>OZ010584.1:20792291-20829791 GCA_963932145.1 Acanthosepion lycidas
TTAAAACTAGGTACATTAAACTTTATAACATTTTTTACAGATTATTTCTATCGCAAATACAAATAAAGTTATAAATTTCTTAATGTGCACACGAACTTTATGGACACTCTGTTTACAAGAATTACATGTACATCATACATTAGCTATGTATACATATTATAGCCATTTTCTCTTAGCTTACATCAATTCCTGACCCTTGACAATACTTTTTCTTTAGTGCATTTATATTCAAAATATTAGCAATGTATTTACTTAATACATACAGGACGCGATGGGTAAATTGTCGCCATTTTATATTTTTAATTTTTCGCACGTGTGTTTGTTTTTGATTTTGTCGACTGCAGTGTATAGTAGGGTCAGTTGAACACCATCTGTGAGAAAAAGAGAGTACCACGGCATAATTCAATGCTCCAGACATTTGGAAAGGCCATGCTGTACAGATTGGCATTCGCGCCGGAAGCTCCAATACGAACATTTCTCTGGGTATCAATCTGAGAACAGTGCAGAGAATTCGGAAAGAGTTGGATGAGTCTCATGGTGATTATGAAGGTATGACAGCTCGGAAAACTCACTCTGGTCGTTCTGATAAGAAAAGAACTCTCGAATTTATTGGCGAGGGCTTCCGACTCGACACGGAGGCCCGACTCGACACGGAGGCCAACCTAAATCGCCTTGAGGAGGGAGTGCTGCCCTGGGTCAAGGGGGTGCCTGCTGGAAGACCGTATGTCTAGCAACAGGAATCTGCCCAATGCCACACAAGTAAGAGAACCCAGTAATGGCTGTCAAATAATATCTGCGACCACATCACCCTTATATCTAGCCACCTAACTGGCCAGCTTGCAATCCCCTTCATTATTATTTGGGGTGGGGGGCAGTTGAGCGGGAGCGTAACAAAACTGCATGTAACACTAAAGATGAACTGAAGGCAAGGATTGTCAGCATTCACCAACTTAAGCAAGAAGATCCCCTAGAAAAGTTGCAGGAGATTTCGAAGTTTTCAGGTGGCCGTAGTTGAAGCCAATGTCGATTTTATTGAACAAATTTACTCTTTATTATTTCAAGATATTTTTGTGTAATTTTGCTAAAGATATCTGCTTAAATGGGATGACAGTGTTATATTCAGTTTTGCTATTTTTAAACGGCAATTCATCCCTTGCACTGTGTATAAGAAACTTATTCTGCTTTAATTGCTCACCATTGACAATTGTTTTCATCCTGATTTTCAATGTATTTCTATAATAATTACATTAGCATTGCGTTTACATTATACATAAAACTGTTCACTCTGTAATGCTTAAATGAATTGCTCACCAAGAGAAAAATAACGAAAAAATCTTAACATTCCATACCACTTCGAATAGAAGGTTCGGATGGAAACCTCCATCAATAATGGAAAAAGCGACTGGGCTTGAGAAAGCTGTCTCCCTAAAAAAACAAAACAAAACAAAATCAAAACAAAAAAGAAATGGTGTTTTAGACAAAGATGTTATAAATTTCAATCGAAAACAGTACTGGCTGGTCAGCCAATAAATGCGGAATCTTTTTTTATAAGGGAACAGCTAGTATTACCATTAGCATTAGAGATGAGGGCAACAGATACTACACATTGATCCCAGACTTATGACTAGGAAGTGAAGAAAAGCATAAGTCGAATGCCAGTGGCTGCTTGGGTTTCGACTGTTTCCTTATAAGGAAACATTTAATATTAACATTATCTCTATTACTATTAATAATCGCTTTTATACATTTCAAACGAAAGTAACATTGCTTGGTCAGTAGATGTCGAATGTTTCCTTATAAGGAAACGGCTAATATTGCCATTAGCTTTAGAGACGAAGGCAATACATACTACACATTGATCGCTCTCTCTCTCTCTCTCTGATACCTGATGACTGCGTATACGCATAAAAGAGACTATCGCCTCTGAGTGTTGACTTCAATGTCCACTTTTATATTTATTTAATCCATATATATTGTCAGTAAATCTTACTTACTACCAATGCATTTTTTTCAATTTTCAACTCTCAAGCTAAGGACTAAGTGCTGATTGTTTTTAAAACAATTTTTCGATGAAATTTTCCTAGCGTCTTAGCGTCAGAAATATTTAGTTATTGACGAAAAATGAGTTAGAAAAAGTTTGGGTGATATGGAGTCGAATTAAATACTGTGGGTAGCAACACAAAATAGTGACTGAGTTGCTGCCGGAATAAAACCGGGTTTATTGTTTAATTTTTGCATGTTACTATTCATCACGCGGAGTAATGGATAGTGGCTCGGATTGAGGAATCGGAGAGCCAAGTTCGAATTCCAGTCGAATCCATTACATTCACTTACATGCTAATACACTTGGGAAAGGTATGAATCATCTTCTCCCCACCCCCACTGCCGATTGGGTGGCAACCGGTCTAGGAGAAGGAAAAACTCTGAATTCAAAACAGACCTGGAGAGGGTTGGGCTCCGTCAGGTCATCTTGCTCAAGAAACGTCCCTTCTACTGTGGCTGCAATACACATGGTGTCCCTAGGTCATAAAATCACACAGTAGAGAAAATTAAATTATTTTTTATCATTTGATAACACGTGAAATGTAAAAGTAAGTCAAAAATTATCCGCACTTTCGCTGACATATATTTAAACAAAAGTGCGGATAATTTTTGGCTTCATCGTCGTATATTTGAACATTATTGAAATAGATTATTAAAATTTAATTCTATTCATCAGTAAGTGTAAAAGTTCCGAAGAACCTTGCAAAAAAAAAAAAAAAAATAAAAATAAATATAAAATAAAATAGAAAGAAAGGAAGAAGAAAAAGAAATAAATACATGAAACATATTGGAAATCTAAGGAAGAAGCGAAAACGTCATCACTGTAAAGGAGCTGGAAGAGAGTGCTTGAGCACTTAGGACACTTACTGTCGCTTGATCTCGTATGAAATCCAACAGTTACTATTAGTGTAGCAACTCTACTACTACTACTACTACTACTACTACTACTACTCCTTCGAAAATAATGATGATGAGGAGGAGGAGGATGATGATGGTTACTGAGGGGAGTGTTCAAGTGTTGAACAGACATTCTGTCACAGTTAATCTAGGAAGGGATGAGGGGAGGAGGAACAAACTGAAGTTTAATTTTTATGAATAGCAAAATATATAAATGAAGGTAAATGCAATACGCGCTTTTATTGAATTTTTGCCGGACTGATGGCTTCAAATTAAGTGATGGTTTGGTTTTAGATACACAGGGTTACCAACCGAAAGAGGGGGACTAATAATAATAATAATAATAATAATAATAATGATAATAATAATAATAATAATAATAATAATAATAATAAATACCCGAGTACAGCCCATACCTTACGAAGGGCTTTTAAAATATGTGTGATTTTTTTTTTCAAAACTTGCTCAGTGGAAAATGTCATGATGCCATTTCTGACCTTAGGTCTCTTGTTGGCACCCGGAAGGAAATGAATATACACCAGAAATCAAAGGAAATAATAATAATAATAATAATAATAATAATAATAATAATAATAATAATAATGATAATAATAATAATGGCAGCAGCCCACAGAGGGAACATGGACTACAGTGAATAGCGAGGAAACTAGGTAAGTCAAAAATTATCCGCACTTTTTGTATAACATATCTTTAGACAAGAGTGCCGATAATTTTTGACTATTCCTCGTAGTAGAAAGAGAAATCAACGAAAAGAATTAAACAGAACCGAAAAGAACTTATTATAATTTTAAATTCGACTGAAACAAATTTTATTTTCAGACCATTGAACTGGTTTTGCCATAAATATTATTTCTGTCATAATAGTTCGGTTAGGTAAAATTCGCAGCTCTTCTCCAAAATGCCCTACACTCTGTTGTTAAATGGGGCAAGATATGAATGACGCCTCCAAAACGAAACTGCTCTATTTTAATCATTTGAGAAAACCCTTTATCTCTTCCATCAGAATGGCTGATGCTAATCCCCAGAAAAGGGACTCATTGTGCCTTCTCGATCTAAAATTCCCCGCTGAAATTAAGTGAAAAGAGCATAATGATTCAGTTGGTAATTCTGCAGCTAGCTACGTTGTTTCACTGTGTTGAAATAGGCAATATTTTGTTGTGTCGCCAGAATTTATTTTACAGATTTATAAGTCTACAATTCGTCCTTGCTTTGAATATTCCAAACACATCTCGTCTGGTGTTCCTGCTACATATTTAGAGATTCTTGATAAAATCCAAAGAAGAATCTGCAATGCTACTGGTCCTGATCTAACACCTCGGCTTCAATCGCTTTCCCACCGCCGTAAAGTCGCTTCCCTGTGTTTTTTCTATAAATACTTCAATGGTAATTGTTTGGATGAGCTCTTCGCTATGGAACATTGGGGCTAGATTTTAAAATTTGTTTTATTCCCCTCTCTCTACAGGCAATGAATTGTGCATATAGGGGTTAGTTAGGACTTTCCTTGAGACAATGAGGTATTATGGTGGGTGTAGTAAGAAAGGTAAGTAAGAATGCTTGGTTTGGTGTTAGGAATATTCTGGTATGTTTGGGTCAGTGTTTATGGCTAGCTAAGTTTAATGTTAAGACTGAAGAAGACCGTTCTTTTCCGCATTCCCTATTTTGGCCTTGTGTCACATTTTCTGTAATCCTAAAGAAATAAATATGGCCCTTCCCTATGGAACCTAGATTTTATGAATTTAAACGCAGTACTAGATTGGCAGCAAGGTCTCTTCATTTTGAAGTTGAATTGGCTAGATGTAACCGTAAGTTCTATGCTAACAGTTTCTTTTCTTGCACTTCTAACTCGTGGAACATTTTCCGGCTTTTTCCTTCCAAGTCAACTTTGATCTTGAAAACTTTGAATGCAATGTCAATCTTCATCTTCAATCTTCTGAATCCTACTTAATTATTGTTCTTTTATTTTTTCTCTCTTTAATAGAACATTTTATCATATTTTCTAACACATAGTAACTCCTTGCGTCTTAGCAGCTTTATACCCTTGCTAGGGTTAAATGATTAAAAAAATAATTTCTAATCATTTGAAAAAAATTATTAAACAATTTAAAATAGACTTAGACGCGCAATAGTTACCAACGACGATAAAACCTAATATTAAATAATTAATCGAATTTAATAAACATCAATTATACATTTACAGATATAAGTTTTAGCATAACAAAGAGAACAGTTAGGAATATATAGAGGAATATTACTACAAAATATTTCAAACAAATATATTGTTTTATTCGGATTGCGTCAATATTCATAGGCACGTGAAAAATTCAGGTGAGCATACGGTAGCCAGATAGTTGGTTTAATTTGTCGGTACAAACCTCATAGCGTGTAATTACTCTGGTATTTTTATTACAACGTTTCGCCATTGTACGCTCCGGCCTTCTTCAGGTGGTTGGAATGTCGAACTGAACCCTTTATTTCGTTCACTGTGGTAGACTGTTCTAGTTCCACGTGCCATATCAGTTATATCAGTTATCTCCTGTTAATTACCCTCTTCAAGTTCTCCACTGCCTTAACCGGGTATTGAACTCACACTCTTTGGATCCTGTCACTGGATCTAACTAACCCCTTTATACATTGTGCCATGTGTCCTTGAGGAGATAACTGATAACTGACATCCATTAAATATGGCTCGTGGAACTAGAACAGTCTACCCAAGTGAGCTAAATAATGGGTTCAGTTCGACATTCCAACAACCTGAAGAAGGCCAGAACGTACAACGGCCGAAACGTTGTAATAAATATGGCGACAAAGATGAGGACAGTAGTCCGAATCATGTAAATAGTGTACATAATACCTCATCTCAGAAATATAGATGGATGCTCCGGCATTATTTACACTATTTATATTTGGGCTGTTGTCTTCATTTTTGTTGTTTTTTTTTTTCACAAGGCTTCGGCGTTCCCCCACCCCCGGCCTTCATCAGGTGTATATCGATTTTGGCATCCTACAAGCAATTCCTAATTGAACCCTTTATTTATTATGTTCTCGTTCATGCCCAAGGATATCTTATTTTTATTTAATATCGGTCGGTTATTGCTCGCCGGTTCCTACTGAGTGTAAATACACAATGCCCGACCCAGGGATCGAACTCAGAAGCACTATGCCATCATATTCACAAACCAACGTGTTTACCCAATAGAAACCCTATTGGGTAAACACGTTGGTTTGTTTCTTTGACGACATATTATCTCCTTATGGGTCATTTCATATCGAAATTAAATTTTCTTAGGAGTATTTGTAATTTAATTTACAAAATTATATTGCTGGTAATTTTTTTTTCAAAATCTTTTGCTGGTATTTTTACTATGAAAATGTATTTTCATACTTTCATGTACTTGATACTAATTTGGGGGATATACGTTTAGTTGCGACCCTAAGAGGCGAGACCATCCTCACCAACTAGGCCATTGTCCTGTAGTATGAAAACAGATTCTTAAACTTAACCTTAGGTGCTGATTGAGCTGCATCTGTTGCTGTTGGCTGGCATTTTTTTTTACTGCTTCTGCTGACAAAAACAAGAAAGTTGTGGATGGTAGTCCGAATATAATTGTTTAAATAATGATAAATCTTCATCCCAGTAATTCAGATAAAAAATTAATAATAATAACAATACGACCTTGTGTCAAACTAGGCTTCGTTAAGTCAATAATCGCTGGCGCCTATCATAGAGCGTTTTAAAACAAATTTATCTCCAACTCCAATTCGACACTGTAGCGAGTTAGAGCCTCAGTGAATACAACTAAGTAGATTACAAACAAACAGTACACCCTTGTGCAAATTAATTGAAACAAAACGAATTATCCCGTTATTATTATTATTATTATTATTATTATTATTATTATTATTATTTTCTTTGATTTCTGGCGTTTACACATTTCTTTCCGGGTCCCGCCCAGGGACCTAAGGTTAGAAATGGCATCATGACACTTTCCACTGACAAAAAAAAAAAAAAAAAAAATTACATAGATAAAGCCCTTCGTAAAGTGTGGGCTGTACTTGTCAGAACAATTTTTTGTATCTCCTTGAGGCATGGACTTCCAGGAATCCCTTCAATTAGTCTACTGGAATATTTTCCAACCAATCCTAGGGCTCCAACTTCAACAGGGATTGTTGATGTTCCCATGTGCCACATTTTTGTGATTTCTTTCAAGGTCCTTGTATTTTGACAGCTTTTTGAATATCTTCAAAGATACATTGCAGTCAGAAGGGACTGTCATATCAATAAGGAGGCACTTTTTTGTGGTCTTTAATAACAATGTCTGGGCGGTTGGCTTTGATTGTTCTGTCAGTGTGTATTGTGTAGTCCTATAGAACTGTAACAGGTCCTATCTCCGTAACCGGGTCTGGGTGGTGTTCATACCAGTTTCTTTCAGATTATTATTATTATTATTTATTATTATATATTACTCTTTTTTTCATATTTTCCCATGAAACATAACCCAGTTCCTATGTTAGTATTTCCTATGTCCATTACCCGTTCCTTGCAGATTGACAACAGATTCTCGATTGGACTTAAATCAAGAGTGTTTCTTGACCAGTAATTTGATTTGCTCAGTGTGTTTGTACAGCGTTATAAATTTTCGTACGCTTCCTTTGAGTAACGTTCATCGCAGACAATGGCCGTAGGACAACTAATCGACAGTCGAGACAATAGTGTCAGGGCGGGATGAAAATTAGATGCACTCACGAATGAAGCAATATTTTCAAGGCCAAACAAATTACATCTTACTCTTCGAAAATCAGTTCATATTACTGCACACCACTGCAAATAACCTAAAAAAAAAAAAAAAAAAAAAAATAGAAATCGATTGCACCCTGTCACTCCAGTGACCGTGTGGTGAAAGATAGGGAACGAAAACGGTTGTTTCAATTAATTGGCACAAGGGTGTAAACAGAGGCGCATTTGATAGCGAACTCCTCTCAATAACCCGCCCTGTAGTTGAGCAAGTTCGATATATGGTGGATATATAAATATCCAGCCAGGGGAAACCAAAAATGTGTAATTGGTCGAATATTTGGATATTTTCACCAGGAGTAGGATATTGAATGCTGATTTTCCAGGCTATCAATAGGTAAATCATTTCCTCTCTGGTTATTGTGCCATACTTAATAAGCAGTAGAAATTTACTTTTGCTTTTTTTTATTTTTTCATCTGAATTTCTGTAATAAACATTGATCATTATTTACCATGAATTGTTATCCACATCTTCAGCCGGTGCGCCATCCAAACCTCATTATGTACTTGCTGATACGTATAAGCTTAAAGCTATTCCGAAAAAAAATCAAAAGAGGGTGAATCAGCAAGAAATTTGGTCCTGATCTGGCATCTCGGCTTCAGTTACGTTCCCAACCACAGTAACGTAGCTTTCCTGCGAGTTTTCTAAAAATAATTTCATGAGAATTATTCTGATGAGCTCTTTGTTTGTTTTCATTTTCTTTCTTCAAGCTAACTTACCTACGGGATGTTTGCTCATTGGGCCCTTTTATTTATGCCGCACCTCCCACTTTTTAAGCTTTTCACCTCAAGCAAGCCGGGAAGCCACTAGCACGCAATGGGTTACAGAAGGTTTGAATCGAGAGTAGATAGGAGTGATAGAGGAAAGGATGAGGAGAAGGATATAGGATAGATCAAGGCAACTGGAGATGTCGATTGACATTACATTTGAAAAGTTGGAGATTATAGCTCTCAGGGAAACAGTAAAAGAGAAGGGAGTTCCATAGGCGAGAGGTGCGAGATATGAAGCTATTGGATTAGAAGAGACGGCTACATTTAACAGTTTCAACAGCGAGATGCCAGCCTCGTAGGCCGCTTGAATTGATGAAGTCTGGGAACCTAGGGAAAACAGCTCATCAGAGCAGTTACCATGGAAGTATTTGTAAAAAAGACAGAAAGAGGTGACGGCACGTCTTGAGAGAGCGACTGTAGACGAGATGCCAGATCAGGGCCAATTATATTGCATATCCGCCTCTGGAGCTTATCAAGAATCCCGAGCCAAACAGAAGGGGCTCCAGACCATATATTGCAGCAATACTCCATGCAAGGGCGTATGGTTGATTTTCTTTAGTCTAAAATCTCCCTAGCTAGTAGATACTCCAGTTTTCTTGTGGGTGCAGGGCGCCTTTCATATTGGGTGTTTTTCGTATTTGTTGCTGTGTTTGAATGAATGTGTGTCGAGTGAGTGGATGGGATGAATAAATGTTTTATATCATTAAAGTCCAGTTAACTGATGTTTCTTCGACAATTAATAATTGTGGAGGGTCACTAGGACTTCACGGAGACTCTGAGGTATTATGGTGGATGAAGTAAGAAAGGTAACTAACAATGCGTTTTCTTGGTGTAAGGAATATTGTTGTATGTTTGGGTCAGTATTTGTGGCTAGATAATTTTAATGTCGAGATGGAAGAAGAAAGTTATTTTCACCCATTCCCCATTTTGGCCTTGTGCCACATTTCTGTATATAAGTAGAATAAATATCGCTCTTCACTATGGTACGTGCTGTATGAAGTTAAGCGCAGTACTAGATTGGTAATAAGTTCCCATTAATACACAGTTGAATTAGATAGATGTAACCGTAACTTCTTTGCCGTTTTTCTCGTACTTCTTGTTTGTGGAACTCTCTTCCTGCTTCATGCTTTCTTGGTCAACTTTGAACTTAAAAAATTTAAATGCAATGTCAATCGTTATCCATTCTCTTTCTGATTACTCTTCTATTTTTCTTAGTTATAATAATGCTTCTGTTTTCTAACTCTTGTCTTGTGACTTAGTAGCTTTATTGCCTTGTTAGGGTTAAATTCGGTTAAAAAGATAACGTAACAATAACAAAAATTCAGCCTTTATTGAATCTACAAGGTTTGAGTGTTCCTGTTTCGTCTAGTTCTTATTACGTACCCGCCCAATTTGCACTGAAGCATCAAAATTACTTTCACCAAAGTCACGAAGCAGTCAACTAGGCTATTGTTCTGTAGGACATTCTTGAGTGGAGAAATCTCCAAAATTAGTGGAGGCTTCAGAATTAATAAGAGATTATTATGAAAGCAATAACTTTTTTTTTTAATTATGGAGGTAAAATAATATTTTTGAAGGTAAAAAAAAGAAAATTTCCTTAAAAAAAAAAAAAGACACATTTTTTAAGTTTATGCGGGAAATAGAAGTGAGTGTCTGTGAAGCGTAACATATCCGTCGATCGATCCTGTATAAATGAGCGAATCAAGATCAAATTCTACTCTAATGTATTCTGTTTGCTTACGCATAATTTCTCTAGAAAAAAATGCGTGGACCCATGGCTCCACTTTCTCTCTTCTATGCAGAGGACGCGGAGCTTTTTCGCCTTGTGTGGCAACCAGTCTAGGAGATAAATCTGGACTGCAAAACCAGGTAGAAAGTAACAGGAGATGGCGTCAAGAAGTTATAGCAATTCAACAATAATAAAGAAAGAAAACAGTGGAGAGCTATGATCACCTATATCATGTAAAGAAAAGGCATTAGAAATAGATATATAAGGAGGCGACAGATTTGATTAAGATTTTTCAAGAAATGACGTGGCCGAAAATATTTTTTTTTTAAATCAATTCACCTGAAGCAAGGACATAACGCCACTGTGTTAGTGGCCATTGAAAGTGAAAGAAAAAGAAAAACTATAGAAAACGGAAAGCAAAACTTAAACAAGAAACAAGGGATACACTTCTAATCCTGTTCAAAAGACCAGGGAGGGGTGTGAAGCTGACGGCAGGCTAACCTATCTAGGTCTAATTATGGAAAAAAAATAAAGAATAAAAAAAAAAAAAAATTAGTAAATACAATATCACACTTAAGGCAGACGCGTATAGAGTTTAGGGAGATTTTAGAAGGTATCGTAAACGTAATCTTAAACAGGAAAGAAGGGATAAAACTAGACTTTTTTCAAAAAACGGGGAGGATAATGAACCGGGCGATAGATGATATAACGAAATCTAAATAAAAAAAAAAAATAAAAAAGTGATATTTGATTAGTTTGCCTAACTTAATGCAGTAGTGTGTATATACTGTTCCAGCAGCGCAGTCCACGAGCGAAATGTGTCCTAGCTTCAACGGTTGCTCAACTACGATAGCCTTGTACCAAACTAAGTTGATACACGTAAATAATATCTACTTTTTTGAAATAGGAAACTGCTGTATCATAATGTTTACAAGACATGGCTCCGTGACCATTTCTATCTTGCAACCCTCCATTAGAGCAAAGTATTTGAGATTAACTTGACGCCAAGAAATATATCCCTGTGCTAGGCTATGATAAACTTTGAAAACTGAGGCAATACAGTTTCCCATTTCCTCTTATTTAGCAAAGTACCGTGATAATTTTATTAAATCATTTAAAGTGGTGATGCTTTGAACATGAATCGATTACGTTATCCCACTGACGTCAAAGGTCGGTTTGGTTTGGTTTGGTTTGGTTTGGTTTGGTTTCATGTGGTTTGTTTTACGGCATATCCAACTCAATGGGTTATGTAATGCCGACATGATTTGTATTGCTGGTAATATTACTTTTCAAAATTTTATTGCTGGTAATTTTTGTTTTTGTCAAAAATGTATAGCTTGTAATATTTTTTACACTATTTAGATTATTCGGAGTATTGTCCTCATCTTTTGTCGACAAAGATGAGGAAAATAATCCGAATAATGTAAATAGTGTACATAATACCTCAACTCAGAAATATAGACAGATACTGAAAGGCCGAAACGTTGTAATAAATATGGCGACAAAGATGAGGACTATAGTCCGAATAATGTAAATAGTGTACATAATACCTCATCTCAGAAATATAGACAGATACTGAAAGGCCGAAACGTTGTAATAAATATGGCGACAAAGATGAGGAAAAAATAGTCCGAATAATGTAAATAGTGTACATAATACCTCATCTCAGAAATATAGACTGATACTGAAAGGCCGAAACGTTGTAATAAATATGGCGACAAAGATGAGGACAATAGTCTGAATAATGTAAATAGTGTACATAATACCACATCTCAGAAATATAGACAGATATTGAAAGGCCGTAACGTTGTAATAAATATGGCGACAAAGATGAGGACAATAGTCCAAATAATGTAAATAGTGTACACAATACCTCATCTCAGAAATATAGACAGATAATGAATTGCTGAAACGTTGTAATAAATATGGTGACAAAGATGAGGACAATAGTCCGAATAATGTAAATAGTGTACATAATACATCATCTCAGAAATATAGACAGATACTGAAAGGCAGAAACGTTGCAATAAATATGGCGACAAAGATGAGGACAATAGTCCGAATAATGTAAATAGTGTACATAATACCTCATCTCAGAAATATAGACAGATACTGAAAGGCCGAAACGTTGTAATAAATATGGCGACAAAGATGAGGCCAATAGTCCGAATAATGTAAATAGTGTACATAATACCTCATCTCAGAAATATAGATAGATACTGAAAGGCCGAAACGTTGTAATAAATATGTTGACAAAGATGAGGACAATAGTTCGAATAATGTAAATAGTGTACATAATACCTCATCTCAGAAATATAGACAGATATTGAAAGGCCGAAACGTTGTAATAAATATGGCGACAAAGATGAGGACAATAGTCCGAATAATGTAAATAGTGTACATAATACCTCATCTCAGAAATATAGACAGATATTGAAAGGCCGAAACGTTGTAATAAATATGGTGACAAAAATGAGGACAATAGTCCGAATAATGTAAATAGTGTACATAATACTTCATTTCAGAAATATAGACAGATACTGAAAGGCAAAAACGTTGTAATAAATATGGCGACAAAGATGAGGACAATAGTCCGAATAATGTAAATAGTGTACATAATACCTCATCTCAGAAATATAAACAGACACTGAAAGGCCGAAACGTTGTAATAAATATGGCGACAAAGATGAGGACAATAGTCCGAATAATGTAAATAGTGTACATAATACCTCATCTAAGAAATATAGACAGATACTTAAAGGCAGAAACGTTGTAATAAATATGGCGACAAATATGAGGACAATAGTCCGAATAATGTAAATAGTGTACATAATACCTCATCTCAGAAATATAGACAGATACTGAAAGGCTGAAAAGTTGTAATAAATATGGCGACAAAGATGAGGACAATAGTCCGAATAATGTAAATAGTGTACATAATACCTCATCTCAGAAATATAGACAGATACTTAAAGGCAGAAACGTTGTAATAAATATGGCGACAAATATGAGGACAATAGTCCGAATAATGTAAATAGTGTACATAATACCTCATCTCAGAAATATAGACAGATACTGAAAGGCTGAAACGTTGTAATAAATATGGCGACAAATATGAGGACAATAGTCCGAATAATGTAAATAGTGTACATAATACCTCATCTCAGAAATATAGACAGATACTGAAAGGCCGCAAACGTTGTAATAAATATGGCGACAAAGATGAGGACAATAGTCCGAATAATGTAAATAGTGTACATAATACCTCATCTCAGAAATATAGACAGATACTTAAAGGCAGAAACGTTGTAATAAATATGGCGACAAATATGAGGACAATAGTCCGAATAATGTAAATAGTGTACATAATACCTCATCTCAGAAATATAGACAGATACTGAAAGGCTGAAACGTTGTAATAAATATGGCGACAAATATGAGGACAATAGTCCGAATAATGTAAATAGTGTACATAATACCTCATCTCAGAAATATAGACAGATACTGAAAGGCCGCAAACGTTGTAATAAATATGGCGACAAAGATGAGGACAATAGTCCGAATAATGTAAATAGTGTACATAATACCTCATCTCAGAAATATAGACAGATACTGAAAGGCCGAAACGTTGTAATAAATATGGCGACAAAGATGAGGACAATAGTCCGAATAATGTAAATAGTGTACATAATACCTCATCTCAGAAATATAGACAGATATTGAAAGGCCGAAACGTTGTAATAAATATGGCGACAAAGATGAGGACAATAGTCCGAATAATGTAAATAGTGTACATAATACCTCATCTCAGAAATATAGACAGATACTGAAATGCTGAAACATTGTAATAAATATGGTGACAAAAATGAGGACAATAGTCCGAATAATGTAAATAGTGTACATAATACTTCATCTCAGAAATATAGACATATACTTAATGGCCAAATCGTTGTAATAAATATGGCGACAAAGATGAGGACAATAGTCCGAATAATGTAAATAGTGTACATAATACCTCATCTCAGAAATATAGACAGACACTTAAAGGCCAAATCGTTGTAATAAATATGGCGACAAAGATGAGGACAATAGTCCGAATAATGTAAATAGTGTACATAATAACTGATCTCAGAAAAATAGACAGATACTGAAAGGCAAAAACGTTGTAATAAATATGGCGACAAAGATGAGGACAATAGTCCGAATAATGTAAATAGTGTACATAATACCTCATCTCAGAAATATAGACAGATACTGAAAGGCCGAAACGTTGTAATAAATATGGCGACAAAGATGAGGACAATAGTCCGAATAATGTAAATAGTGTACATAATACCTCATCTCAGAAATATAGACAGATACTGAAAGGCAGAAACGTTGTAATAAATATGGCGACAAATATGAGGACAATAGTCTGAATAATGTAAATAGTGTACATAATACCTCGTCTCAGAAATATAGACAGATACTTAAAGGCCAAATCGTTGTAATAAATATGGCGACAAAGATGAGGACAATAGTCCGAATAATGTAAATAGTGTACATAATAACTGATCTCAGAAAAATAGACAGATACTGAAAGGCAAAAACTTTGTAATAAATATGGCGACAAAGATGAGGACAATAGTCCGAATAATGTAAATAGTGTACATAATACCTCATCTCAGAAATATAGACAGATACTGAAAGGCCGCAAACGTTGTAATAAATATGGCGACAAAGATGAGGACAATAGTCCGAATAATGTAAATAGTGTACATAATACCTCATCTCAGAAATATAGACAGATACTGAAAGGCCGAAACGTTGTAATAAATATGGCGACAAAGATGAGGAAAAAATAGTCCGAATAATGTAAATAGTGTACATAATACCTCATCTCAGAAATATAGACAGATATTGAAAGGCCGAAACGTTGTAATAAATATGGCGACAAAGATGAGGACAATAGTCCGAATAATGTAAATAGTGTACATAATACCTCGTCTCAGAAATATAGACAGATACTTAAAGGCCAAATCGTTGTAATTAATATGGCGACAAAGATGAGGACAATAGTCCGAATAATGTAAATAGTGTACATAATACCTCATCTCAGAACTATAGACTGATACTGAAAGGCAGAAACGTTGTAATAAATATGGCGACAAATAGGAGGACAATAGTCCGAATAATGTAAATAGTGTACATAATACCTCATCTCAGAAATATAGACAGATACTGAAAGGCTGAAACGTTGTAATAAATATGGCGACAAAGATGAGGACAATAGTCCGAATAATGTAAATAGTGTACATAATACCTCATCTCAGAAATATAGACAGATACTGAAAGGCCGCAAACGTTGTAATAAATATGGCGACAAAGATGAGGACAATAGTCAAAATAATGTAAATAGTGTACATAATACCTCATCTCAGAAATATAGACAGATGCTGAAAGGCCGCAAACGTTGTAATAAATATGGCAACAAAGATGAGGACAATAATCCGAATAATATAAATAGTGTACATAATACCTCATCTCAGAAATATAGACAGATACTTAAAGGCCAAATCGTTGTAATAAATATGGCGACAAAGATGAGGACAATAGTAAGAATAATGTAAATAGTGTACATAATACCTCATCTCAGAAAAATAGACAGATACTGAAAGGCCGAAACGTTGTAATAAATATGGCGACAAAGATGAGGACAATAGTCCGAATAATGTAAATAGTGTGCATAATACCTCAACTCAGAAATATAGACAGCTACTGAAATGCTGAAACGTTGTAATAAATATGGCGACAAATATGAGGACAATAGTCCGAATAATGTAAATAGTGTACATAATACCTCGTCTCAGAAATATAGACAGATACTTAAAGGCCAAATCGTTGTAATAAATATGGCGACAAAGATGAGGACAATAGTCCGAATAATGTAAATAGTGTACATAATAACTGATCTCAGAAAAATAGACAGATACTGAAAGGCAAAAACGTTGTAATAAATATGGCGACAAAGATGAGGACAATAGTCCGAATAATGTAAATAGTGTACATAATACCTCATCTCAGAAATATAGACAGATACTGAAAGGCCGCAAACGTTGTAATAAATATGGCGACAAAGATGAGGACAATAGTCCGAATAATGTAAATATTGTACATAATACCTCATCTCAGAAATATAGACAGATGCTGAAAGGCCGCAAACGTTGTAATAAATATGGCAACAAAGATGAGGACAATAGTCCGAATAATGTAAATAGTGTACATAATACCTCAACTCAGAAATATAGACAGATACTGAAATGCTGAAACGTTGTAATAAATATGGCGACAAAGATGAGGACAATAGTCCGAATAATGTAAATAGTGTACATAATATCTCATCTCAGAAATATAGACAGATACTGAAAGGCTGAAACGTTGTAATAAATATGGCGACAAAGATGAGGACAATAGTCCGAATAATGTAAATAGTGTACATAATACCTCATCTCAGAAATATAGACAGATACTGAAAGGCCGCAAACGTTGTAATAAATATGGCGACAAAGATGAGGACAATAGTCCAAATAATGTAAATAGTGTACATAATACCTCATCTCAGAAATATAGACAGATGCTGAAAGGCCGCAAACGTTGTAATAAATATGGCAACAAAGGTGAGGACAATAATCCGAATAATGTAAATAGTGTACATAATACCTCATCTCAGAAATATAGACAGATACTTAAAGGCCAAATCGTTGTAATAAATATGGCGACAAAGATGAGGACAATAGTAAGAATAATGTAAATAGTGTACATAATACCTCATCTCAGAAAAATAGACAGATACTGAAAGGCCGAAACGTTGTAATAAATATGGCGACAAAGATGAGGACAATAGTCCGAATAATGTAAATAGTGTGCATAATACCTCAACTCAGAAATTTAGAAAGATACTGAAAGGCCGAAACGTTGTAATAAATATGGCGACAAAGATGAGGACAATAGTCCGAATAATGTAAATAGTGTACATAATATCTCATCTCAGAAATATAGACAGATACGGAAAGGCTGAAACGTTGTAATAAATATGGCAACAAAGATGAGGACAATAATCCGAATAATGTAAATAGTGTACATAATACTTCATCTCAGAAATATTGACATGTATTTTTTTGTCAAAAATATATTGCAAATAATAATGAATTGCTTGTAATAATTTTTACACTGTATTTCTGATACTTTTACATTTATTTTTACCCTTATTTCTTACACCGACTTATTTTTACACTTTCATAGTGTTTTAACCCTTTTTTGGGGGTTAAGTATTTTACCCATAGCTGGGACCCTAACAGCTGCTGCCACCCCTGGTCAGTGTGAAGCTGGGAACAATAGCTATTAAGAGGTGGTTCCACGCTCCTCAAAACCTCGTGTTCAGAGACTTTGCTGTTGGATGTAGTTTATCGTCTTAACCAGGACGGGTCAAAGGTCGGTGTTTGAAGTCAAAAGAGAAACTTAAAAGTTGATTGCCAAAGAAAAATTGCCTCATAAGGATTAGGGCACAGTTTGTTTGTTTTTTTATCTGAGCTTATGATTCCTAATCTTGTTAAATGAGAAATAATCAGAATTTCGACTGATGATTTTATACGTTTTATCACAAAGTTGGTGTCAGTTTTATACGAAGCTTTGTATTAGCACTGCAAAATATACTTGTTGCTGTCTTTCAAATACTTGGAAACTTATAAGTGACGTCGCAATGAGTCCCCTAGATTCTTGGGAACACAACATGTAATGCAGGTTTAGCAGCAGTGGTGTGTCTAGGACAAGATTACCTGACGGAACCCATCCCTATTTACCGTAATTCCCCATGCATAATACGCATTTTTTCTAAAAAGTAATAAGCAAAATCAGGCGTGCGTATTATGCACAGCTACAAAAAATCTTTAAAAAATTGCCGTAAAATAAAATAAGAATTATCATGAAACTAATTTAGAATAATATTATTCAATGTTTAAAACCACTTCTTTTTTTTAAATAAGAGTAGGAAACGCTGGTCATAATTAAATTGAAGAGGTACAATTTATAGGGTTTGATTAGCAAATAAGGGGTGCGTATTATACGTGACTAGATCCATTTTGCCATAATTTTAGAAGTGCGTATTATGGATGAAGTCGTATTATACATGGGGAATTACGATAAGTGGGTTTTTGAATTCAGGTATCATTCTTATCGACTGGTTCTCACCTCAAAGCAAGAGATCTTAGTGTGTTGACCTATAGCTGGTTAGGGACAGAAGAAATGGATTGATATCTCTCCAAAGTGTATTTAGCCAAAGTCTAGGGAAAAATGTCGGCTAGGATTCGAATACGGCTCGCCTGTTTATCTTTCCAAGTCGTTAAACGTTACAAATCCTCGCACTTGTTACACCAACCGCATACCATAGCCGTACGCATAGACAACGCAAAGAGACGAAAAGACGCAGAAAATTGAATAAATTATAGGAATGCAATTATGAACCATGACTATTATTATGGTAATCAACATATCGTGTTTTTTTTTTATTCTTTTGTGCCTTACAATGCCAATACTTTAGAAGGGAAAGTTTTTCCAGGCTTGATATGACGTCAATTGGTGAAAAAGAAGTGTAGCACCTACGTGATTGTATACACATATGCGCTTACTTTCGGGGTTCATGAAAAAAGGATTGACTTGCCAGTCTCTATGCAAGCCTATCAACGTACGAAAGGCGCCATAGAGAACTGTTTAACTGTAAAGATCCGAAAATCGTGGAGTAAATACAGAGTAATGAGCCCAGAGGGCAACCAGCGTCAAAAGACGGGTGCCTGGTTCTAGAACAGCGAATTGTGTATTTATTGGCTTCAACTGATACGGTGAGTAGAAATTTAGCATGGTAGCAATTTTGATCCCGTGATAGACAGAACAAATCTGGTCATATATATGTACAGATATATCTTTCAGTGTTATTATATTGGCTTTTCTTTCTTTCTTAATTTCTTTCTTTTTATCTATCGAAGATCCTTTCTTCTTTATTTTTTGTATCTATCTATCTATCTATCTATCTATCTATCTATCTATTATAATTCATTATTCTTTTTATCTATTATAATTCATTCATAATTTTTATCTAGCTATAACAATTCATTCTACATGTTTATCTATCTATCTATCTATCTATCTATCTATCTATCTATCTATCTATCTATCTATCATAGCCTGATTCTATCTATCTATCTATCTATCTATCTATCTATCTATCTCAGTATGTCCATATATATCTATCTATCTCAGTCCTATTCATATCTATCTATCTATCTATCTATCTCAGTCCTATTCATATCTATCTATCTATCTATCTATCTATCTATCTATCTATCTATCTATCTATCTATCTATCTATCTATCTATTATAATTCATTATTCTTTTTATCTATTATAATTCATTCATAATTTTTATCTAGCTATAACAATTCATTCTACATGTTTATCTATCTATCTATCTATCTATCTATCTATCTATCTATCTATCATAGCCTGATTCTATCTATCTATCTATCTATCTATCTATCTATCTATCTATCTCAGTATGTCCATATATATCTATCTATCTCAGTCCTATTCATATCTATCTATCTATCTATCTATCTCAGTCCTATTCATATCTATCTATCTATCTATCTATCTATCTATCTATCTATCTATCTATCTATCATAGCCTGATTCTATCTATCTATCTATCTATCTATCTATCTATCTCAGTATGTCCATATATATCTATCTATCTCAGTCCTATTCATATCTATCTATCTATCTATCTATCTATCTATCTATCTATCTATCTATCTATCTACCTCAGTCCTATTCATATCTATCTATCTATCTATCTATCTATCTATCTATCTATCTATCTATCTATCTATCTCAGTCCTATTCATATCTATCTATCTATCTATCTATCTATCTATCTATCTATCTATCTATCTATCGCAGTCCTATTCATATCTATCTATCTATCTATCTATCTATCTATCTATCTATCTATCTATCTCAGTCCTATTCATATCTATCTATCTATCTATCTATCTATCTATCTATCTATCTATCTATCTATCTATCTCAGTCCTATTCATATCTATCTATCTATCTATCTATCTATCTATCTATCTATTTATCAGTTTGGTGCAAAAATAATGTCGTTTTCTCACGTAGTAGCATATGTGAGAAAACGGCATTATTTTTGCACCAACCTAATATCTATCTATTTATCTATTGTTGTTTACTTTTTTGCCTATCTATCCATTACACTTCTTTTTCTCTTTATCTATCGATATATGCATATTGAGTCTTTCTCCGTAGTATATTGGTAAACAACCTTCTATCGTTACATCCTTTACGACATATTAAACTCACTAAATTCTCCATACGTTTGGCCGTGTGCCAAATCTAAAGTATGTTATCTACATCTAAGCTTAGTAAATCGCTATATTTGTCATATGGCTGTCGATTTATATCTCTTTATATATTGCAGTCATTTTCTCCTATCTATCTATCTATCTATCTATCTATCTATCTATCTATCTATCTATCTATCTATCTATTTGGCGCACATTATTATTAATTCCTGAACAGAGAATGTAATTATGGGACCTAGATTAGCATAAACTCCTTCATATATATATATATATATATATATATATATATATATATATATATATATGTGTGTGTGTGTGAGTGTGTGTATAGTTGAGTGTATCTATCCGTCTTTGTGTGTGTGTGTATGTGCGCGCGAACGTGTGTTCGAATCTAGCGGAACGGTTAAATGCGAAGATGCAATAATTGTTGAGGCAGATTATAATTTCGACTGGAATGAAACCCGGTTTCGTTTCGCATTAATGAAATTTCGGAAAAGTAAGGAAGCCCCTAACAAAGTTTTTGCACCTATCTGTTTTTATTATCTATCTATTACAACCTGTTATTTTATCTATCTATCTATCTATCTATCTATCTATCTATCTATCTATCTATAAATCCTTTTTTATATCTATTTCGACCTCTTTATATCTATTACAACCCGTTTATATCTATCTATCCATATATCTATCTATCTATTACAAACTCTTTATATCTATTACAAGTTTATATCTATCTATCTATCTATCTATCTATCTATCTATCTATCTATCTATCTCAGTATGTCCATATATATATATCTATCTCAGTCCTATTCATATCTATCTATCTATCTATCTATCTATCTATCTATCTATCTATCTATCTCAGTATGTCCATATATATATATCTATCTCAGTCCTATTCATATCTATCTATCTATCTATCTATCTATCTATCTATCTATATATATATATATATATATATATATAATCCGTTCATATATATCTGAATCTATTCATATTTTTTATCTATGGATCTATCTCTCACCTGTTTGTTCATATCTATCTATCTATCTATCTATCTATCTATCTATCTATCTATCTATCTATCTATCTCAGTATGTCCATATATATATATATCTATCTCAGTCCTATTCATATCTATCTATCTATCTATCTATCTATCTATCTATCTATCTATATATATATATATATATATATATATATATATATATATATATATCAATCTGTTCATATATATCTGAATCTATTCATATTTTTTATCTATGGATCTATCTCTCACCTGTTTGTTCATATCTATCTATCTATCTATCTATCTATCTAAATTTGTTCATATCTATCTATCTATCTATCTATCTATCTATCTATCTATCTATCTATCTATCTATTACAACCTGTTTGTATCTATTTATCTCTCTATCTCAGACAGACCTTGTCGGTTACGTTTAACAATATTGGTTTGGATACACACACGCACGAAGGCAAACATAAAAACACACACACAAATGTACACACACATATGTACACACACACACACACACACACACACATCGTCCAGCTGATGTTCCCTAACGGTCTTTTCAACAGAAATAGAGCTTTATCATTTGTTTCCTGTTTAGGATTGTGTTTCTGTTTCCGTCTTCAGTCTCCTCATATACATTCACTCTCATTAGCCCCTTTCGCTTTAGTTGCATTTTTGCCTTGCGTGGGGCAGATTGATAACACACACACACACACACACACACACACACACAAAGACTAAAATAAAGAAAACACTCAAACATTCTTGATAAAAGTTGGTTGTTTTTTTAGTTTTGTTTAGGGGTATATCAACATTTATATGGGCCATTCAATACCGAAATCTAAATATTTTGAACGCAAATTTATGGTTTCAACTACAGATATAAATGTATTGTTGGTAATTTTTCTATAAATAGGTATTGTTGGTAATTTCTTTTATAGAAAAATGTATTGCTGGTATTTTTACTATAAAAATGTATTTTTATACGTTCATAGTCTTTTGTTTTTGTTTGGTGGGATTCACTATTTGCCCATAACTTGGACCCTAACAGGTGCTAACAATCCATAGTCAGGGTAGACTTGGCGGCAACAACAATTAAAAGGTGATTCCACGCTCCTGCCAGCCTCCAATCTCCCAATCAAGAGCCTTGCTGCCGGATTTAGTTTATCGTCATAACCAGGACTTTCAATAAAACTAGGTTTTCATAATACAATAACCAACGGAATAACGTCCAAAATCGAAATTAATTTATTTAAACTTATAAAATTGCTTAAACTGCTTCAAAAGCAATAATTAAAATATAATCATAGAAATCTTAAATCCATAGCAGGCATTTAGAAATGAAACTGCAATAAATATCTCAGGGAATACATTTTTGAAAATATGAATATAAGTATAGATATTATATTAGTTATTCGTTGTTAAATATCTGACATTAATCTCCGTAGTTATAATTAAGTGAAAAAATCATTTACAAAGCAAAACTATATTGAAAGTGCACTGACTTCGTAATCTTTGACGGTAAATTTACGTCCTGATTCATACAATGTGTCTCCTTTCCGCTAAATGAAAATGTTTAGTCTTTCTATAGATATTTTGTTGCATCCTGATTGAAATTTAATGTTGTGTATCTATCTGTTTCGATGCAAGCGTTTAACTGAATTTGTTGCTATTTTTTCATCATTTTTGGTCTGAAGATGTTACTTTCACGACAGAAACACGCCTCGATAGATTTTTAATTCTGCAATTTGACATTCTACATCATATTTGCATTTTAAAATTATGTATCCCCCTCTCTCTCTCTCATATATATATATATATATATATATATATATATATATATATATATATATATATATAAGGTTGGTGCAAAAATAATGTCGTTTTTTTTTAAAGTTGAACGTCAAAAAACGACATTATTTTTGAACCAACCTTATATGTAATGGGCGCTTATTTTAAGACATTTTTATGTTTATACATTCTTTTTATAGATACAAATATTTAAGTAAACTCTCTGTTTATAATAAACAGTATTAATAACATTTTCCGACCTGAATGTCCGAAAAAATTGTGATAGAAAATATTCGTCCTCCGACAGGAAACGAACCTGTATCCTATACGGAACCGTCTTTTAGCCTGGCGTGCCTTTAACCGATTGAGCCAGAGAGGATTGTTCGGTTAGCAAGATTGATTTTACTGCTTTTAACCTATAATCTTCCATGAATCTCTCACGTACATTCATATCTGCTCAAAGCGTATCCAAATGTAAACAAATGACGTCACACATTATGAAAAATATATTCTATAAAAACTAATGTCTTAAAATAATTGTCGGACTTTGTCCATTTCAACTGTATAATGATGTGACCTAGCCGCCAATCGAGTACTATGTTTAAATTCATAAAGTCGACGTACTATGCTTAAATGGGAGGTACCATAGCTGAAAGATTATTAAAACGATTACCATGAAAGCATCTATAGAAAGACACAGGGATGTTACATAACGGCGGCGAGAAAGTGACTTAAACCGATATTCCAGGAATCGCATACTGATTTCATCAGGAACTCTAGTGGTATGGAAGAAATAACTTCTTGTATTCACCCTCCAATTCCCTCCAAAGTCTTAGTTTGGTATAGCAGATTTGCTCCTTTAATCAACCCTAAAGAATAAAAGTGACCATGTATTTATAAACTCATTAACTTACTCTTTTTTGTCAATTATCGTGGTAGATATTTCGTCATGGTGTCTGGGCGACAGAACAGAAAATAGGGAGGAGTGAATTCATACCTTTTATCGAGGGCATTAGGGTCAACTGAACCTCAGTAATCTCAGTAGTAGTCTCGATGGTACATACATACAAGCGGAAAAGCGTTTAGCATCAGGTTTTATTTAAAATTCGATATGGGAACCAGATTTCGCTACCAGCTTCTCGAGCCGCCCAGGAGTCGCGTCAATTGATTTCCCCACGAACTCTTGTGATATGGAGAACATATCTTTACCCTTCGATTACTCGTGGTTTGGTATAGTAGACTTGCTTCTTTGACTATCTTCAAAGGAAAAGTCACAGGGTGTTAAGTCAGGACTCCTGGTTGGTCACCCGTATGAAATAGGCAGTTACATTTCAATCACCCTGTATCGACTTTTCGATTTTCGACAATATTGTTTTATATCAGGATTAAAATTGTTAAACTTTCCAATGTTCACTTTCATACGTTCGAGTACTTTAATCTGGCGCTATATAGTCGTTAATAAGAATTGCAATTAATCTGCATGTTAAGTGAGATGTATTTGATAAATTCTGGAATTTTTATATTCCTGGAATTAGAATTTATGTCTGCTGAAGATGACGTAATCTACAACGATGAAACGGAAAAGCATGTATCGAGAATTGATCTGTGGCGCACTTCACCCCATTAATTTAACTTTGATAAGAAAACAAGACTCACACAAGAAGAATAACCACAAGACATTGTTGTACATAATATATATATATATATATATATATATATATATGAACAAGATGTACAATATTAGACAACGATGTGAAATAAAACATGCATTTAAGTAAGAAAGGTTGAATTAATCAAGAGTCGCCTCTCTTTAGCTGAAATTTAAGAGTTCAGTGAGAGATAATTATTTGGTTTAAAGTTCACTAGGTAAATGTTCATGAGTGTTTCATGATATGATTGCTCTTGTGATATTACTGTTGAAAAGTATTGTTGTGTCAAAAGAAGTTTTTAGGGAAGGTGTACAAATTATCATCAGCATGTGGGTGTGCGTGTGCATGTGCGTGTGCGGGAGAAGGTTGGCGCTTGGTTAGAAATGGAGTTCCGACTGACTTAGATTCGTTTATCAGTTGAGGTCTCACTAATTGAGACGAGAAAAATGTTTGGCTTAAATAAGCGACTATAGGCTCCGATTCGTTGCGCGGGAAAAATTATTCTTCACGTGCAAAACGATCTGATTGGTTGGCATCAATCAATTAGCAAGCGAGCTTGGGAGAGACTTTAGGAAACTTCTGTGAGCCACTTCTTCCAAAAGTGCACACATTTGACTATTTAAAAAATAAAGCGATTGCAAAATTGTCGCATTACTGCTATTTGTAAATTGCCTGTAGAAAATGTATTAGTTATTTATTAGCCAATGATCGTTTAGCATTGTACATGTGATTAAGTGTTAGTATATATATATATGTTCGTGCGTAAGTAGGTTCGCACAGATCTGTCATTTAGACACAATTCAACATACGATCTCTTATGTAGAAAACTATTTTATTTACTGTTGGCTGTTTCTTTTGTGCAACAATGGCTTCCAGAATTTCCCGTCTTTCTTTGGTGTTATCCATTAAAATTTGGCTTGTTTTAATATTATTTTAGTCGTCTGTGATGTGCTTATCTATATGTTCAGGAATTGCAAGTTTCGACAAATGACAAGTCAACCTACGGGATGGTGCAGTGCATATGTGACCAATGTAATACAACCAGACGCACACGCAACCTCCACATTTATAGATATTTATGCCCATGTAGTACTCGATACTGTCAACTACAGGAATCGGCATTTCAACACAATGACAAACTCCTGGTGATTGCGTATTACTGTAAGCATTAAAATTAAAGCAGATGCACCTTTTTGAGAATTACATATTTGCTCAGTGCTGATGTAGTGAGCACTTTTTTCTCTTCAATGTATATTTTCCGGAAAATAATTAGAAAGTATTATGGCTACTGTTCATGTTTTAATGGACACGAGGAGGTGTTTTTTTGGTTGGGATTTCTTATCTATCTATCTATCTATCTATATATATATATATATATATATATATATATATATATACCCGGTGTATCAGCAGAATTGTCTAAATCGTGTAACAGCATAATTATCTATCATACAAAAGAAACGCTAAACTAATTCAGTATCATTTTTCCAGATTTTCAGATAATCCGCATATCCATATTAATGCAATTTTTTTCGAAAGAATCACTACCAAACTGAAAATTGAGCAGATTAATTGTTTTGTGTCAGACTCACTGTCTTCCCAACTGAGCGATGATCATTCAGGCCTTCGTTAATGTAAACTAACATTCATACTCTAGCTTCCATCTTCAAAATCCATTCAACAACCATCAACAGAACGGTAGATAAGTTTAAAATAGAATGAACAGCAGAGAGAAAAACTGAATCAGGAGGTCACAACAGGAAAAAGGATCAAACTCAATCCATAAGACGATTGGCACGTGAGAGAAGAGATTCAGCAATGACAGTTCAAACAGCAGTGAAAAATTTGAAAATGAAATCATAAGTGAAAGCTTCGTGGAAACTTGTTAACCAAGGACAGAAAATTAGATGGTTAGAGAGGACGAACATCATCGTGAACAAGTTGGACAATGATCCTGGAAATATATATATATATATATATATATATATATATATATATATATATATATATATATATAAAATGTGTCCATAAAGTTCATACGCACTTTAAAAAGTTTATAAGTTTATTTCTGTTTGCGATAGAAATAATCTGTAAAAAAGTGCCAGAAAGTTCGAAGTACATCGTTTTAAGTATAGCTAAAATACCTACTGTGATTTCAGGCATTACTGTAAATCAGTTGGCAAATGTTTTCTGTGAACTGCAAAATCGTATTACCCTTTGTATTGCTAATGATGGAGGACATGTGGAAACTTAAATTTAATTTCAATAAAACCTTAAAGAATACAGATTTACTTCTTTCTAATCCTTTTTACAAATTATTTCTATCACAAATACAAATAAAGTTATAAATTTTGTAAATTGCACACGAACTTTATGGACACCGTGTATATAGAACCTTCATAGATGTCTTTAATCTAAGATATTAGGTTGGTGCAAAAATAATTTCGTTTTCTCACATAGTAACATATGTTAGAAAACGAAATTATTTTTGCACCAACCAAATACAAAGGCTCAGCGCTTAATTTAGCAATTGGCCGATTTTGCTGTTACACTATTTGACGAATTTTGCAGTTAAACACCCATATATATATATATATATATATATATATATACCGATTTCCACGGGTAGCTCGGAAGTGGCAAAAGGCCGAAAGTAAGGGGCACTCAGAGAGGATCGAACCCACTGCTCAGTTGTAATTGTTCTAGCGAGACACGCTTGCTAACCATTACATCACCTCGAGGCGCGCAGATATATATATATATATATATATATATAGTAATAACATTATTGAATATACAGATAAAAATAACAGCATTAACATTTTCTCGGAAAGCAAAATACACGCTATCTATAAGCAGGCTGAATTTTCTGTTTGAAAAATGATAAGGACATACAGTGTCAGTCATTCATAACAAGGGAATTAATCTAATTATTAGCAGCATAGCCCGGCGTTGCCCGGGCTTGATTCAAAAATCGTACGACTCATACAGCAATCGCTATCACTTGAGTTAAAATATTTTTGCCCTTCCTTGCCTTTAAAGGTGTGCCCTTTGCCGTGCTTATGTTGCTACATGCCTTACTTCTTACCTATCTCACATTGCGAATTTTTTCTAAGCTCTGTACTAAACATTAAATCTGTTACAAAAACTAAACAAAATGAACACAAAACTATCAGCTTTAAAAATGGACTCGTAACTGGAAAAAAACGAATGAAAAAAGAATGTTAACAACAAAAACTTTTTCACACCGAACCCAGTTCTGTGGAATCAGAATCAACGTTGAGTTTAAGTAAGCGAATGAGCCAATTGGAATAAAGTGCCATGCAGATTTAAATTTTTCCCACTTTTGACGAATGCACTATCGATATTTTTTTGCATGCTAGCATGCTAGTTAACATTCGGACAGTCAGCTGTTCGCTTTTTCGCAGGCCAATAGAATCTTCCTGCATATTCGGGGCAGCCAGCTATAGGCTCTCACTCTGGCCAGTAGAAAATGGCCGCAAACTACATGAAAACTGCCGTAGAAGGCTAAATTGGAGCATGTGCATGTAAATTTTGGTGCAAATCCGTCGAAAATTGCGGCCGTGCATTCGTTACACACACGCACACATCTGTTTATTATCTATAGAGATGTACTATGAAAAAATTTCAAAATGCTAACCTTATCATCAACAATAACACACCTGCAAGATCTTAATTACAGACGACCAATATTATTCCTGAATACCCTTGTCCATTAAAGAAAATCGCGAATACTTGTACTAGACACACTACATATGCCTCTCTAGAAGACTCGCGTTACACCTATCTGACTATAGATCAATTAGGATACATTTAAACATACATATAAACCTACCAAACTCTACCCACAACATAGAAAATACAAATATAATAACTTCATCCACATTTTTAAAAAAAGATTAAAAATAATGGAAGCACTAATATATATATAAAGAAAAAGTCAAACATGAATATCATCAACTAGGAACACAGCCACAATTTGCTGACCGTGTTTAAAAAAACAAACAAATATTACTATCAATTTAGACACATATATACAACCCAATGCATTCAGTTAAACACAATCAAAATCGCCCTTGATTATGGCTAAAAGAATAGGCGAAAATGTCCGGATATACAGAACATTTAGGCAATTGTTATACATTTTATGTCCAGAAAAGAAAACTTATATATGAAAATAGTTTAAAAAAAGAAGCTTAACCGCAGTACCTTGTCAGTCGTCTTTAATTAAAACATGTATAAAAGAGTGATTGCTGCTCAAATATACAATACAATACAACAGACAATGAATGTCTATTATATCTGATAATGAGTCGTTCTAAACTCAGTATATTTGCTTTAATTTCTAAAATATATAATATTAAAGCAAATAGAGGGAGTTTAGAACGGCTCATAATCAGACATAATAGACATTCATTATTTGTTATATTTTTAACAATATATGTTTAAATAATGATCTGCTGCCACAATACTCTCTTTCTCTCTCTCTCTCTCTATATATATATATATATGTGTGTGTGTGTGTGTGTGTGTGTGTGTGTGTGTGTCTGTCTGTCTGTCTCTGTGTGTAAAGTCGGATGCAAATTGCCAGTAATGAAAAAAATAATACTCGGCAAACCGAGATTAAATGTTTTACTGGAGCTGGCGTTAGTTTCGGACAGTCTTTGTTAATAAAGTCATGAACCTCACTTTCCCTTCAGGCTGTACATGTAATAAAATATGATGTAAGGTAGTAGCGGCCAAAACAGAATCGAGGTTCGAATTTTGAAACTGTTTATATTTACTTCGGACTATACCCTTCGGAAAGGCATGAATCTACTTCCCTTCAGTCGCCCCTTTTTCTAAAACTCCCTGTAAGATCAAATGACGAAGAAAATAGAATCGTCGAGCTTAATCAAGAATTCAAATTGAAAGTATTCATTTCGTGCTAATAGTGATAAGAAAGGCATGAATTCATTTTTCCCTTGCTCTCTCTCTCTCTTTCGCTAGTTCTCTTCTTTAATGTATTGCATATTGTTATATAAATTTTTCTATATCAAGAATAATTTGGGGGAAGTATTTATGACAAAGTGGAAAAAGGTTTTTGTGTGAAGCGTTTCATCCGTTTCATAGAACTTCATCGGACTATGTTTATGCTTAAATTGATACGACTAGATATACTTAAAAACTAGAGGCGCTGGGAATTTGAAAATTAAATTTCATTTTATTTTATGTGCTTTGGCTATCAAAACTAGCTTATTTCATTTAGATTCTTTTTCTTTTTTTTTTTGTTTTGCTTGTGTGTCCAATAAGTTTCTTTTGTTATTAAATACCCCATCTTGTGGTAACACTATAATAATTTTTGTCTTTGGCGGCAACTATTATTTTTTATTTGCTTACGCCTAGAACGTATGGAAAATGGTTATTATTTCCTTTAAACTTAACTGTTCTGACCAAGATAATCATGTTTCTAAAAATGTATCTATTACCACTGGGAAAACTGGCGAATGTTAACATTCTCGTTCACTCAAAATAGGAGCAAAACGACCAATGATTCAAACGTAGCGTTTACCCGTCTGTCTATATTTCTGAGATCAGTTATAATGTACACTATTTGCATTATTCGGACTATTGTCCTCATCTTTGTCGCCATATTTATTACAACAATTTGGCCTTTAAGTATCTGTCTATATTTCTGAGATGAGGTATTATGTACACTATTTACATTATTCGGACTATTGTCCTCATCTTTGTTGCCATATTTATTACAACGATTTGGCCTTTAAGTATCTGTCTATATTTCTGAGATGAGGTATTATGTACACTATTTACATTATTGGGATTATTGTCCTCATCATTGTCGCCATGTTTATCACAACGTCTAGTTTCACGTGCTATGTCCAATGAATGTCAGTTATCTCCTGTTAATTCCCCTCTCCAAGTTCTCCAGCGTCTTAACCAGGTATTGAACTCGCACTCTTTGGGTCTTGTCACTGGATCTAACTAACACCTTTCTTCCCTGTGCCATGTGTCTTTGAAGAACTAGATCAGTCTACCCCAGTGAGCGAAATAAAGGGTTCAGTTCGACATTCCAACAACCTGAAGAAGGCCGGGGCGTATAACAGCTGAAACGCTGTGATAAACATGGCGGCAAAGATGAGGACAACAGTCCAAATAATGTAAATAGTGTAGCGTTTACCTATTTTACGATTGCACAAGATAGACCACAAATGATTTAGACGTCAGTAGTTTTTCACGATTTACGCGCATACTCTAAATTACTTTCACAACTCTGCCCCAAATATAATCTCCCATCATGCTTTCGCTATACGATCCTTGGTGGCGGCGTTCAAAGTCCAGAATATCCTGGTGGAAGCACTCGAGTTTCTCCTCTGAGTACACCCCTATGTTGTACTTGAATTTATCAAGAAGGGCGCCAAGAATATGGATATTGATGGACATCCTGCAAACCATTTTGCCGTAATTCTTCACGAAGGTCTCAAAAAGTTCCTCAGTTTTCGGAATTTTAATTCTCCAAGATGCACCGAACCACTGAGACGAAACTGTTCCTTGCTGATTTACTGTTTTTTGGGGGAATTCCATGAATTCTGTGATCTTTATTTGTGCTGCAATTAGACGACAATCCATCCATTTCACTCTGTATATATGAGAACATTGTGTAATACATTTATGTCCTTGGGTAGAACCTTTTTTTCTAATACCTTAGTCTTGGGAACTAGATATATTCCTTCAAAAATTTTTTTTTTCTTAACTTGGGTATCAAGCAGTGCAATTTGTTAAATTGTGCAAATACTGGGTCAGAGTAAGCGTCAAGATGGGCTTTAGTTCTGCCATAATGTGACCGGTCTGTTCGAGGCAATTGCAGACACCTGTAACCTCAGCCAGTGGTACTTCTTCATCGACAACACATCTAGGAGCCTCAAGCCGTGCCGCTTCATAACAGAAAGGGACTATTGTCCTAATCTTTGTCGCCATATTTATTACAACGTTTTGGCCTTTCAGTATTAAAAGATAATAATAATTTTCCCTAAAACTTTGCTTTTGTGACCAAGATAATATTTCTGAAATTTATCTGTTACCCTTGGAAAAACTGGCGAATATGAAAATTCTCTTTCAAGTAGGATTAAGACGACATATGAATCAAATGTAGCATTTTTATATATTCTATGATTATACAAGAGAGACCACGAAAAGTTTTCAAGTAAGACGTTTTTACCGATTTACGCTAATATCGTAAATTACGTTCATAAATCAATCTACAAACATATTCCCGAATAATTTTTTCATTATACATTCATTGGTAGCCGCATTCAAAGTCCAGAATATCCTGGTTGAAGCGCACGATTTTTTGATCTGAGTACGCCTTTATGTTGCACTTGAATTTATCAAGAAGGTCGCCAAGGATATGGATATTGAGTGACATACTTCAACCCATTTTGCCGTATTTCTTCACGGGTTTCCACAAACAAAGTAGTATTCGGTCTTCTGATTCCCTAGGAAGCACAGAAATACTGCAACAAAGCTGTTCCATGTCGCATTTATATATTTTTATTTGGTTACCCCTAGAACGTATGAAAATTGGCTAATTTTTCCCTAAAGTTTTTCATTTGTAAGCAAGATAATAATATTTCTGAATCTTACCGATTACAGTGGGAAAACTGGAGTAAGTGAAAATTCTCTTTCACTCAAAATAGGAATAAGACGACATATGAATCAAATGTAGCATTTGTATATTCTAGGCTTATGTTGTACTTGAATTTATCAAGAAGGGCGCCAAGAATATGGATATTGATGGACATCATGCAAACCATTTTGCCGTAATTCTTCACGAAGGTCTCAAAAAGTTCCTCAGTTTACGGAATTTGAATTCTGCAGGATGCACCGAACCACTGAGACGAAACTGTTTCGTGCTGATTTAGTGAGTTTTGGGGCGGAAATCCAGACATTCTGTGATCTTCTTTATTTGTGGTGCAATTAGACGACAATTCATCCATCTCACCCTTTTTATATATGAGAACATTGTGTCACGCAATTTGTGCCCTTGGGTAGAACTTTTTTTTTTTTAATTGCTTAGTCTTGAAAACTAGATATATTCAACATTGATTATTCCTAAATTTTCGCTTGAAGATGAAATAGGGCTTCATACTTTAATTGAATTTAATTTGAACAATTATATTTAGGATTTCCGCTCTTGTTTTTGAAACATGAGCACTCATATGTAGCGAATTATAATTTAAGCTCTACTTCTGTATGGAGCACTGTTTTTTAAAAATAAAAAAAAAATACTCAAGAACTCCGGATTATTTACCTAACTTGTTCTTTCCTATTTTTCTACACACACACACACACACACACACACACACACACACACACACACACACACACACACATATATATATATATATATATATATATATATTACACTGAAAATTAAAGGACATTTTGGGATAGTTAAAAATTGCCTTCCAAAAGCTAAGCAAAGTATTAAGAAAGAGGAAGATTTCGTTAGAAAAAAAAAAAAGGGTACTGAAATTTTGAGTAATATCAATCCCCCTATACGGCAGTGAATGCTAGAAAATTCCCTCAGCGATGAAGAACAGATTTGAAGTAACAGAAATATTGTTCTATCGAAGGATGCTGAGAATAACACAGGCTGAACATGAGGGCAGAGACACAATTTTAGATAAAGTGGAAAGAAAAATGACCCTTATACTTAAGATCAGAAAGAGTTGAAATTTCTAGGAAAAGTAATGAGGAAAGAGGGCTTGGAAAATTTGATACTTACATGACAGATTGAATATAAGTGGGTCAAAAGAAAAGAACTAATGAACTAGCTATCAAGGTTATATAAATGGATGAAGGTTTAAGAAAAAATACAAAATTTATTAAGAGCTACGAAAGACAGGAAATTGTGGAGAGCCATGATCGCCAACGTCCGGTGTGGACACGGCTCTTATAAAATTCCCTTGTTGCATCGTTAAATATTTGAGCATAACGACTTAACGTATTGCAGTAACCATCATTGGTATTATTTAAAGAAGTAAGGGAGTACAAATAAAAAGGTTTTAGGGTGGCAATATTTTTTATTTCACTGAAGCAGACGCAAATCACATGACAGCATTATCAATTCTTCTATAATCCCTTTCTTTGTTTGTTGCTTTTTCTCATTAAAACCAAACAACATCTCTAATGTAAATTTTTCTTCCGTATTACATAACAATAAAAACGGAAGAGTCCATTATTTATTTGAGGAAATGTCAGGTAGTAACGCTCGTGCTAAATAGGTTATATAAGCAGAAACAAGCAGCATTATCACATGTTAATGAAAATTCGCCGATTCATAACCAACTTATCTGTTGGTTTTCATGTAACACGGATATATTTTGACAGGTGTGAGAAATATGTTGCCATTCTGGAAAACGGAATCGAGGTTTGAATCTCAACACAGTCTAATTGATGTTCACTTTAATACTATTGCGAAAGGCAGAAATCGAATTCCCCCTTCATTTTAAACCAATTTTCCATGATTATCACGTGATTACACGTGTTTGAGTAGACACAATTTTTAAAAAAATTTGAATTTAAAGTCTACAGGTTTAGTAAATATTGCTAAAGAAAATATGTCCCGGAAGTATATTCCTTTTTTTTTTTTTCATTTTGGACACCAATTTCGAAATACATAATGTCGTATTAAAAAAATGCATACATACATATATACATACATAACAATTTATTATGTAATCTTAATAACACACCTGATTATAAGACGTAAACAGACAACAAAATTAAAATGTGCTCAATGCTGAAATATTGCAATCTAAGATATTTTAACTATAGGAATATTCTTCAACAATTGATCGATTGATTCATTTTCTATGGTTTATCAAATGCCTGCAGGTTATTTAATGCGACAAAATATATTTAAATTGTAAGATTTTTTTCATGAAATAATAATGAATTTCTCATACAAGTCTTACTAATTACACAATAGTAGGGAGAATCGGCGGATTCATACCTTTTCCAAAGGCATTTGCTTGTAAGCGAATATGACCAACACTATTGTATTGGAATTACAAGCCATTATTCTTTACACTAACCGTACATCCAAACTTACAAAACCTGATAATCCCAAACGGTAACGCTGGCTCGACGTTGCTTAACTTTGGTGATCATACAGTAAGTCATTGAACATACATCACATTTCTTTTATACCTCCAACGTATATATATATATATATATATATATATATATATATATATGAGGAGGCACGATGGAGTAATGTATAGCGGTAGTAATCCAAGTTAATTCAAGTAAAATAAATTATTAAAACTGATCGACGTAAGAGAGCTCAATATATTTATTATAGAGCAAATATGAATAACATGTAGATAAAATTCAATGCCCCATATGATATATGCGTATTACACCTAGAACATAGATAAAAAAAATCTCTGTCATATATATATATATATATATATATATATATATATATATATATATATAACAATAATAATAATACAACGGCGCAAAGGCTTAATATAATAATTGGATAGTTTTGCTGTTATACGACTTGGACATTTTTACTGTTACACCCGATATATATATATATATATATATATATATATATATATATATATATATATATATATAGTAGGGCATAAATTTATATGTATATATATATATATATATATATATATATATATATATATATATATATATATATATGCTCTACTTTAGTTATTAATATTTATTTTGTGTTTTTTCTTTTCAATTTTCTGGTTCTTGCTGAAATTTAGTTATACATTCTTCCAGCTTTGCTGCATTGGATTTAAGGTATATCCCAATCCAATTTTTAGAATGGTTTGGAAACAAAACTTTCATATTGTCTTTTCTGAAATTCATTTACGGTAAATCCTTATCCAATTTTAACGGAAAATATATAACGATTTATTATTTAAGCATGCACACACATATTTCTTTTTTCGTTTTAGATCTGTTGAAGCCTAGAAAAACGAAAGGCGTAGTCTAGTTTCAATGAAACGGTTTTCCGTTTGTCATGTTCTTCAAAATTAGACAATGTTCATAGCTGACACAGAAAGGAAACGACATAAACACTTACAGATGTCAATACCGGAAAACGAGAAGAAAGGACTAAGCATCAATTTTCTGAAGGAAGGATCTACGTTTTTCAGCAAAATGAATAGCCCAACATACGAATTGTAAATTCAAGATACCAAAATCACACAAGTACATCGTATGTGGTGTGGCATGTGGCTCAGAAGGAGCGATTGGTGATCAATTTGGTTGTTTGGTAGTGGTCATTTTTTCACAAAATAGGTTTTTTTAGTATTAAAGACAGCGCATATAGTTTGTATTAGGTGTTTTTGTTGTCATTTGTAGGGAATTTTTTATCATCGTCATTATAATCATCATCAAGTCGAGAATTCTTCTCGGATTCTCTTGATTCGTTCCTTTCAACAATCCCTGTGAGACATCGCTGTCGGCAGGTCCTCAGAATCATCTCCAAGTTGGTCAATACTCTCCGGACTCATTCCTTCCAACCATCTCTGTCAGACATCGCCGTCAGCAAGTCCTCTTGACGGCATTAAGAATCTCATCTACAAGTTGATCAATGTTCTCCTGGTTCGTTCCTTCTAACCATCTCTGTCAGACATAAACGCCGGCAGGACCTCCAGATGGCATCAAGAATCATCTACAATTAGTCAATGTTCTCCTGATCGTTCCTTCCAACCATCTATGTCAGACATCACCGTCGGCGAATCCTCCAGACGGCAAAAAGAATCATCTACAAGTTGGTCAATGTTCTCCTGACTCGTTCCTTCGAACAATCTCTGTCAGACATCACCGTCGGCAGGTCCCCCAGATGGCATCTAAAAATTGGTCACTGTAGGTGTGATGAAATCTTCCAACCGATCTTTTACCCCGCAACCGGTTCCGTAGGAAGGTGTCACTCACAAGTACTGACTTACTTTTCCAGGAGTGACCTGCTAGCAGAAACCTACTCTCTCTTAGCGAAACTGAGATAGGATTAAATTTTTAAGCACTCTCATTTTAATCTTTCGATAGGTAATGATATCTATGTGCGCCGCTACTATACATGTATTACGATTCTCCGCTTAACTGGAACAATGAAACTTCCAGATTGTCCTGCAGGATGATCTTCCATAAAGCTGCTACCCTCTCTCTGGCGAAATATCCGTTTGTCGATGATCGCCACAAGAACAAGAACTACCCGTAAATTACCCGTTATTATCGAGTTTTGGCTCCTCTAGATCCCCTTAGTTCTGTCTATGCCCATTCATATTACCAACAATTTTACTAACTGCTTTTCT
>OZ010584.1:20832291-20879791 GCA_963932145.1 Acanthosepion lycidas
AGAACCTTTTACTGCAAGTACCCACTCAGTGTGGTAGCATACCAAGCTGTAAAAGAAGAGTTGCAAAATAGGTCCACATATAATCTGTTGCTTACAAATAAACCTATTGAACAGTTGTGTATTTTTTTCCACATGATCTTGTGAGATCTCTGACAATTCTCGATTTTTACGAAGCCTAAATATGCCATAGCGTGACAAAGAGAAGTTTTGCAAAATTTCATTTTGACATGAGATATAGATCATTGAGTTAAAATCCTCAATTTACCCTTATCAGCCTTGGATCGTTGTCACCCAGTAACTTCAATTAAATTCTGCTCGTTAAACATTGCTTTTGCACAAATATTTCATTCTTTTTTTTTTGGCGAGATCTAACGTTTTACACAATTGTTTATTTGTAAAATAAATCATAATGCATCTTCGATGCTCAACGTTCTTACAGCACGTGGGCGATCATGGCTCTCCACAATTTCCTGACCTTTGCAGCTCTTTGTAATTTTTTTTTTCGCTATCTCTCCTAATATCTGTTTTTCGAACCATTTTCACAAACTCGTTACCTGCGTTATGCACTATTTTCCTCTGGCCCTCAATATGTTTTTAAGTGTCAAATTTTCTAAGCCTACTTTCCTGATTATATGCCCTAGAAATTTCAACTCTCTCTCTCTCTGATTCAAAGTGTTTATTTTGTTTCCATTTTTTCTAAACTTTCGTCGTTACTCACATATTCAGTCCATAGTCTCAACATCCTTCTGTAGAACCACTTTTCTGTTGCCTCAAATCGCATCTTCCTCTGAGATGAAATTGTTCACCATCCACTGACACATATGACGGCCGATATCAATACTCTTTTTTATTCTTCTAACAAAATTTTCTTCTTTCTTAATACTTTGCTTAGATTTTGAAAAGCAACTTTCGTTATTTCAATGTCCCTTCAGAGTTCGCTGCTGCATTTTCTTCGATGTCTAAATTGTACTTGTTTGATTTTGGTATCTCCAATTTGTAACTTGCATTTAGGGCTGTTCATTGTGCTGTAAACTATAAAATTGATGTTTAGTCCTTTCTTTTAATGCCTTCTGTAGGTTTTTCTGTCGTTTTCTTTCTGCATCTGCTCTGAAAACTGTGTCATCTGCAAATCTAATGTTTTTAAGGATGTGGCCGTCAGTAGTGAATCCTGATAGGAGATCTAATTTTCCCATGGCTGCTTCACTGTAAGTTGTGAGAAGACCCATAATAGTCTTCTGCACCTTTTCTATTTTTGAGTATTTACTGAATTCATTTTATTCTAAATCTTCAAAATCGAAACGCGTTTACTAATTTACGACTTTGAAAGCCAGAATAAAAATGGCTTCCCTTTTTTTCCTTTGTGCGCAAAACGAAAATGTTTTCATCTTAATTGCGCAGAACGAACCGGTTTTCATATTCAATGAGTAGACAGATGTCGTCAGCAAATAAACTTTGAGATTCCAATAAGTATTTATTTTATGTACCAATAAAAATTTGTGTAGTTTCATTTTTTTCATTATAGTTCTAAAATCTACCATTTTGACTATGACAAAACTTAAGCCCCAGATTCTGGATCTAAACTACTTTAAATCTTTCAGCTTTTCCCCCGACTACTGTTCAAGGGTCTTCCTTGGATATGGAATGTTGGGCATATACATTCCTGTTATAGAAACCATGAAATAAACTTTAATTATACTCCATATATATATATATATATATATATATATATATATATATATATATATATATATATATATATATATATAATAATCTTATAAATATAAGTAAGTATACTCATCCGGAATTTTTTTTGGGGGGTCACATGGTTATCTTTTTATGTTGTAGGTTATTTATATTCTGTTCTAATGTTACCTCTGGCCGGCGTACCCTGACGATCTGGGTAGGTGAAACCTAGCTAGCCTGGCTCTTTTGGTTCATAGTTATATATATACACACACACACACACACACACACACATATATATATATATATATATATATATATATATATATATTAATGGACTTGCCTGTGGGTTTCGGTCAAGCAACCTAGGAACTGACACTCAGACACCTACACATATGATTGGAGAGGTGATGGCTTTGTGCAGAAGCAATTACAACCAAAACAATCCAAATAAACGCCTCCTTAAGGTGTGTTTAACATATCCAAATGCTTTATCTATCGCTGTCCTATCGGCTATTCTATTAATCATTATTAAGGATGTGTTTTGTTCATTTTTAATGGAATATGTAGATTTTCATTTATATGTATCTATAGTGATGAGATTGTTTTAATTTCCAAAGACGGTCAGAAAGTTTTAACCGTGTTCATAATTGATATTATTCAGTGCTGGCTTTCTCTTATTAATCATTAAGTTATTATTAAGTGTTTTTTTTACATGTGGATGAGGATATTATAGTCGTATTTTCTAAGCATACATACACACACACACACACATATATATATATATATATATATATATATATATATATATATATATATATATATATATATATATATATATATATATATATATGATTAAACCTAAAGAGCAAGATAAACCTAACAAGGTTTCACCTACGCGGATCGCGATGGAATACCCTGATGATTTACCTGAAGAAGTTTCGGCCAAAAGGTGGCTTAAATCCTCCTCTTTTTTCTTAAACGATTTACTTTTGAATACTTAAATGGGAATTATGATCCTTATATTTAAATAAATTTTGACTTATTGTGGCAGTAAAAAGAATCGGTTTATATATATATATATATATATATATATATATATATATACAACAGTTCAAAAGTTTGATGGGATCGCTGGAAATTTTTTTTAAAATTGTGGCCCAAAATGTAGTTGTTTTGTACGTTAAATAAGAGGAAATTATTATGCATTGTTTAAAAAAAGTTTTTATTACTAATTTTATTATGATAAAAATGGCATTTTATGATTAAATTTTGCTCTCGTCAAATACCCTCCTTGAGTGTTAATTACTGCAGCACAATTTTTGGCACTCGTTGCAAAAGTTTCTCAAAGTATAAATGCGATAAATGATTCATTTTTTTTTCAATGGAACTAAGAGCTCTTTTTCATTTTTGTTTTCCCTCTTCAGTCAAATTCATCCAATGCTAATTCTCTTTATCTCTCTCTCTATCTCTCTCTCTCTCTCTCTCTATCCACCCATCTATCTATCTATCTATCTATCTATCTATCTATCTATCTATCTATCTATCTATATATATATATATATATATATATATATATATATATATACACTGTTATCAGTCTCTCTTATCTCCAGTGTTATTTACCCTGTATACTAGTAATATTGATTGAATTGCTTATTTGCAACTTATCAATCATTGTTATCTCCCCCAAATTCTTACAAACTAAAAATATTTTCAGCTTGAAATAACCTGCAAATGATTGATAAGACTGAAAAAACAAATAAATCATTCATTTTAGAAACTAATAATAAATATCTGCTTTTACGATGGGAATGAATGATTCAGATCAATTTATCAAAACATTCATATAACCTTCATATATATATATATATATATATATATATATATATATATATATATATATATATATATATATGTATTAGGTAGGTGCAAAAATAATGATGTAATAATGTCGTTTTTTGAACTATTTTTTAACGTCAAAAAACGTCATTATTACGTCATTATTTTTGCACCAACCTAATATATATATATATATATATATATATATATATATATATATATATATATATATATATATATATATATATATATAATACGACGCGTCGAATTTTCTTTCCAATATCTCCATTCCTGAATCATTTTCTACTTTCCCAAGCCAAGATACATGACGCCATAAATGATAAAAATAATTCAAAGAAAACAGTTAAATATACAATCTGATGTTATTCAAAATATATAACACTCATATTATTTCCAGATTAAAGTAACAATTCTATTTTGTATAAAAACAATCACTTATCCACTTTCGTTTGTTAGACAATGAATTGTACCACGTCATGTCCTCCATAACTTGCCTGACTTTTCAGTTTACCTGTTGAATATTTATGAACGTTGCTACACACAAACAATTTGAAAAAAAAAAACAAAACCAAAAAACAATAACATTTTTGATTTTGCATACAAATATTTGTTACAAAATAAAAGTACGCATTTTTAAGATAAAGTTCACCAGAGGACGAAACGCGTCAGCTAAGATAAATTTATTTAAGTCTTTTTTCATATCTTCCTTTTACTGGATGCGATGTGTAAATTATCGTAATTTTATATTTTTAATTTCGAGCATGCGCGTTGTTTGTTTTTGATTTTGTCGACAGCACAGTATAGTTATTTTAATTCAGTATAGTTGGGCATCATCCGTGAGTAATAGAGCACCATGACGCAATTCATACCACCAGAAATTTGGAAACGGCTGCTGTATTTCTTGGTAGTCGCGCCAATGTCTATATTTCTGAGAAGAGGCATTATGTACATTATTTACATTATTTGGACTATTAACTTGAGGATATATGGCACAGTGGATAAAAGGGATTAGTTAGATCCAGTGACAGAATCCAGAGAGTGTGATTTCAATACTCGGTTAAGGCAGTGGAGAACTTTCAGAGAGAAATTAACAGGAGATAACTGACATCCATTAAACATGGCACGTAGAACTGGAACAGTCTGCCCCAGTGAGCGAAATAAAGGGTTCAGTTCGACATTCCAACCACCTGAAGAAGACTGGAACGTACAACGGCCGAAACGTTGTCATAAATATGGCTATAAACATGAAGACAATAGTCCAAATAATGTAAATCATATATATATATATATATATATATATATATATATATATATATGTGTGTGTGTGTGTGTGTGTGTGTGTGTGTGTGTGTGTGTGTGAATGTGTGTGAAAATATTATAGAAAATAGGAAAGAAACTGGTTTGGTAAATAATCCAAAGTTCCTTAGTATTTTTGTTATTATCTTTAAAAAATAGTGCTCGATACGAAAGTAGGGCATAAATATAATTATTTATTTAAAAATATGATTCCAACTCGCTACATAAGAGGTCTCATGTTTCAAAACAAGAGCCGAAAACTTCAAAATAATATTTGAATTAACTTAAAATAGGCTCTGTTCCATCTTCAAGCGAAATTTTTTTGGAATAACTTATTTCTGAAATTTACGAGTTTTAATAGTATATTCAGAATTGAAATCAAAATTTCCATGGTAACATCAAGGGCGAATTGTTTAGAATAGGCAGAGGTGGGGTGTTAATAATTTGTATCAGTGTAGAGTTACTTTCATATATGCCGGGTCAGGGTAAGGTGGGGGTGGCTAAATTTACGACGGAGGAAGTTTTCGCATAGTCTGGCTTGAGTGTCTATGGAAATTTATTTATTTTTTTATTTTATTCTTTTATTATATCGCTTTATGAAAGGCATTTGTGTATGTAAAAAAGCCGTAACGTTTGTTTTTTTTCGACTTCATAAAGGGTTATCTTTTTTTGCAGGGTATTAAAACTATGTATATGGGCTATGGATTTTAAAATTTATTTTATTGTATGCGTGTTTTTAGCTAGTTATTCAGGGCGTAAGTTTGGTAGTGTCGGCAGAAAACCGTTAATTCATGCCTGTTGTTTAATAGATTTTTATTGTTTAGAAGCTTAATAATATGTAGTTTCTCATGGAGGCACAAAGGGCATGGGTCATCCCAAGTTTTGCAAGTTCTAGTCCTGTTAATAATTTTCCATTTTACTTTAGGTGTCCTATTTTTTTCTTTCAGGTGGCAAAATATTTAGATAGAGAGGTCGGATGTCTTTTGTTTATGTTGTTGAAGGAGCATTTATGCTGCCTCCATCTGGTTTTAAAAGCATTTTTCGTGGACCCAATGTATATCATATTATTGTTAGGGTTCTCAGTGGATGATATAGTGCATTGGTATACTACATACCATATACCACATATATATATATATATATATATATATATATATATATATATATATATATGTATTATTTGAGCATAGTTTTAAGGAGAATCTGCTGGAATGGTAAATGTATAAACCAATTCGAAAAATTTCGCTACAGGTGATTCTGTACTGATGAGGAGGAGATGGGCGCTGCTGATAACACAATTACTATTCCAACTATGAAGATACGAAGAAAAGGCAACATTTTTGTTAAGAATTCCAAGAATACCGACTTTTGATAAACCTTCCGCAAACAGAAAATATGACCTGGCATTGGAATGAAAGAAATGAGAACACATGTCCTGATTTCTTGATGAAACTCCTAAATATTTGAATTAATAAACTGTTATCTGTCTATATCTCTGAGGAGAGGTATTATGATTATCTACATTATTTACATTATTCGGACTCTTATCCTCAAATTCATTGTCATATTCACAACGTTTCGGTCGTACGGCCATCTTCAGGTAACTGGAATTTCGAACCTAAGCCTTTATTTCGTCTACACGTGTAGATTGTTCTAATTCCACGTGCCATGCCTCTTCCAGATGTCTCAGTTATTTCCCTTTAACTCAATTCTCCATGTTTTGGTTTTCACCTCTGTTGTAGCCTGGTATTGAACTCCCAACTCTTTGGCTCTAGGCACTGGATCTAACCATCGCCTTTATCCACTTGCTCATATGTCCTTGAGGAGCTAGAACAAGATTTACTGCAGACGTAGTAGCGGTGGTATGCCTTGGGAAAGATAGCGTGATGGAGACCAGACATCTCCAGGCTGGTCTGAATACAGTTTTAAGGCCCAGTCTGTCTTGATATTTACCCATAGCTAATAAGTGAATATAAAGAACCGGTTTGGAATTCGAACTCGCCTGTCTATTGTACCACCGGACATCCCTTTATTCGTCTTATTCTGTGTCATGTCTCTCAACGACTTCCTAATTCGTGTGGCTCTTAGCAGTTTTTCTCCCTTTGATAAGCAACCTGAACGCAACCCCGTTCCGCTATCGATTTACACAAGCTAGATAGTCAAGTCGCTCGCTCCCTTACTCTGTCACTGTTGTATAATAATCTGTTAATGTTTCAAATACCTAAGTTTATGGATAATTAAAAATTATTCTTCTGTCCCCTCAGGAGTTAGGCGATCATGGCTCTCCACAATTTCCTGTCCTTTGTAGCTCTTAATAAATATTATCTATTCATTTTGAAATTGAAGACAAAAGCTCATTTTTTAAATCAATTCATTCATTTTTGTAGTTCATTAATACTAACAAGCAGAATTTTTTCTTCTCCTGATGATGGCCATTTTGGCAGAAACTAGTCGAGGAATCTAAACGAAATAATAAAAATGAAAGAATATTAATATACAACCCAGTGTGTCTGAAGATTTTAGTTTTTTAATATTTTTTATTCCTCAAAACACACACACACACACACACACACCCACACACGTATATATATATATAATCATTTATTCGAAAATTATAAAATAGTAATGTTATAAAATCACTAAAAAAATAGCCATTTTGTTCCAACACTTCTGGTGTCTTATCAAGTGATGGTGTTGAATATAGAATAAACGGTTTTAAAAAGTTCAAATCAATCAAACACCCCTTACAAGGGGAAACGCTGTTACATAATCTGGAATGACCAATCAAAATACAAGTATACGAGAATTCAAAAAAACTTGACCACGAACTTTGGTTATAATAATTATTTGATGCTTTAATGTCAGGGTTAGACTAAAATAGAATTCAATCTAACTAATAATGTTATACTATAAAATTCAATATTCAAAATTACCAATTTTAAATTTTAAATTGAATCTGTATTATATTAAAAATTATATATATATATATATATATATATTGAACAATAAAAAACATTAAAAAATTAAAATCTTCAGACACACTGGGTTGTAGATTAATATTCTTTCGTTTTTTTTTATTATTGTTTCAGTTAGATTCCTGGAGAAGTTTCGGCCAAAATGGCCATCATCGGAAGAAGAAATATTTCTGCTTGCTGGTAGCACTAAACTACAGAAATGAATGTCTTGATGCGTGTGTATTGCTGTGGGTGTGTGTCATCATTTGGCGCATTAGGGAGTGAGTAAGCATGATGTAAGTGTGTATATTCGTGTGGGTGTGTGTATAATTGTGAGGCCTCAACACCTCCGTATGCATGTCTGTCTTGTGTGGGTGAGAAATGTGGAAATATATATATATATATATATATATATATATATATATATATATATATATATATATATATATATATAAGAAATATAGTCTTAAGGTGTGCTATATTTATGGAATAAAGTGCTCAATATCAGAGATAGAGCGTGTGTAAATATAAAAGTGAACATAGAAATCAACACTTAGAGGCGACAGTCTGTTTCATGCTATATGCAATCGTCAGGCCACGTCGCCTCTAAGTGTTGACTTCTATGTTCACTTTTATATTTATATATCTATATATATATATATATATATGTGTGTGTGTGTGTGTGTGTGTGTGCGTGCGTGTGTGTGTGTGCGCGTGTGTGATTATTTACTGGCATTTTAATTTAATGTTCTGTGCTAATATCTTTCTTGGTTTCTTTTAGCGAATATTAATTTCTATCTTTATGATCTGTATTAGGTCAAGTCATAAATCTTACTTATTATAAAACGCAGATTGTGTGTGTGTGTGTGTGTATCTGTACGTTTATATATTGGATCGGATTTCCTACATTTTTCAACCGATTTCAACAAAACTTCACAGGACTACGTAAAATTACCTTGCGGTGGTTCTGACAGCACCAAAAATTGGAAAAACACAATTGTATTTGCAGAAAATCAATTTTGAAAACACGATTAAGAGACATTAATTAAAGGGGGACAACTCATATCATATCGGTTGTTTGTGAGTGTCTGTGTTCGTTTATATATGGGATCGGATTTCCTACATTTTTCAACCGATTTCAACAAAACTTTACTTTAGCAGGTAGTGTTTCTTATTGTCTTGCACACTTTTCTCTTTATTTTTTACATTCAGAATGCTTTAAAAATTCCATTTACAAGACAATTGTTTATAATAAAATTCTATTCAATCGGTAGACTCATAACGATTGAAAACAATGTTTTTGTTTGAGTTTGGGTTTGACCAATTCATTAAAAAAAAAAAGTTAAAAAAAATAAAAATAATTAAGACATGCGTGTCTGTCAACCTTAAACAATAATCTTTGTCAATTTTATTTTTCAGTCTTTATGATGGTTGATACTTGATCTATCTCTTACTGTTACATCCCCGGGCAACGCCGGGCTCTACTGCTAGTACTTTCTACCATTCATCCATGAATTCAATACTGCTGCCATATCTGGTCGGGTGCTCTTGTTATTCATTCGATCGACTGTTTTCAGTGCCTCGTCAGAATGAATTTAAGCGTTCTGCTAGATTGGCAATTAGGTCTCCCTGTTCAACCATCTGTTCTATTCTAATAGTTCATTTTCTCGCACTTCTCGCTTGTGGAACACCCTTTCAATTGCCTGCTTTCCTGCAACCTTCAATCCTCAAAAATATAAATGCGATGTTAGTCGCCATCTTCTCTCTACTATATTGCCCTTTTCTCATTTCAGCTCATTTTTAGTCTTTTCATTCTATTTCCCTCGCTGTAACTTTCTATGTCTCGTATTATTATCGCCATGCATGGGGTGAAATGATTGAAAAAAAAATCATCAGTCGGTTTGCGCCCAGTATTGACACTGGGTTATTCTAATATCCATTTCCAAATAAATCAAGTTTCCCTAGCAGTTCAAATAGGTCTTTGTGTCGTATCTTATATAAGGTTTTTGCATAGTACGTTATAAATCGATCGCTGAACTTTTGCGCCAATTCAGATATTTCCATTAACTCTGCCAACATAAAAATATATGTTGCATCCCACAAGAGACTTGACAACGTGTCCCCTTTCATTCTATTGAGGAAAGGAATAAATAGGAAATAGTTCACTGGATAGTATATACATTTGACGTTTTACCGACGCTTAGCAAATAACAAATGCCGGCTTTATCACGTTCCCTTGGGCAAACAAGTTGTTCTGTAAGGCTACAGACAGCACAAATTGTGGAGGCAGTCACGTGCGTCTAAAATCTATAAATAAAATAGATGGACTGAGAGAATATCTACAGCCGGCGAGTACGAGAAAGACTATCGTCATCATCTACTCATCCGACAACCAGAAATAATATTTGCCTGTATATTTACATGATCGACTAGATTTGTAATAGGTGCCGCCATTGAATAAGAATGGTAATGCTTGAAGGACATGCGGCAATAATATATTACTAATTATAATGAGACTGTCATTCATACATAAATCTACACAGTTAATTACATACGTACCTACCTACCTATATATATATATATATATATATATATATATATATATATATATATATATATATATATAAAAGTGAACATAGAAATCAACACTTAGAGGCGACAGTCTGTTTCATACTATATGCAATCGTCAGGCCACATGTGCTCGCATATTGCATGAAACAGACTGTCGCCTCTAAGTGTTGATTTCTATGTTCACTTTTATATTTACACACGCTCTATCTCTGATATTGAGCACTTTATCCCATAAATATAGCACACCTTAAGAGTATATTTCTTCATATATATATATATATATATATATATATATATATATGTGTGTGTGTGTGTGTGTGTGTGTGTGTGTGTGTATGTATTTGTGTATTTAGGCAGCAATCCTTCTTTCATACATATTTCATTGAATGCGACAGAGAAAGTGCTTTTATTTAGTTTTTTATACAATTTCTCATGCGATCTAATATTTTTTTTTGTTTTGTTTTCGGATGATAAATCCTATGAAAAACTGTCCGAATGTTCTTTTTATCCGAGAGCTTTCGGCTATACATTTAGCCATTTTCAAGGATTAAATATTTTAACTGTTACATAAGAAATAGATTGTTGTATGTATGTTTTATAAAATGTTTTCATTTTTAAAAACACGGTCAAGATATTATGTCCATATTCAAAATTAATATTATTAAATGTTATTGTTTTTTTGTTTTTATTAATACGGCTTCCTCAGCCTTTTTTTATAGAAACATGATGCTATTATATCGGTGTTGCCAACAAGTTTATTACGAATAGTGTCCGATAAGTCTTTCTTGAATATTAAAATGAGATCTAAGTCAGCTATGGTCAGAAAGTTGTAGAGTCTGCGTGTAAAACATTTTATAAAACATACATACTATTTTAGATAGTAATGCTTTAGTGATACAATTCTTACTAATTAACCCTATGCTGGAGGGAGAAATGGTGGATTTATAGCTTTCCCAATTGTATTTTCGCGTAAGTGAATATAAAGAAAACCAAGAAAAATTTGAACTCGACTCTCCGATTAAAAATTCCGAGCCGCTATCCATTACACCACCCGCACACCCAAGCTTACAGCACCTGGTATTCACAAGTGGTCACCCATTGAGATTACTGACTAGATTCGACGTTACATAACTTCGGTGATCGTACATTAAACGATGTCTCAACAGGGTGTGGCCATAAGCCGAATTCTGCTCCGAGGAGTCTCCATTGCCCCACTGTTCCTCGATATTGCACAAATACCCTTTGGAAAGATACAAATCCATCTCTTCTCCTCCATTTATGGGTAAATGTAGGGAAAACTTTCTTCTGTGGCCGTGGTTGGCAAGTTGTTTAGTGAAAAGAAAACTCTGAATTCAAAACAATTAGTAACCCTGACGAGACGCGAGTTATACAGCCTTTTAAAAAACTTATGAGTGATTAACTGCGATTCGGCAATGTGGGCTCTATGATTTTAGCTGAGTATAAAAAAAAGAATATATTTAAATTACTTCTGGCTAACTTAGACGCTAACCGAGAATATTATCTAGTTGAAAAATAACATCCACGTCTTTTTACTTCGTGGGAATGACATTGGGAAGCGTGGAAACAATTCATGTCGATTTTTTTTTTTTTTGGGTTATTTTTATTGTTTTTTAAATTTCACACTTCAACGTATTTTAATCATTATCGTGAAGAATACAACTTCACTAAATTAGCACCAATTATCTCTAATTCGTCGACCATAGTCAGGATCGATTACATTGCATATCCTTCTTCAGGAACCTCGAGATGAATAGAAGGAACACCAGACCAGATATGGCGGCAGCATTCAATGCACGGACGAATGTAAGATTTGTTAATCTGCAAAATGGACTAATGTGATAATTTTTCCGACAGTGACCAAACTTTGCTTGCAGTAGATGCAGCTATTGATTCGTTGTAGACAACTTGTGCCAAAATCAAAGGTCTATCAATTCTCCGAGATGAACATACGATATCTCTAACTGGGAAAAAAAGGAACACGTGTCTGTCTACAAGGAATAACAACTGTCTGACCAAAATCATTCACGCTCAATCTTCTAAAGCCCAGATTTTCGAAATGCCAGAAATAGGTAAATACACTGTTATAAGAGTTTATCATCATTTATATGCCTTTTCTCTTCAAGACTTTTTTTTAATCATTTCACCCCAAGCAAGGCGAGAGTGTCACTAGTACTCAAGGGAGTTACAGGGAGAGAGTAGACTGAGTAGAGGGTGGATTAAGAAAAGGACAAAACATTCAAGACAACAGAAGATGGAGATTGAACCTGGATTTAAATTTTTACAGATTGTAGTTATCAGGTTGGCAAGGGAAGGTGTTCCGCAGGCGGAACTTTCGAGATAAGAAACTGTAAGTAGAAGTAAAAGTTACATTCAGCTATTTCAACAGTAAACAAGTGGGACCTAAATGCCAATCTAGTAGCACGATTAAATTCATGTTATCGGGGCACCAGAAAAAAAAACTCGTCGGAGCAGATGCCATGAAAATATTTGTAGAAAAGACAGATGAAAACCACATCCCGTCGGTGAGAAAATGACTGAAGTCGAGATGCCAAGTTAGGATCGAATAGATTACAGATCCTTCTTTTGATATTGTCAAGTACCACGAGATGAATAGCAGGGGCACCAGACCAGATATGACAGCAGTATTGTACGCACGGGCAAATGGTAGATTTGTAAATGTGCAAGATAGGTTCTGATGAGAAAAAAATTCCTGGAACAACACAGTGACCCAAATTTCCTTGCAGTAGATGTAGCTATTGATTCTAGTCACCCTAAGTCAGTGAAAAACGTGAGGCAAAGAAGCCGTAGAGTGTTGCTCTCTTGGAATCTAACATCAGGTAGAAAAGGTTCTCAGTTACGTAATATCACTTCTCATATGCAATCTCGAGATATATAGCAGGAGAACCGGACCAGATTTTGCTGCAGGACTCAATGCACGGGCAAATGGTAGATTTGTAAATGCGCAAGAAGGACTGTGAACCAACTTTCCTTGCAATAGATGCAGCTGTTGATTCTTCAAGTCAGAGGAAAACGTGAGGCCAAGAAGGCATAGAGTGTTGCGCTCCTGGAGACCAGCATCAGTCAGAAAAGTTTCTCCGTTACGTAATATCACTTCTCATATGTAATCTCAAGATATATAGCACGAGCACCAGACTAGATATGGCAACAGTATCCAATGCACGGATGAACGGCAAATTTGTAAATGTACAAGTAGGATTCTGTCGAGAAAATATTTCTGACAGGTAACAGTACCCAACTTTGCAGTGGACGCATCTATTGATTCGATGTAGTTGCTTCACTTCAAGTCAATTGAAAACGTGAGGCCAAAAAGCACAGTGTGTTTCTCTCTATGGGTCTAGCGTCAGCCATGATGACTGGCAGACAGAAAAGTTTCTCTCTGGTTGTTAAATGAGAGAAGTTTTGTTTTGGAGGCGTTCTGGCGCTCTACAAAATAGCGTTCTTTGTTGCTCTAAGCGACACTTGACTCTTTGACATTCCGTCATTCATCTGCTGTCCCACGAACTCCAACAAACTCATTTGCCGTATCTTTAAGGGTAAGATTAGCGAGCATCCATTTCAAACTCAAATTTGAACTCCTTACGTCACAAAACTGTCGAATCAAAGCTTGAATCAATAATGCTTTTTTTAATGTTTTCACTTGGCAACCAGCCTTTAGAAAACATTTGTTTTTCCTGTTTGTAGAAAACTGCAAGCGACTGGTATGAACATCACCTAGGCCCGGTTTTAGGGATAGGACCTATAAAAATGTTATGATATTTTACAAAACACGTAGAGAGAACAATCAAAACTAATCACCCAGATATCAAAGACCACAAGAACAGAATGCGATTTCTTATTGATATGCCAGTCCTTGAAGATTGTAATGTGACTTTGAAGATCTTCAAAAATCTATCAAAACACAAAGATATTGAAGTAGAAATCTAAAAAATGTGGAACATGAGGACATCAATAATTCTAGTTGTGGCTAAAGGCCTCGGATTGATTGGAAAAAAGTTCCGATAGACTCAATGAAGAAATTGCTGATCGCCCATTCTTTAGAGAAATATAAAAAAAAAATGTACTCACAAGTACAGCTCACACATTACGAAAAGATTTTTCGATGTAAAAAGTATTTGAGTTTAGATTTTTATTTTATTATTTTACAACACTTATCAGTGGGACAATCATGAAGCCATTTTTGATCTTAGGTCTCTGGTTGGGACCTGGAAGGAAATATGCATACAACAGAAATCAAAGGAAATAGTACTACTACTACTATTACTACTATAACTACTACTAATTCTAATACTACTACTAATAATAATGATAATTTGATTAAGTATCTGAAATTAACCAGAGAACTGAAGAAATTACATAAAATTAAGATGACAGCAGTGCCGATCATTGTTGAATCACTGGGTACAAAAAAAGATCAATAAGTTATGCCTGTCTATATTTCTGAGATAAGGTATCATGTACATTATTTACATTATTCGGACTATTGTCCTCATCTTTGTCGCCATATTTATTACAACGTTTCGGCCTTTCACTATCTGTCTATATTTCTGAGATGAGGTATTATGTACACTATTTACATTATTCGGACTATTGTCCTCATCTTTGTCGCCATATTTATTACAACGTTTCGGCCTTTCAGTATCTGTCTATATTTCTGAGATGAGGTATTATGTACATTATTTACATTTGTCGGACTATTGTCCTCATCTTTGTCACCATATTTATTATAATGGTTTATGTTGTGGGGCGCTTGGAGAGGGGAATTAACAGGAGATAACTGACAGCTGATATCCATTAAACATGGCACATGAAACTAGAACAGTTTACTCCGGTGAACGAAATAAACCACCTGAAGAAGGCCGGAGCGTACAACGGCCGAAACGTTGTAATAAATATGGCGACAAAGATAAGGGCAATAGTCCGAATAATGTAAATAGTATAAGATATGTCGTTAGGAACATTTGTAAAAACTTCTGCAAATTACTCCGTCTGTTATAAAAAGAGTATATTGTAGCCATCCGTCATATTGTGTATGCGTGTGTGTGTGTTAACTGTATGCCTATATAGGTATTTGACTCATTACAGTTCTGTTTGTTTTGAGCAAATGCTGCACAATTCTACTTTTAGCAGACAGGAATTATTTTTGCATCCGTCATGCCAAACTACAAAGAAAAACCGAGGACCCATGCGCGTGGGAAGCTGAAAGATCATCCTGGAAGCATTCAGGGCAGAAGGGCCTCTTCAAGTTCGTAGTGACATTTGCTCAACAGCCAGAAATGAAAAGGCAAAGAAAGAAAGCTCAACGTTTGATAGACAGAACAGCTCTCGACTTTGCGCAAAGTGTGGGAGGTACTGCTATTTTAGTACAGGCCTATCATGACACAATGGACGCAGTGCCTGAAATACTATCAAAAGTAGAACTTTGTTGTCTTTCAAGATTAACCGATGACCAAAGTTAATGACAACTGTAGCAGTCATGATGTCTGAGATTCACACCATAAAAGACAGTTACTGTTGGGAAACTGAATGACAAAAATAAAAAAAAATCTGTTAATATTTCTGAGATGAGGTATTATGTACATTATTTACATTATTCGGACTATTGTCCTCATATTTGTCGCCATATTTATTACAAAATTTTGGTCTTACAGTATCTGTCTATATATCTGAGATGAGGTATTATGTACATTATTTACATTATTCGGACTATTGTCCTCATCTTTGTCGCCATATTTATTACAACGTTTCGGCTTTTCATTATCTGTCTATATTTTTGAGATGAGGTATTATGTACATTATTTACGTTATTCGGACTATTGCCCTTATCTTTGTCGCCATATTTATTACAAGGTTTCGGCCGTTGTACGCTCCGGCCTTCTTCAGGGGTTGGAATGTCGAACTGAACCCTTTATTTCGCTCATTGGGATAGACTGTTCTAGTTCCACGTGCCATGTTTAATGGATGTCAATTATCAGTTATCCCCTGTTAATTCCCGTCGGAAAGTTCTCCACTGCCTTAACCGGGTATTGGGTCCTGTCACTGGATCTAACCAACGCCTTTTTCCACTGTGCCATGTGTTCTTGAGCGAAATAAAGTGTTCAGTTTGACACTCCAACCACCTGAAGAAGGCCGGAGCGTACAACTGCTGAAACGTTGTAATAAATATGGCGACAAAGATAAGGACAACAATCCGAATAATGTAAATAAAAAAAAAAAAAACAATCCTTTGTACTGCTTCTCTTCTTTCAAAAGGATTTCTTCTGAATAAGTTATATTTTAATGATGGAATTATATATATATATATATATATATATATATATATATATATATATAGAGAGAGAGAGAGAGAGAGAGAGAGAGAGAGATAGATAGATAGATAGATAGATATATCGGATGTAACAGCAAAATTGTTAAAATCTTGTCGCAACATGCGATAATTATCCATTTCAAAAAATGCTTTATATCCCCAAAAACATAAAAAAATTTAGGTCTGTTTTTTCCAGGTTTTCTGTTAAGCCGCCGAGCTATCTTGAAACCATTTGTCGTAAGAGTCACTGGAAAATCATTTGAGTTATCCACTTACAAAGAGAACATGTTAAAATCGTTTTCCAACTGAGAAGGGAAAAGATCATTCATGCCTTCAGTAATGACACCCACATTCATAATCGGGCTTCCATTTTCAAAGTCCATTCAAGAACCATCAAGTGAACGGTGAGTTAGTTTAAAAAAGAGGGAACAGTAGACTGGAAAAACTAGATCAGTAGGTCGCAATAAAAAGAGGGATGATCATTTCAACTTCGGCGTATTCCAGTACGATATCTTTAATCATTTCTCAGATACAACAGTTCAAAGCTTAATCTAACACTTGGACAATTTTGCTGATACACCCGGTGTCTCTCCCTCTCTCACTCTCTTTCTCTCTCTCTCTCTCTCTCTCTCTCTCTATATATATATATATATATATATATATATATATATATATATATATCCTTGTGCAGGTATGCAGAAAATAGAAAAGAACACGTTGGGTGCATAATCCGGGGTTCCTTAGTATTTTTGTTTTTATTTTTAAGAAGACAGTGCTCCATACAGAAGTAGAGCTTATATTATAATAATATTTTTTGTTTAAAAATATGATTCCTTCGCTACATAAGAGTTCTCATGTTTCAAAAACGAGAGCCGAAATCATCCAAAAAATTAATAAAATTAAGTTGGATTGTGGTGTTTAGTCCCGTTTCATCTTCAAGCGAAATTTTAGGAATCCAACTTAATTTTATTAATTATTTGGATGATTTCGGCTCTCGTTTTTGAAACATGAGAACTCTTATGTAGCGAAGGAATCATATTTTTAAACAAAAAATATTATTATAATATATATATATATATATATATATATATATATAGTTTTAAGTTGTGCTATATTTATGGGCTAAAGTGTTCAATATCACAGATTGAGCGTATTTAAATATAAAAGTAAAAATTGAATTCAACACTCAGAGGCTCTGAGTGCTGACTTCAAGGTATATATATATATATATATATATATATATATATATATTTATATATATATATATATATATATATATATATATATATATATATATATATTATAAATTGATTTATTTAATTTAAAAAAATCAATTTATAATATTAATGCTCTGTAAATTTACATTGATCACTATTTTGTAAAAATAAAAATATCTATAAGAACACCGGATTATATATCTTACTGTTCTTTCTTTATATATATATATATGTATATATATATATATATATATATATATATATATATATATATAATGGAAAGGAAAAGTGAACAAATGTCGATTGTATTTAAACAGCCAAAGAAAAAATGTGAAGATATAGGGACGTTTTACTTTAGATTTAAATTTTCCATTTCTAGTGTTTCTTATGTCTTGATGTTCAGGGCAGTCGAAATCATTCAGCTTCTTACCGTTTTGTTTAAATCATTTTACCCCTAGCAAGGCAACAAAGCAAGGGGTACCGAATGGGAATGAATGAACGAAATTTAAACATTATCAAACACTTCAAAGAACCAATTAAGAGGACAGCATTTAAATTTTTGGTTGCTGGAAAGTATGCAGCCTGGGGAGAAGGGCGAAAAATAAGTGCTTAGCATAGAACTTACGGTTACATCTTGCAATTTCTAATGTAAAATGATGAAATCTTGTCACCAATCTAGTACTGTCCTTAAATTCACCAGAACAATTACCATGAAAGTATTTATAGAAAAGGCATGGTGAAGCTATATTATCATCAAATTTGACTTTCCAGGTCAGGAACAATTACATCGCAGATTCTTCTTTGGATTTTATCACGAATCCCTAAATATATAGCAGGAGTACCAGGCGTGGCAGAAATATACCAAGCAAGGATGGATTGTCGACATATCCCTTTTTACTCTCACGTCTTCCATTGAACTGAGGTGGAACATCTATATTGAATCAATAGCTAGATTTACCGCAAGGAAAGTTGGTTCTTTGTGTCGCGCCGGAATGTTTTTCCTCGCCTGCGTCCATCCTTCAAATCTACAAATCTACCATTCGTCCTTTCATTGGATAGTGCTGTATATATGGTCTTGTGACACGCTGTGATTTTCTAAGCGGAGATTAGATCTGGCACAAGACGGAAAGTACGGTGTTCTCACTGAGGACCGAACCCACTGTTCATTCGTTTATCGATTTAAATACTATGAAGTGTGAATATATTTTTTAATTATAATATACCTTGTTGCAGATTTTGTATATATTATGTACTAGTGAGCCAGTCAAAATCACTTGACTCATTTTATAGTCCACCAAGAGAAGGGTTAACCAATCAGAAGACGTAGAATATTCAATTCGTCGTGTATAAAGGCGGTCATTTTGTTTACTCTATCCGAATGTCCAGTGCCAGCTTGTCAGGCGAAGAGGAACAGAAGGAAGAACTACGCTCTGCTACTTTACCGGGATATCCACTGCTAACCTGAACTACGCATCTTTACTGTCTTCGAAATATTCACTGCTAACCTCTGGATTCTTTACTCAAAGACGACCGTCATGATGAACAATATAGCTTTAGTATTTCAACGTTGTCCAAACTGATTTATCAATAAATCTGTATCCTCACACGTAGGTATTACTTTAATTCTGAGCAGAAATCTTCTGCCATATTTCGATCTGTGTTTTAATTTTTGTTCCTTTTGATGAATCTACCATTTCTCCTTGCATTGGATACTGCTGCCATATATGGTTCTGGTTCACTCGCAGTTTATCTCAACGTCCCCGACTAAATCCAAATATGGATATGCAATGTGATAGGTCTTGATCTGGCATCTCATCTACATTCACTTACTCACAGACGTAATGTGGCTTCCCTCTGTCTTTTCTACAAATATTATCATCGCAAATGCTCTGATGAGCTACTTTTACTGGTACCCCAGCTGCATGAATTTAAGCATGCTACTAGGTTGGCATCTCGGTCCCACACTTTCACTGTCGAAACGGTTAAATGTAACCGCCTCTTCTACTCCAACAGCTTCTTCTCTCGCACTTCCCGACAGTGGAACTCACTTCCTCTTACTTGCTTCACTGATAACTATAATCTTAAAAAAATTAAATGTTATGTAAATCGACATCTTCTGATACCTTGATCTCGATCCCCGTCCTTCTCTTATCCTTTACTTAAATACCCCTCTTTAATCTTAAATTCACTCTCTGTAACCCCTTGCATGCTAGTGGCTCTCCCACCTCGCTTGAGGGGAAATGCTTAAAAAAATCTTAGATAGATTCTGGAGGGAAAAGATATCATAGTGAACCAACTTTTCTGGCATAAGACTTAGCAAATGATTCTATATAATCTTTCCACATCAGTTCAGTGGAAGCGTTATATGATATATATATATATATATATATATATATATATATATATATATATATATATATATGCTTTATGTCCCGGACGTTTAGTTAAATGTCAACATGGAAGGTAATACACACGTGACTCGATTTTTCCTTTTAAAAGGTCTAAAAGACGTTTTATTGATGGGAAAATAAAAGTTCTTTCTTAAATTTAAAGTTAAGTCTTTAAAGTTAACCCTTATCATTTCATGGTTGAAATGGTTAAAAGTAATCGTAAATTAAATGCTAATAGATTATTTTCTTGCACTTTTTGCCTGTGGAGCTCTATTGTGGAAGGCTTTAGTGTCTCGCTGCGGCGAAATGAAAAATATTCTGGATGTCGACCCCATAAATGTGGAGACCATTTCAGGAGATAACATTTCAGAGATGTAAAATCTCCTTCAAAATAGAATCCTCTTACTGTAGAGCTCCCGGTCGTTCAGTAAAAACCGCAAGGAAGTCATCCAAAGTGAAGATGTCCAGGAACATTTATACAGCCTCCTCCATTTTCTAAGTATTTTTAAATCAACTGCCCCTGAGGTTCAGTTTGGGAAGCAACCAAAAGTCACAGGGAGTAATGTCTGAACTGTAAGCAGAGTGGGAGACTGTTTTGATGCCTATCACTGTAAAGACGAACTTCAAAATATGGCTTCTAGAAACTAAGCAATTTTAAATTTGCATTTTAATTTACGTATTATTTATCAGGTTTAGATGATTACGAATATTTCATACATTATCATTAAGAATTATTATAATATATTATTATATTATAGTTATTATGATATTATATTATTTTACTATAATAAATATTATATGATAATTATTATTATATTATAATTATTATATATGTGTTATAATTATTATTATATTATAATTATTATATCATATTATTATATTATAATTATTATTATATTATTTTATAATTATTATTATATTATATTTATAATTAGTTACATTATAATTATTATTATAATATAATTATTATTATTGTTATATTATAATTATTAATATAATATAATTATTATTATATTATATTATTATATTATAGCTATTTATATATTATATTATTTTATTATAATTATTATTATATTATATTATTTTATTATAATTAGTATTATATTATATAATTATATTATAATTAGTATTATATTATATAATTATATTATAATTAGTATTATATTATATAATTATATTATAATTAGTATTATATTATATTATTATAATATACTTATTATATTACATTATTTTATTATACTTATTATATTATATTATTTTATTATAATTAATATTATATGATAATTACTACTATAATTATTATATTATATTATTATAAGTGTTAGTATATTATATTATTATATTATAATTATGTTATGAACAAGTAATACACTATATTTACTGAATTATTCATACATTGGCATGAATAATTGAATTTTGTTTATAATTTAGCGTAAAAGTCTTATGAAAACGAACGCATTTTCAAATATGTAAGAATTTTCAACGTGCAGAAGGGGCACGGTTTATAGAAGAATAAGAAGACGAAGTGAAAAATGAATTAAAATCAAATACTCGCATTATTTCCTCAATACTGACAATCACTTACTCTATATTTTACAATTAATTTCTATATGGCAACGATTAGAAATAAATTTACTTAATACAGATAACAGTCCTTTGATGCGAATAAATGTTGCATTAATTTCTGGCCACTGACAACCTCTTTCTTCTGGATTTCCAGGTAATTTCTATATTAAAACCATTAGCAATAAATTTACTTCGTACAGATAATTGCACGATGGTGTCAATAACATTTGCATTAATTCCTGACCATTGATAATCCCTGTCTTCCTAATTTCAAAGTAATTACTCTAATAAAACCATAGCAATAAACTTACCTAATACATTATTTATTCGGTCAAGCTAGCTCGAATATTTATGGGGTTATCACGCCAACCAACGCGGTCGTGAAGGTCGGGAGACAGTCTTAGACATAACATAAATGGTCAATGTATATGGTTAGCGGGCAAGTGATTCGTCTTGTTCCATGGCTATGTGTCTAGACCAGTAGGTCAAACGCAAATTTTTGTTTTTGCTCACCAGCAGTGTGCTGCGGAAATCTTTAGAGTGATATTTAGAGTGGTATTCTGTATGATGACGTAGCTGGTCAATGTAGGTGGTTTGTGGGCAGCCGATTCATCTTGCTCCATGGCCCAATTACCAGAGCAGTAGATCATTCGTAAGTTCTTGATTTTCTCTCTAGTAGTGCCCTGTGTTCGCGTAAGATTCTATAAATACCAGAGATAGTCCCATAGAGCTGTGATTTGTTTGGATGTTTTCTCCATATGATAAATATAGCATTCAACATCCGAATGAAGGTTCCATCAAGCTTAGACAGTATAGTTTTATTTAATATCCAAGCATTAACACTGACTCCACAGTGTCGCGAAAGAATATCTGCTTCATATAGATAGTGGCCCTATAATCTAAAAAATGATCGCATTAATTGACCATTGACAATCCTTTTCTTTCTGATTTCTAATGCATTCTTATTTACAATTAATAAACTGTTTTCTCTCTAAAAAAATGATGGAATCATCTGAAAAGATAATTGTCAGATGGAGCAAAATCAGGAGAGTAAGGAGGATGAGGCAAAACTTCCATATTTAGTATCGTAATCTATTGCTTCGAAACTTAGGCAATATGTGGTCATGTATTATCTTATTAACAGCAACACTCCTTTATGATTAAACAATTATATGAAGACTTTTCTGCAAGCTTTAGTACAATACTTTTGCGCATTTACTCTTTCGTTTTCGGTTAGAACTTCATGATGGACAACACTCTTATTAGCTTCCTTAGAGAACATTGTTTCTCTTCCGTTTTTAAGCAACGGCACACCTGGGAGAAAATGAAAAATATCACGGCAAAATATTTTTAAACTGTATACATTTAAATGTTAAGAAATAAAACCATATGTTTAAAAAGAAATACACCTATAAATATTAGGTTGGTGCAAAAATAATGTCGTTTTCTCACATATGTTTCTATGTGAGAAAACGACATAATTTTTGCACCAACTTAATATGAATTTATTTTATTTCAATGTTCTTATTCAACAATTTGGGCAGCTTATTTAGTATGAAACCTGTGCCTGACGTTTTCTTTCGCGATTTCTTCCATGTTTGGTCGAATGTGCGATAAGCAGGCCTGAATTCCAATTCAAAAAATAAAAAATAAAAATACTTCTTAAAAAAATGAATAGTAAAACAAAACATTAAAAAAAACAAAATAAATGAATTATTTGACAAAAAGTTTATTCATTTATTTAAATACTAACACTGTGCCATTACATACATACATAACATACATAAATAACATAAAATACATACCATAAATACATACCATACATATATACATAATACACATACGTATATACATAATACACATACATACATAATACACATACACATATACATAATATACATACATACATACATACTATACATATATTACATACATACATACATAATATACATATATTACATACATACATAATATACATATATTACATACATACATAATATACATATATTACATACATACATAATATACATATATTACATACATACATACATAATATACATATATTACATACATACATACATAATATACATATATTACATACATACATACATAATATACATATATTACATACATACATACATAATATACATATATTACATACATACATACATACAGAGTATTAAAAAAACAATCTAAGAAAAGTGAAAATACTTATTTAGCAAAATAAGTTAATTTCATTTATTAAAATACTAACGCTATACTATTACATACATTACATACATTACATACATTATACACATGCATTACATACATAAATTATGTAAAAAATATACATAATACCTCATCTCAGAAATATAGACAGATGCTCTCGCACATATACCGTTGGGAAGCGTATGAATCTAGCTGGTCTCATCCCCTCATATGGGTTAATTAGTAAGAATTTTATCACTAAATTATTATTATCTAAAAAAAAAAAATTCAATCTAAAAATATTTTCTGGTTTTTAAAAGCATTTTAAAATAAAAGGTTGATAAACCGTAGGAAATGAGTCAATGATATATGTACAGTGTGAGTCTTTATAAGTTTTTACGCAAAAATACGGGGTTCAGGCTATACGTACGTAATTTTTTTTTTTTTTTGAAGAGACTAAATATCATGCATTTTTGGTGACTTGTTGCGCTAGACGCAGGTATTTTCTTCTGGAATGGCTTTAAATTCATTCAAAATTCAATGGTCGCACTATACTAGAAGCCGTCGTATACGCGTATATACAGTCAGTCAGTTATGTGGCATGCGTCATACACGCGTAGGCGATCATGTATCTTTCGATACATGACTGACGAGGCAGATTTTTTTTTTCCACACAGTAGGTTGCCATTTCTTTCTGTGGTAGACCAGTTGACATCCAAGGCTATAGAACACGGTCTGTCCTGCTATTTACCCATAGCTGTGTTGGGGAGAGAAGAAGAGGATTCATACCTTTCCCAAGGGTATTGCATGTCAGTGAGTTAGTCATGTGCCATGTGTGATACACGCTTAGGCGGTCATGTATTTTTCGATACGTGACTGACGAGGCAGATTTTTTCCCCAGAGTAGTTTGCAATTTATTTCTGTGGTAAACCAGTTGCCATCCAAGGATATAAAACCTGGTCTATCCTGCATAGCTGGGACGAGAAGAAGAGGATAAATACCTTTCCCAACGGTGTTAGCACGTCAGTCAGTCAGTTATGTGCCTTGCGTGATACCCGCTTAAGCGATCATGTATCTTTCGATACATGACTGACGAAGCAGATTTGTTTCCCGAAGTTGGTTGCCATTACTTTCTGCAGTAGACCATTCCCCATCCAACGCTACAGAACACGGTCTGTCCTGCTATTTACCCATAGCTGGGGGGAGAAGAAGAGGATTCATACCTTTCCCAAGGGCATTGCATGTCAGTGAGTTAGTCATGTGCCATGTGTGATACACGCTTAGGGGATCATGTATTTTTCGATACCTGACTGACGAGGCAGATTTTTTTTCCCCACAGTAGTTTGAAAATTCTTTCTGTAGTAAACCAGTTGCCATCCAAGGTCTGGAAGAAGAAGATTCATACCTTTCCCAAGGGTATTAGCATGTAAATGAATGTAATGGATCTCGAAAAGCAACTCGGCGGAAGCTCCTCACTTTTGGAACATTAAAATAATTTAACAAAAGCTGGACGCATTTATTAATATTTTCTTAGAATATGTCACTTCTATAGTATTTTTATGACCAGGGTCTGAAATGAATGTATTGTCCAGCAAGAATATTGATGCAAGACTTTCGGAGATTATATTTGACGTTTTCATAAGAACATATTTAGACATTTCTAATATACACTACAGCATAGCGAAGAAATCTATTATAATAGAAAACAGTGCTTTTGTTTTTCCTCTAGCGACCAGTTTATCAGCGATGAGACGGGGGCCTATGCTCTGAGTTCGGCAGTTAATAGTGAAGATAAGAATGACCTTGAGCAAAATATCAGCATTCATTAATCAAGGATTGCACGTAGGACTTCAGGTAAACCATTAAAAATAGACATAATGTTCTGGAGTTGAAAACAAGTAGTCATGTCCCACACCCTGAATCATCTAAATAAATAAACGTGTGCCGGAAACCTAGCTAAGTCTGGTCACGCATGCTCTCCATAGACATATACCTTTTAAGAATCAGAGGGATTCTGTGATTGGAAATCTACACTTGATCTTGAACATCCATCATTTGGGTTGTGTTTTTGGAGGAGGAGGGAACAATTCAAAATTCAAATTTTAAAATGACTGAAAAGAATTAGTGATTTTAAATGTTTGTAATTTAGTTTAAAGTAACACAAAAGCTTTGTGAATTTAAAACCTTTTCTTTTAAATTCAGTTTAAATTATCTCTAAAAGTTTGTGAATTGAAGTAATCAGTTTTATTTCTTCAAGACACCAAGAAATCAGAGTTAAAGTGAGAATTTAGTTCTACGGTTTTTGTAATTTGAAGGACTCAATTTTCGACCTGAACAAGATTTCGGCCATAATTGAATTTTTGGCCCTAATCGGCTTTTGGATCGGAATTGGACTTATAGCCTGAATCAAGTTTAAGTGAATTGAGGAATTCAAAGTTATTTCTTCAAAATAATCATTGCTGCTTTCTAATTTGTACCATAGGTCTATTTAGTTTTGGACTGGAGGTGCATTTAGCCCACCGCAGGGGCGAGCTTGTAAGCTAGTTATTAAATATATCAAATAACTGATAAATTTCAAACACGTCAAATACCTCGAGGTATGAACCAATTATAAGAATTATAGCATGGCAGATGAGAAAAGTGAATATAGAACAGTTTGATCTTGGAATAGTTTAACCGAACACCACGTGATGCTACAAAAGTGAAGAATTAACCTAAGCATTGGATTCCACTCTGTATAAAATCGGGCGGGGGGTGCACTCGAGGTACAGGGTTAAGTTATGGGTAGTTTGATTAGGAGCAGAAGTTAACTCTAGACTTGAACAGGTTAGGATTGTGGTGATCGGGAAGCAGCCTTTTGTGAGTCCTTTCTTTTCAATGATTTTCACCTTGTACAAGGCCCGAGAGACACTCGAGGTAGACGGTTACAGCTTAAGGGGCATAGCTTAGTCGAATATATGTAGAAGATAACCTTGACTCTACATTTGAACAGGTTAGGATTGTAGTGATCGGAGAAGCAACCTTTTCTGAGTCGTTTCTTTTCAATGATTTTTACCTTGTACAAGCCCCGAGAGACACGGGGGGTTGGGGGGTGTCCGTTCCACAGAGCAGTGGTTCGCGGAAAGAAGCTGTTCGAGTGGATAGAATGCGGAGGGAATGTGGGTTGTGTCCTACAAGGTAAGTTGCATGGTGGGGCCTAGCCGTGAAGGTTAGACAAGGCAGATCCAAAGAATGTAGTTCGTCCGAACACTTTCCATGGAAGTAGTGAGAGACACGCTATATCTCGCCTGTGAGAGCCAGTTTGGAGGGTCGAAAAAATTATTCTCTAATAAGGACCAAGAGACTGTTTTGAACTCTATCAAGACATGAGAGTGAGTACTGGGTAAACCCCGTCCAAATATGACGACAGTACTCCAGTTTGGATCTGATCTGGCTCTAATAAAGGTAGAGGATAACATGAGGAGTCAGATACTTATTGAAGCAGTACACGGAAGTGACTATTTTACCTGAATCCTTAGCAATAAATCTTATGTACGAGTTCCGCTTGAGGGTCGGGTGTGAGTTTGAGGCCCATTATTCTTTCAAGGCACGAAGCTCCATCGAAAGACATCCGTTCATCGTAACTGGCGCCCTGAGCGGCTGTGAGTACAATGTAACCAGGATACAAGAGAGTTGTCGGGACCGGATAAGAAGTCTCTTATATCCGGGTTTCTCTTCTATCCGAGTTTCTCTTATACCCGGGTTTCTCTTATATCCGGGTTACACTGTATTTCATTTCTGGGATGTGTTATTGTCAGTTTATTTTTATATTTCAGGACGGTAGCATAGTGGATTTAGCAGTTGATTATACAGGGATCGTGTGTTCGATCCTTGGCTAAGGTAGTGAAACACTTGTCCAGTGAAAACGAAGAATAACTTGCAGTAAAAAGACAAAATAATACAATAATCAACTGATATCCCATATTAGCCAAACAATAACCTGATGGTACTGAACCGAAACTCAGAGAAAAATAAAATCTCTAACAACTCTAGTTCAATTCTTAAATAGCCTTGTCAGATCTAAACTCTCATATGGATGTCATGCTTTCTGGCAACTTACTTAGAAATATCTATAATATTATATATATATATATATATATATATATATATATATATATATATTATTTATTATTTTTGCACCAACCTAATATATATATATATATATATATATATATATATATATATATATATATATATATATATATATATATATATATATATATATATATATATATATTAATACTAAACTAATATAGATGGGCTGGTCATGTCATCAGGATGAGTGATTATCGGAAATCCTCATGTATAGCCAACTTTTTTATGGAAGGCGTAATCTAGGCCGACCTTGTTTACGCTTCAAGGACAAATTCAAGCTGAAATGCTGCAAACATCCCTATAGAGGAGTTCGAACTCACTGTTGAAAATCGTGCAAATTGGAGAAAAATCTGCTACTAACTTAGAAAAGAATCGCCTCAACCATCTGATAGAATTAAGAGCCAATACTAAATCTCTGGCCAATACATCAGCCAACATGACGGCCAACCCTTCAGCATGTCCCTCGTATGGACTTGTTTGAAAATCCCGTTTAGGATTGTTGTCTCATACGAGACAGAAACATAAAAATACTGAACTGAAAACACTCATAAGTCGAACACGACGGGAGAGTCCATCATTATACAGCGTGTCCATAAAGTTCGTGTGCACTTAAGAAAATTAATAACTTTATTTGTATTTGCGATAGAAATAATCTGTAAAAAATGTTATAAAGTTTAACGTACCTAGTTTTGCTTATAGCGAAAATCACTTAATTTAGGCATTACTGTCAATCAGTTGGCAAATGTTTTTCCGAGAACTGCAAAATCGTATTACCCTTTGTATTGCTAATGATGGAGGACGTGTGGAAACTTAAATAAAATTTCAAGAAAATCTTAAAAAATATAGATTTACTTCTTTCTAATCCTTTTTACAAATAATTTCTATCGCAAATACAAATAAATTTATAGATTTTTTAAAGTGCACCTAAACCTTATGGACACTCTGTATAGAGATATATTTCTCACGTTAAGGATTTAAAATGGCTTCAAACAAATTAATTCTATAAACGAAAAGCTTTACGAAGTAAGGAAAAAAACACATCACATGAAGCCTTCTAACAGGGGAAACAATAAAAATGGGTTGCGCATATGACTAGAAGGGTAAATAATGATCATAATGTTAAGTTTTGTGAGTATGTAAAACAAAAGTCTTTGAAGTTAAGTTCTGTTAGAAATAGTAGTAACATTTTGTAGACTTTAAATGTAAAAAAAAATCTTTTATAAAAGCATGTTTTATAAATTTCATTAGCCCAAAGCTTTCACTCAGATAATGTCTAATATTTCTTGTACGGAAACGGCTATTCTTTACCATTAGCATATATGCAAATTCAAAAAGGATAATAAATCTAGTTTTGCGAAAAAAACAAAAAAAAAAACAGCTTCGTACATTTTTTTTTTTTTTTTTTTTAAATTACGATTAATACAAGCAGAGAAAGGTTAATAGGCACTTCTAGTTTCAAATGACAGCTCTTAAGCAATGATCGATCATGACCAAGCCGTTTGCGCAAAGATGTAATCTAGCTGCACGACAAAGCCATCCAACAGAAAAGTAAATAAAGACTTCTCTATTCAAACACTAGCATTTAATTGATGAGCACGAGAAATAAAGAAACAAGAAGACACCATTATTTTGGAATATTAGCCAGCGATAGACAAAGATATGACAAATTTAGGAGCCTTCATTTTCAAACAAATTTCTTGCGTTGTCAATCACCATCTACTATACACACATAATCAGTTGTTAATTGGGGCAAGACATGGCTTGTACATTTTAATTCCTAAAAACGAAACTGCTATGATTTAATCATCATAGAAAAGTCAATTTAGTTTCCATCAGCATAACAGACAATGTTCCCCGAATATGCCATATTTAGTGTGTTTCTCGGGCTATATATCTCGAGATGTCTTACAAAATCTAAAGTAGGGTCTATAATATTGTCAGTCCTTACCTGGCATCTCGACTTTTTATCAACTATTTGTAATTTATGTCAAGACATTTCTGAGATGTGGTATCATGTACACTATTTACATTATTCGAACTATTGCCCTAATCTTTGTCGGCATATTTATTACAACGTTTCGGCCATTGTACGCCCCGGCCTTCTTCAGGTGGTTGGAATGTCGAACTGAACCCTTTATTTCGCTCACTTGGTTAGACTGTTCTAGTTCCACGTGCCATGTCTAATGGATGTCAGTTATCGGTTATCTCCTGCTTAATTCCCTCTCCAAGTTCTCCACTGCCTTAACCAGGTATTGAACTCCCACACTTTGGGTCCTGTCACTGGATCTAACTAACGCCTTTATACACTGTGCCATATGTTCTTGAGACAATAATCATAATTTAGTGATAAAAGTCTTACTAATTAACCTATAGCTGTGTGTGAAGAAGAGATCGACTCATACTTTTCCAAGGAGATTTGTGCGTAGGTGAATATAATGAACCTGACTGGAAATGGATCTCGGTTCTTTGATTCCCAATTCCGAGGCATTACCCTTTACACCACCCGCACATCCAAGTTTACAGCACCTGCTATTCCGATGATAATGTCATTGAATTCCAGATAATTCTGATTATATATATATATATATATATATATTAGGTTGGTGGAAAAATAATGACGTAATAATGTCGTTTTTTGACGTATTTTTTAAGGTCAAAAATGACATTATTACGTCATTATTTTTGCACAAACCTAATATATATATATATATATATATATATATATTTCATCTCGACTTTACCGGACGAAAATATTGATTTCATTGGTAAAATTTTTGTAATTAGTCAATAGTTGAAAAAGCGAAAACAGCTGAGAAACCTGATTTCCTAAAAAAATGTTTTAATAGAAAGATTATACAAATTTCAACCGACAATAGTACTAACTGCTCGGGAATTAATGCCAGATATTTCCTTATAAGGAAAAGGCTAATTTTACCTAACACTGTTCTGATAGATGGGAATTTATATATCATATTCTCCAATACACACACACACACACACACACACACACACACACACACACACACATATATATATATATATATATATATATATATATATATATATAAAGGGAAAAGTTTATAGTTATTCCAACGAGAGAAATATTTATATTTTTTTAAAAAAGAATAAAACAGCAAACGATTTTTGGTTATAATGTGTATTTTTTGAGTGTATATACAATATTTTATTCTTCATATTTCTGTTACACTAGTTTCCGGTCTCGTGACCTTCTTCAGGCATGTAAAAGGAATACATTTTTAAAAGTATAAAAACTTTCGTTATGTTCTTTTAATGTTTCATTTTTCGTTTTCTGTATTTGTAGTGAGCCTTGGTCTCATTTGTGGACTGTTATATATATATATATATATATATATATATATATATATATATATATATATATATATATATATATATATGTATATACAACTTTCAAAATAAAAAATATCGAGACTAATGGATATTTTGTGAGTGAATATTGCATTAAGAATTCTTTTTGAGAATGACAATGGTCTTTACGCGTAAGATAATATAACGAGACAGACTTGAATTCGAACTCAAGTCTGCGATTTCACATTATGAGCCACTATCTATTACAGCATCTTTACATCCGTGTAATTCCAGAGGACGACCTACCTGGGCAACCAACGTGGATACTTAGCTGCACACTAGAAGCTTAAACTTGTCAAGTTAAAGGTCAAAGGTCTATCCTCCTTATCCTCATTGTCATCCATCTTATATTAATATCACGCAGATCATTCATTAACCTTTAACGATGAGTGGCTCTTGAGGCTTGTATTTGGTGAAATTTAGTGTAAGACATTACTGGAAACTGTTACCTGGTTGATTTCGTTTAGTGGCATATCAACATCTGTATGGATTATTTAAATATATTTTGAACACACGTGTATATATATATATATATATATATATATATATATATATATATATATATATATATATATATATATATATCATTAATCGCTATTGTTGATAATTCTATTGTTTTTGGTATTTGGTATTGTTAATATTTTTTAACATAAAAATGTATTTTTATACACTCATAGTTTTTTTTTGCTTTTGTCTGGGACCCAAACAGGTTATACTACCCCGGGTCAGGATGGTTCCACGCTCATCAAACCCTTTAATCTCCCAATTAGAGGCAGTGCCGCTGCATCTAGTTTATCGTCAGTACTCGATGAAAACTTTACCTCATGATTATGTAGTTAAAGATATCAGATATTGTGAAAAGCAGGACAGACTGAATGAAGCTAGTTGTCCAACAGCTCCTTCTCTATCACTTCCCGACAGTGGAATTCCCTTCCTCTTACTTGGGAGCTATAATCTTCAAATACTCAAATGTAATGTCAATCGTCATCTTCTGATGCCTTGATCCTGATCCCCGTCCTTCTCTATATATCTCCTGTCTTGCTTTGGGTTAAATGCTTAAAAAAAATGTCTAAATTTTTTTTATTCTGTGTGCATTATTTTACCCTCTTTTGCTTTATGCACATATACTTGGCTCTTTCTCAGTTTTGGTCACAACGACGTAAAAGGGAATTGCACCAAGGCGGGGGATGCTGACCAATCGGTGAGCATCTGAGAGCTTCGAAAGAATGCTTGCTTTAGCATTTGATTGTGCCTTATATTTCTACCACCCCACCCCCGATTAGCTGCAGAACGCATAATTCTGTTATCAGTTAACTGAATTCTTTTATTCCCAAATGACCGTTCTTTTTTTTATTCGTTAATTCCATTGCGTTAATTCAGAAAGATCACATTTCATTGACGGAATTGTCGCTGTCCGAAGAGAAGATATTGTCCGTTTGTCTGTCGTGGTAGTAGATAGATATAGCATTGAAGATGTACTAAAAGTCATTTACGCCTCTCTCGGGTGAACGATCCATAATTTAAAAAAAAAAAACTCAGTATATCGAAAAAAGGAGGATTTTTCTTTTCCGTTTTAGCTATGGATTTATTTTATATTCCGTTACCTTATGCGCATAAACTTAGCCATTTCTCAGTTTTGTTCACAACGGAGTAAACAGGCATGGAGATGCTGACCAATTGCTGACAAACTGAGAGCCCCGAAAGAATGCATGCTTTAGCATTTGATTTAATTTCTGCCGCCTCTACCGACTAGCTGCAGAAGCAAATTTCTCCTATCAGTTATTTGTATTCTTTTATTCCCAAATGACCGTTCTTTTTTTATTCGTTAGGAGCGTTAAAATTGACTTAATTCAGAAAGATCACAGTTCATTGTATTATAATTGCTATCATAGAGTGTTTTATTGGGTAGACTAAAAATTCTATTCTGTGTTTATCATTAGCTGACATTTACTTAAAATTAACTTCATTACAATCGCTTTTCACTCTGACGTCAGCTGTCATATAAATGTTCGATATTTAGAATGTTTGTCAAAATGGTAGATTTCTTTTTTCAATTTTTAATTCAAACTTTGATTGTGCAAGAAATAATAAAAATAGTTTCGGCATATTTTGCTTATTCAATTTGCACAAACCTAAAAATGCAACTGAAATAGAATATAAGAGATTAATAACGTTTGTGTAGACGGCACGTGTCAAAAGTAACTTGTAAAGTTTCGCATTAAAGGTTTTCGGTTGAAAGATGTTTCGATCTTTCTGCACGACGACGACATACCACACGGGACCAACCCAACGATAGTGTAGCTCCAGCCATAAGGGTTAGGATGTTTTACTACATTCACCCCCTTATCCACACTCGTTTCGTTGAGGTTATCATCTGTTTGGTCTCGTCAAACGACATTTATTCGGCAAACTGTTCCACTCAGATGACGCTTTTGTTACAGAGGTGAATGTTTGTCCGCTCGTGAAGCGATGCTACAAAATCTATCAATTTTGATGGCGACTATGTGGGAAAATAGCATAGCAATAATACTAAAATATAATTGATGTTTTTTTTCGATATAAATAATAATAAATGATTTAGTGCGAAACAACTGGAACCTGTTTGATTTTTTAAGAGAACCATGTATGTCATGAACATTAAATGAATTTATCTGGGCCTGATTTTATCACTACAGACGGCGTCGTCCATACACTCAAGATGTGAGAATTTAAAAGCAGACACCCACTGTAAGGAAAACGAACGGTGTGAATAAATAAATAAATAAATAAATAAATAAAAACTTTCGGGATCAAGTGTCACTTGACGTCCTGGGTAAGACGATAAACTACATCCAGCAGCAAGGCCTCTGATCAGGAGGTTTTGAGGAGCGTGGAACCACCTCTTAATTACTGTTGACCCAGGGTGGTAGCACCTTTTAGGGTCCCAGCTATGGGCAAATAGTTAACTATTACCAGCAATAATTTTTGAAAAAAATGATTACCCGAAACAGATTTTTGACAAGACAAAGCATCATCAGCAATAAAAAATGTTGTCGGAATTAAATAACCCATTGAGGTTGATATGCAGTAAAACAAAATAAACCAAACCAAACCAAGTGCCACTTGACGGGATGGTAACCAATGTCAGTTATAGACTTATAGAGTCAGGCCACATTTTAGCTGGGCCAGTCACAAGCCGTCTTCTAATATACTTGTAACTGTTACAGTATTCACCCTGGATCGGTTGAGCTTGCTTCGTCAAAATGATCTGTCACACCTTCAACAATAGCTAGCGTAGCGTGGGTCGTATTCAGCTAGGTGTAAGAATGGAGTTTCAATGGGAATTTGGGTTCACAAACGGTTCCCCGTCGCATATATTTGCACTTTAGGATGGTGCGATCCGGGCGTTTCCTGGACAAGTTTGCTTTACAGAGCTTAAACCGCTCTGGCTGGTGAGAGTTTCCTTCTCCTAGACTGGTTGCCACACAGGGTTATATGAACCAGTCTTACCTGGTGGGAGTGGGGAGAAGAGATGGATCCATACCTTTTCAAAGGGTAGTAAGTAAATGCAGTGAAATCGATTGGAATTCGAACATAGTATATTCTTTTATATAATATATTTTTAGAAGAAAATTATTAAGAGCTACAAAGTATAGGAAATTATGGAGAGCCATAATCACCAACGTTCTGAGGGGACACAGCACATGAATAAGAATATTCCTAAAATATTACAGATTTTCTTCCAATATCAGGATTAGAATCTTTTTCAAATATTCCCGCAAAGCGCTATGACGGAGAAAACTTTTTATAATGTAAAGCAGATTCAAGAGTTCTTCGAAGCATTTTCACATAAAAACCAAAGAAAGTTTCTCAAAACTTATGGAAAGTATTAATAACTAACAAATAACGGCGATTATGTAATTGCCTACATGTCTTCCTATTGCGTCATTAACCGGGTCGGTTGAGCCGGCTACGTCAAATGAACTCGCCACACCTCGAATGAAAGCTAACCAAAGGTAGCAGAGGTCGTATTCAGTTGGAGTGAAAATTCATTGTCGGAGTTTCAGTGGGAATTTGGATTCACAAGGCGACCCCAGTCGCATGAAGTCCTGGGTAAGACGTTAAACTACATCCGCGTCCCGGGTAAGACGATAAACTACATCCGCGTCCCAGGTAAGACGATAAACTACATCCACGTCCCGGGTAAGACAATAAACTACATCCGCGTCCTGGGTAAGACGATAAACTATATCCGCGTCCTGGGTAAGACGATAAACTGCGTCCAAAGGCGGGATCAGGGAGCTTTGAGGAGCGTGGAACCGCCTCCTGGTTGCTGGTGTTCCCAGCTCCACCATGACCAATTGCTGTAGCGCCTATTATGGTCACAGGTATGGGTAAATCGTTAACTCTAAACTGGATTCAAAAACTATGACGGTGTAAAAATGTTTTAATACCAGAAATAATTTGTAAAATAATTATTACCATCAATAAATTTTGAAAATTATTACCAGCTACACATTTAAAAAAAAATATTACCAGCAATAGAAATCTTGTCGACATGAAATAACGCACTGAGGTTGATATACCGTAAAACATAACAAACCAAACCAAAGCAAAACAAAACAAACCAGTCGGATGTATTCTCACTTTAGGATAGTGCGATCTGAACTATTCCTGGACAAGTTAGCATGACAGAGCCTGACCCGTTCAGGCTGGTTTGAATTCAGTTTCCTTTTCCTAGACTATAGAAACCATTTTATGCATAGTTGGTGGATTGAGAAAAGATGGATTCATACCTTTCCCAAGGTTAATAGTACGTTAGTGAGTAATGAGGAGGTACGTGGTGAAATATTTAGCGGTTCCGATTGAGGTAGAGAGGCTGTCGGGGAGCTGCACACAGAAAGTCAGAAGCTACAGTCACAGAGATGAAGTGTCGGTAAAGGACGGAATTGTCGCTGTCCGAAGAGAAGATATTGTCCGTTTATCTGTCGTGGTAGTAGATAGATATAGCATTGAAGATGTACTAAAAGTCATTCACGCCTCTCTCGGGTGAACGATCCATAATTTAAAAAAAAATCAGTATATCGAAAAAAGGAGGATTTTTCTTTTCCGTTTTAGCTATGGATTTATTCTATATTCGGTTGCTTTATGCGCATAAACTTAGCCATTTCTCAGTTTTGTTCACAACGGAGTAAACAGGCATGGAGATGCTGACCAGTTGCTGACAAACTGAGAGCCCCGAAAGAATGCATGCTTTAGCATTTGATTTGATTTCTGCCACCTCTACCGACTAGCTGCAGAAGTAAATTTCTCCTATCAGTTATTTGTATTCTTTTATTCCCAAATGACCGTTCTTTTTTATTCGTTAATTCCATTGCGTTAGGAGCGTTAAAATTGACTTAATTCAGAAAGATCACAGTTCATTGTATTATAATTGCTATCATAGAGTGTTTTATTGGGTTGACTAAAAATTCTGTTTTTATCATTAGCTGACATTTACTTAAAATTAACTTCATTACAATCGCTTTTCACTGTATGGCGTCAGCTGTCATATAAATGTTCGATATTTAGAATATTTGTCAAAATGGTAGATTTTCTTCTTTCTGAATTCTTAATTGAAACTTTGATTGTGGAAAAATTTTTTAAAATATTTTCGGTTTTCACAGAAACCTAAGAATGCAACTAAAATCCAGTAAAAAGGTTAATAGCGATTGGGTAGACGACACTTGTCAAAAGTGATTGGTGAAATTTTGCAAAGAAAGATTTCGGGTAAAGGATGCAAATATGTCGTTTAGGGTAAACAACGTTTTCACGGCACAGATCACCAAAATACACGCAATATGAAGATCAGAGAATGTAAATGATTTCGACCAGATCAGGGCATTTTAGTTGCTTTTGTTTTTTAAGAATCAGTTCAACAGAAGTTCTACAATTGACCTGAATCCACTGAACAGATGCGCGTTTTGAAAGGCCCTAACGTCAGTAAATGTTGAACGTATAAGAGTTGCAAACAATGGATAATCGGCGATTGTCAATGAAAAAATTTGAAGTTTTTGTTTTTGTTCCTGAAGTCATTTTATATATATATATATATATATATATTAAAAAATATATCTTCGAAAAAAAAATATTCAAAATATATATATATATATATATATATATATATATATATATATATATATATATATTAAAAAATATATCTTCGAAAAAAAAAATTCAATATATATATATATATATATATATTAAAAAATATATCTTCGAAAAAAAAGTATTCAAAATATATATATATATATATATATATATATATATATATATATATATATATATATATATATTAAAAAGATATATCTTCGAAAAAAAAATATATTCAATATATATATATATATATATATTCAAATGACTTCCATATATATATATATATATATATATATATATATATATTACTCAACTAAAAATACCTACAAATTATATTCATGAATTAGTCTCTAACTGATAAAGATTTTAACTTAACAGTCATTCGCAATATTAAAATATTACTATTAGTAATTTTTAAAAAAAATTTATTTATTAATATAATATTCGGTTTATATTAAATCCCTAATTTATTTGTGAAGAAGTTAAATATTTAGATTGCTAACAGGCATTAAATTTAATTTCTTTGTGGATTTTTGAAACATTTAAATTTCTATCAAACGTTAAAATCTGTGTTTATGTAAATTGCCTCCGAAAACCCTACGTACATCTCTTATATCGTATCCCTTTACTCCCCTCTTTATTTTTTCCTTTTCGCTATCTTCTTTTTTTCCTTTTTCCCATATCATTTCCGTTGAGTTGACAAATGGGACAATGTCTGATCTTCAGCCACTCTTCCTCAATATTAAATATTGTAATAAAAATAAATTTTAAAGCTCTCCCTTCTCTCTCTAAACTCGACTATATCCTCACATTATTCGTCACCACCCTCTATGTCAACTATATAAGCTTATTACTACCCGTCAAAAGTATAAAGTTGAAAGTGAAGTGTGAAGATCCAGAGAAAAATAAAATTCTCTGGTGAAATAAATTATAAGTAATGGAGCCTTAAAGTGGTCTATTTTTCTTTAAATTATATATATATATATATATATATATATATATATATATATATATATATATATATATATATATATATATATATAAACTTGAAAGAAGGTGTACCTTCGATTTTACAAAGTTACTTTTCATTTGCTAAATTTTATTTTTGGGCGAAAAAGGGGTATATTTCTGTTTTTTCTTTCCCGATCTTCTGTCGTCTTTCAGGCAACATCATCACTTTACATAATCGCAGAAGGTCATTTTTTTTCTCTGCAAAGAATGGTCTAGGTGTCTTTAGAATTATTCAAGGAAATTATTTCTTTTAATTAAGAGAGTTTTTTTTTTTTTTAATCAGAATAAACAGTAATCAATCAAAATGTACAATATCTGCTGCAATATGGCGTATTAATATAAACTTTCATGCCAAGATTTTATCATTTTTATGCGTTTGCGGTAAATATATATATATATATATATATATATATATATATATATATATATATATATATATATATATATATATATATAAACCTACCACCTACGATTACCCTGGTAGAATATTTTTGCTCTTTCGTTGAACTAATTTCAGACGGTTTTCATCGATTGTTATATGTAATTGGTCTCACTGTGGGCCTAATTTAACGAATCAATCGCTTGGATGCGAGGAAGACCTTCGTTGAAGTGGACATTTTCCAATTCCATTAAGCAAGATCTTTCTGGAAAGGTTCCAGTTATTTAATATTAATGAAAATGTCAGCATACGTAGGGCAAAATGATGTCATTGTTCCATTCAAGGCCATCACTTCTAGGGGCGAACCTCACAGTCCTATCCCAGCGTCCCTGTGAAGCAGTTTCAAAAGTCATCTATCAGAATCACAGCCAGTTGCTTTATGAGTCATTAGAACAGCTTCTGCCTACGAACAGCTATTTTGTGGAACAGACTCCCAAGAGGATGCTTCCCCCATCGCTACTATCCTAACCTCTTCAAGTATAGAGACAAATGTTATCTATCCAGCATATCATCATAATATGAAATTACTTCTACATTTTACATTCACGCTCTTACCTCTTTCAATAACACTTAAGGGATCTGTGATGGTGATCAATAATATTGAAAGAAAAAAAGCAGTTTCTTTTTAAAAATCTTCATTTCAGTGGCTAATTTGGCTTTAGATAAAAGAAAATTAATAAATCTATAATGTAAGTTGGAAATGCTATGTTCTACTTCAACAACATAAACAAACAAACTGGGACAGGACAAAGCTTGAAGAACAGGTTGGCTATAAAGTGAGTTTTTAAGCCTTGCTTAGATGTGGCGCAAGACCAAAAGCTTAGTGAAGATCGAACTCACTATTCAGTCGTTATCGATCTAGTGAAACAAACTTGCTAACCATTACACTATGTCGGAGTGACTTGCTGATCATCTAAGCGTAGTTTAGATGTGGCACAGGGCTGAAGGTATGGGGCACCCAGTGAGGATCTAACTCTCCTCTCAGAAGTAATTGTTCTAGTCAGATAAGCTTGCCAAACATTAAACCACGAAGGAGTTGCCTGGATTGGATATATATATATATATATATATATATATATATATATATATATATATATAGATAGATAGATACATAGATAGATATATTATATATATAGATAGATAGATAGATAAACAAATAAGTAATGGATAATCGGCGATTGACAATGAAAATATTTTAATTTTTGTTTTTGTTCCTGTAATCATTTTGAATATATATATTAGGTTTGTGCAAAAAAAAAAAAATAAAAAAAATGACGTAATAATGTCGTTTTTGACGTTAAAAAATACGTCAAAAAACGACATTATTACGTCATTATTTTTGCACCAACATATATATATATATATATATATATATATATATATATATATATATATATATCAAATGACGACAGGAACAAAGCCAAAAATTTCAAATTTTTTCATTTGAACTTTTAAAATTTATATATATATATCTATATATATCTATATATATATATATATATATATATATATATATATCGTTGTGCAGATGAATTGAAATAAAACGAATATGTCCATTCCACGAAGTCTTTCCTTACAGATTGACCACAGATTCTCGATTGGATTTAAATCAGCAGAGTTTCCGAGACAAACAACAGTACTTTGATTTGATCTCTGGTAAGGCTTGCCAGTGTGTTCGTACAGCGTTGCAATTTTCATACGCTTCCTTGGAGTAACGTCCATCGCAGACAATTGTCATAGGACAACAAATTGACTGTTGAGACAATAGTATCTGGGTGTGATAAAAATTTGGTACAATCACGGATGACGTGATATTTTTTAAGTCCGAACAAGTTTCATCACACAGCCCGAAAACAGATTCATATTGCTGCACACCACTGCAAATAGCCTAATCTGAGGAAGACATAGAAATCGATTACACCCTGTCACTCCATTGGGTTTAAATCTGGATGTAAGGTGAAAGAAAGGAAACAAAAGCGGTTGTTACAATTAACTTGCACAAGGTTGTATGTAAAATTCTATATTCGAGTCTTGACTGAATTTCTTCTTTGTACCGATTCCCTTAATAGGATTTAACAGCTAGAGAATAAATTGGCTTAAACGATGTCATCTGTTTTTCAGTTTCAATGAACCAAATGACGATACAAAATAAATACAAATAAAAAACGAAGCATCCCAAGAAATGGGAAATGAGAATCAAGATAATTTTTCACAATTACTGGTTGGAATTTCATGAATAAATATTTCATAAATATTCATACATATTTAAAAAAAAAAACTTGGCTTTATTTGGCACAACATCAGAAGAGTCAAGTATACTTCAATACACTGAAAAATATTGGCTATTTAGATAGACCCGAAAATCCCGGTCCCTTCTACTAGTGGGGCTGCGCAGTTCTTTCAGTCACGAAGATCACTAAATCCAACTACTTTAATATACCAGGTCTGATCAAAAAGTATTGGGCCTGTGGCTACCGTAACGGATATAAAACACCCAAGCTGATGTTACTAGGCACAGACTGACTTTCAACTCAGTGACGCATGCGCACGAGCACATAACGTTCGTTTTGTTTTGTTTGGTTTGTTTTACGGCATATCAGCCTCTATTGCTTATTTAATGCTGACAAGATTTTTATTGCTGTTAATATTTATTTTCAAAAATATATTGCTGGTATAAATTTTTTTCTTCGAAAATTCATCGCTGGTAAAAAATCAGCACAAAAATGGTATTAAAACCTATTTTTAGACTTTCCTACTGTTTTGACACCAGTTTGGACTTAACTATTTGCCTATACCTGGGACCCTAATAGGTGCTACCACCCGGGGTCAGGATCGTCCTAGAAACACCAGTAATTAAGAGGTGGTTCCGCGCTTCTCAAAGACTCCTGATCAGAAGCTTTGCTGTTGGATGTAGTTAATCGTCTTACCCAGAACCCGGATGTAATTTTTCGTCATACACAACCCGGCCTATAACGTTCCTCTGTTATGAAGGAAAGTGTGTAGAATGCGGTCGTATCACAACACTATAGATTTTTCATCAATGAACATAGCTTGGGAAGCATTTTTTGTCAAAGCCGTACATGCTCATGTCTGGCAGCGACCATATTCCCCAGGTCGCGCTCATGGGATTTTTTCCTCTTTCCAAATATCAAATCCCACTTGAGAGGAGCAAGATTTCAAAACGTCGACAAAATACAAGAGAATGTGAGGAGACAGCCGCACGATATTCCCCCCACCACAAGAAACAAGAGTTTCAGGTATTCTCCCATCTATGGAAACGACATATGTGTGGCTTCAGAAAGGGACTACTTCGAAGGAGATTAAAATTCGGAATTGATATGTGTTGTAGTTTTATTTTTATTACACTAGTCTCGATACTTTTTTGATCAAACTTCGTATTGAGAAATGTAGAAGTACACTGATTTTATTCTATTTTGACAAAGGATTCCTTATTAGCAAGCAACGATGCCTGACGTATATACGCGAAATCGGAAGAAAAACTTTCTATATTAGTTCCAGAATATAATACAATATTACCTGTCAGGTGCGCGTTAGAAAGAAGAGGCGCAAAAAAGACAAGATAAAAAATAAAAGAAATGGCCGCGTTGTCTCCACATGTCTTGAAGGACCCAGTTTAAAATCGGTAAGATTGCCTCGCTTACACGGGCAAGCAATACACATGCTGTCAGGTGGGAGATTCTTCCTTTAAAATAAGACGAAGTTTTGAATTTCCAAGATGGATCACTGTTGTGTGTCGAATCGATTACTGCAATAGATTTCGATAAGAAATTGATATTTAGAAAGAAACACCTATGGATACAACAAGAAAATCACCCATGATGAAAATAAAAGAAGTAAAAAAAAAAAGTAACCCCCCCTACCAAAAAAAAAAAAGAAGCTATGCATTACGGTAGCAACATTGGCTTACGCCCCAACTGAAACAAGTAAAATTTATATGAGATGTTTTCTTTTTTCTTTTCAGGCAGGATTAAATTTGCACCTGTCAGGAAGACATAAATGTTTTAATTAAAACATTAATCCATTCCTTTATGTACCTCTGGGTTTGCAAATTTATATATACATGTGTTCAGTGGAAGAATCGAACAAAATACCCAAAATATACACTGGACAATAATGCAGGTCGATTTTCTAAGTGTGAAATAGCACTTATTTGCAAGGATGGGAGTTGACTTGATAAATAATAGCACAAAATATTTATATCCAATTCTTTACCGTTTTTTGAGGAAACGAGTTTAAAGATTAAATTCAAGTTCAATATTGTAGCGTTGGAATTTAATTCCGGTGGCCAGTAAAAGCCTTATAGCACAGACTTATTAAAGTTTATAATTTACTGCAGCTTTATAAATTGTATATAGACAATATGCATGGCACAAGCTTCTCATTACTAAATCATTGGGCCATCACATCAGACATTAATGTAATTCAAAGGTAAATTATACTGAACAAGTCAGCTGTAATATGTTATAGAGTGCAGTAGTTTTAGTGTGATTTTCAATAAACAATGCAGATTTAAACATTTTTGTCTTATAATTTACGCCCAGCAGTATCATGATGTTATATACACTTTAATCTATTTTTTGTTTTTATTATTAGGTTGGTGCAAAAATAATGTCGTTTTCTCACATAGTAACATATGTGAGAAAACGACATTATTTTTGCACCAACCTAAAAATTATGGTATAACAAATGATCTAAAACATCTTATTCATTGAGTAGGCTTTTTTGAAATCCTTTACGATTCTTTATATATATATATATATATATATATATGAGAGAGAGAAAAGTCATTTAGGGTAAGCAGTCTTTGCAATAAAATGCTCAATATCAAAGATAGAGTATTAATAGAATTAATATAAGCAGTAAATTGATGATTGACCCTGAAGAGTGGACGGTCAGTTGGGCCTACGAAACCCTGGAGTCGGGACGCTGAAGGTAACATCGATCAACTAAGTGATAAGCTTTTACTCATATTATATATATATATATATATATATATATATATATATATATATATAATAGCCTTATAAAATTTTATAATTTACTGAAGGTTTTCAAAATGTTTATGGACAAGTTGCATGGAACAAGCACTTTATTACTAAATTATTGTTCCATTAAATCAGTCATTAATTTACTTCAAAGGTGAGTTATACTGAACAATTTATTATTATTATTATATATGTTATATAGTGAAGTAGTTTTTAGTGTGATTTTCAATAAGCAATGCATATTTAAAACATTTTGTGTTATAATTTATTCCCAGCAGTATTATGGTGTTATATACATTTTTATCTATTTTTTGTTTTTACTAATTATGGTCTAACAAATCTTATTCATTGAATGGCCTTTTTTGTAATGATTTATAATTTTTTACACAGTTTTTACTTATTGAAATCAGTAAAAAAATTGCATATTTTGCTTGCGACGATTCATAATGAAAAAATTCTTGTTTGAAAATATTTTACATTCAATGTATTTAATATTAATTTTATTTGGATTTATATTTGAAATAGTAAAATTCTGAAGTCAGTGTGTATGCAAAATTCCTGGGCAATTTCCTAGGTATTTCTGTTTTTCAGATGATATTTAAAACTAAACGCTCAAAAATTTTAAAAACGCATGGATCTAATTCTTAGTGTCAGCATTTATCGTATCCAACCCAAGCTTTTACATTAAATACAGTATTGATTTTTTTAAAGAAGTAAAAACAAAAAAAAAAAAAAAAAAATAACAAATCTTACTGGAGAATATAAGCGGATTATCTCCCCTAAGTTTATAACGCGGAATTAAAACAACATTGAGTTCAACTTTCCGAATTCTGGTCAAAAGATTTGACAATGACAACCTATCGAAACGTTCTTAATCATTGTGTGCGTCCCGTGTGGATCTTGGACGTTAACAGCAGGATTACAGCGAAGAATCCAAGCATTTGAAATGGGATTCTACAGAAACATTCCAAGCATCTCTTATATAAACCTCATCACAAATGTCGCAGTTCAACAGAGAATCAGTCAACAAGAACTGATATCCAATAAAAAAAAAGAATGATGGATATCCAATATCAAAATAGGGAAAGTCGAAACGCTGTGGCCAGGTCCTGAAATTTTTCTACGGCCATCTTACATGGTAACACGTGATCGCGAATGCCGTGATCCATCAGGGGCGTAGGGGCACCATATATACTTCAGCCGCAGTGGGCACCTCGCTGTGGTGTAATAGTTAACAAGCTTGTCTTGCTAGAACAATTACGGCTTAATAGTGAGTTCGATCACCACTGGGTGTCCAATAATTTCGGCCTTGTGCCACATCTAAGTTACGCTTGGAAAATCACTATACTTCAGCGGCAGTAGAATTGATGTTTCTTGGGCAACAGGCGGGTTTTGAATTAAGAGTTACCTTCTCCTAGACCGGTTGCCTCCAAGGCTATAGAACCCAGTCTGTCCTGCTATTTACCCATAACTGGGCGGGGAGAGAGGATTCATACCTTTCCCAAGTGAATGTAATGGGTTCGAGTGGAATTAGAACTCGGATCTCCGATTCTTCAATCCATTACCCCACCGTACCACCTTAAGCAAAAAAAAAAAAAAATAAAAAATCAGACGGAGTAAAAAATGAGATGACAACGTCACCGCGAGATCTAGAAGATCATCCATCGGGGTTTTGGATTCACTGATTTTGCAGGTTATTCAAAGCCTGAAAATGTTTTTAGATTGTAGGAAGTTTGGTGGATAATAATGATTTACCGATACTTACAAATTAACCCATAGCTGGGGGAGACGAAGTACATTCATACCTTTCACATAGGTATTTGCGCGTAAGTGGAGTTAACGAACCCGACTGGAATTGGAATTAGTTTCTTCGATTTCCAATTCTAAGGCATCGTCCATTACATCACCCATACACATGAAGCACCTGATATTACCAAGCAGTCACCCATCTCAGCTCTTACCAAGTTCGACGTTGCATAACTTCGGTGAGCGTAAGAGAACCGGTGTTTCAACGTGATATGGCCGTCAAGGCTTATGGAAGGAATAGATCCATAGTCCGAATGTAGATATATAACGAACAAACATAATATAGACATAGACGTAATCTAAATTATTCTCAGGGGTGAAAGACTGATCACTGATTTCTAAGTTTTGAAAGAGCAGTAAGACAAAAAGCTTCATAAGTGGGGAGAGGATAACTGAAACGTTTTTACATTTGTGTGAATGTGCGATCTTTCTTGATGCATAGATTTCCAGTACAGATCCGGACGGATGTACCTTGAGATCCTATTGGGACAAACTCAACCCAGAGCGCAAGTGCAACTCGCACATACGATCTATCGATAAAAATACTGGAAGAACAGTCGGTTACCTGTACGGCTCCAGCATCTGACTACTTTGGCTATCCTTTATCTTTACAAGAGCCAGATCAGTTCAGAAATGGAGAACTACTGCCATATACGAGCGAAATCTGCCCAGTCTTCACCTTCTACTGTCGAAAGAGTATAAAAGCGACTCGGCGTCCTCGTGAATGACGAATTATTTTCCATTCTGCAACCACTTTTTCTCATACGAGATGTCGCAAGCCTCTCGTTTCTCTATCGGTAGTTTCATGGAAAGTGTTCCGATGAACTATAGACCTTAGTTCCACAAGTGTTAACCTTCACGGCACATTGCAGCGAATCGCCCTGATTTCCATCGTACTGCTCTGATAAGATATAAATTCCACTCAACCAGCTTTTTTTTCCACGAACTTGTGGAATCGAATTCCAAAGGGATGCTAACCCCGATCACTATGATCTTTAGCTGCTCAGGTGTAGGGTTAAACCTCAGCTTCCAAACATATTCACGGGCCGTGTATAGGGTGAACAGCATTGTAAAACTCCGATGTCATTTAGTGTGAAAAACAAGACTATACATTTCGATGCTAATCTCACGAAGTAAATAATGTTCCTTTATTTATCTTCAAAAACGAGAATACAGTCTCTAGTATCTGGAACTAGACATCCATGAAATGTCTGTTTTAAGTTCTATTCTATAATATGTGTAGAGTTTTGTAATATTGCTTAAATATATTTAAAATATTTATTTAGTTGCTTATATAAGGTATACACATTATTTTTACGCACGGTTAGACATGGATCTTGAAGAATTATCTAATTACATATGATTAGGTATCTGTTAGACGATGGTATATGAAGCAGAATATATATATTTCAACACCTCTTGTGTCTTATCAAGAGGTGTTGAAACAACATGGCTATTTTTGTAGCGATTTTATGACATATTTATGTTATAATATTTAAATAAATAATTATATTCGCTATAGTCTGT
>OZ010584.1:20882291-20887291 GCA_963932145.1 Acanthosepion lycidas
GGGGTGCGTGTAAAATATATCGAAAATAGGAAAGAATTCGTTAGGTAAATAATTCAAAGTTCTTTACAATTTTTTTATTATTTTTAAAAAATATTGCTCGATACAAAGTGGAGCCTAAATATAATTATTTATATAAAAATTATTTATATAAAAATATTATTCCATCGCCACATAAGTGTTCTCATGTTTCAAAATAAGAGCCGAAATATATATATGCTCATCCACATACAGGCTAGACATCCGGTTATTTCATGCCGGGATAGAAACCCTACCGATTTGGCGTAAGCTATCGTACGTTTTTGTCGGCGCACGGCAGAGAGAAAGGAAAATTCTAATATATTGTATACGAATGTAAGCAAACGACAGCAGTCAACAGGGCTCGATTCATTTACGAAAAGCGGTGTGTTAATACCGGTGACGACCACTGCTTTTGAATTATCTTTTTATCAATATATATATATATATATATATATATATATATATATATATATATATTAAGCATTTCGTCCCTAGCAAGGCGGGAAGCCACTAGTACTGAAGGGTTTACAAAAGATTTGGTGCGAGAGCAGATAGTAATGATAGAGGAGAGAATGAGGAGAAGGATAGATCAAGGCAACTGGAGATGTCGATTGACATTACATTTGAATATTTGGAGATTATATTAGGTTGGTGCAAAAAATAATGATGTAATAATGTCGTTTTTTGACGTATTTTTAACGTCAAAAAACGACATTATTACGTCATTATAGCTATCAGGGAAACGGGAAAGAGGTACGAGATATGAAGCTATTGAAGAAGAAGAGGCGGCTACATTTAACAGTTTAAACAGTGAAAGGGTGAGAGCGGGATGCAAGCCTTGTAGGACGCTTGAATTCGCGAAGTCTTGTAACCAGCGAAAACAGCTCATCGGAGCAATTAGCATGAAAGTATTTGTAAAAAAGACAGATTGAGGCGACTGCAGACGAGATGCCAGAGCAGGGACAATTATATTGCATATCCGCCTCTGGAGCCTATCAAGAACCCCTAGGCAAACAGAAGGGGTTCCAGATCATATATGGCAGCAATACTCCATGCAAGGGCGAATGGTTGATTTGTAGATTTGAAGGATCGATTCCGGGGAGAAAAATTTCTTGGTGTGGCACAGGGAGCCAACTTTCCTTGCGCTGGACGAAGCAATTGACTCATTGTATTTGTTCCATCTCGGGTCAGTAGCTAACGTGAGACCGAGTAGCCGCAGAGAGGCGCTTTCGAGAAGTTGAGCGTCAGACATTCTAATGGGGGTATATATATATATATATATATATATATATATATATATATATATATATATATAATATTATAGATATTTCGAAGTAAGTTGCCAGAAAGCTTGGCATCCATATGAGAGTTTAGATCTGACAAGGCTATTTAAGAATCGGACTAGACTTGTTAGAGATTTTATTTTTCTCTGAGATTCGGTTTATTATCACCGGGTTATTTTTATTCTTCGTTTTCCAAGGATCGAACACACGATCCCTGTATAACCAACTATCATGACAACCATCTATAGAACCATGCATCATGAATTAGACATCCTATACATATAAGGTGTAAATTGCATGTTTATAAAATTTTATTAAAAATGTGATAATATTGATAATGAAAAACTTCAGAAAAGTGTAAAATTGCATTGATATGTGATTCTGTCCGTAATACATTGACGGCTGTATTAAAGAATTAATTATATTTTGTCTTGCACACACACATATATTAGGTTGGTGCAAAAATAATGACGTAATAATGTCGTTTTTTGACGTATTTCTGAACGGCAAAAACGACAATATTACGTCATTATTTTTGCACCAACCTAATATATATATATATATATATATATATATATATATGAACTTGACAGAATGAAATAGACAGAAGAGTGAAAAGAAAATGAAAAAGAGCTCTTATTGTCATTGAAAAAATAAAGGAATCAATTACCAAATTTATACTTTGAGAAGCTTTTGCAACGACGCGAAAAATATGTGCCAAAGACAATATTTTGACGAGATCAAAAATTACTCGTAATGTTTTTTTTCCCCTTTTGGTCAAAATAAAATTGATAATAAAAATAATGTCTCATTTATTTTAAACAAATATAATTATTTTCTCTTATTTAAAGAACAAAACAACTTTTGGCCAATTTAAAAATCTAACCAGCCGTGCCCTCAAACAATACAACTTGTGTTGTATGTGGAACGTTTAATCAATTGCATATTACTAAGTACATTTTAGAAGTACATAATTATTATGCTTTCTATGCACGTCAAATATCTGGCCTTGTATTATACTAAACTTATTCAAGAAACAGTGAAAATTAGAATAACTATCGCTCTCGTGAGAGTGACAATACACACAATAACAGCTCACGCATTACGAAGGGCTGTAAAATCTGTGGTCTTAGTTTGTCTTTTTTTCTTTTCTCCAAAAACACTCAGTACAAAATGATGTCATTCCTGATTTGATGTCTCTGGCAAGGACTAAGAAGGAAATAGAAGAAAAATCAATAAAAAAGATTCTGTTTAAATGAGTAACAAAAGAACTCAATAAATAAATAGCAAAATATAGAGAACAAGTGTCAAATATATATATATGTATATATATATATATATATATATATATATATATATATATATATATATATATATTTAAATATGTTTTTAAATATGTTTTTAACGGTACAAAAAAGTATTATGGCATTAAAGGCAAGAAATTTTTTACTATAGGCCATGATAAATTTTTAAACAAAACAGGAACACAAGTCGACCGGTTTCGTCCCCTCTCGTCAGAACTGTAACCGAGTAAACAAATTATGAGAAGAAAGTCTGTCGTGGATGACGTGAATGAATAGACAGGGAAAAATATAATAATAAAAGTTATAACACCAAAGATGCTAGAGACACAGCACCGCAAGCCGAAGCCAACAGTCTCTTTGTTTTTGTTTTAAAATTTATCATGGTCTGTAGTGAAAAATTTCTTACCGGTTATGCCATAATATATATATATATATATATATATATATATATATATATATATATATATATATATTTATGTATTTGAATAAAAACTGACCACTTTAAGATAAGATTCCATGTAATAAGTTATTTCACCACAACCCCTTTGACAGGGCTCTGGATCAGCAGACTTTACTTCCAATGGTTGAAATGAAAAATGAAAAGAAATTCACACGTTTTTGATGGACCTCATCAAGCATATGCAAAATTAACGAAGTAAGGAAGTAAGGTGAGAGAGACGATAAGATATGAAATGGTAAACCTAACCCACTCATATCTTATCTTCTCTCCCACATTACTTCCTCACTTCGTTAATTTTACATATGCTTGATGAGGTCCATCAAAAACGTCTGAATTTCTTTTCATTTTTCATTTCAACCTTTGGAAGTAAAGTCTGATGATCCAGAGCCCTGTTAAAGGGGTTATGGTGAAATAACTTATTACATGGAACCTTAAAGTGGTCTGTTTTTATTCAAACATATCTGCTCTGAATTTTACATCGAGCTCTCTGGATATCATCCTCCTTGGGTCTACCCATGCGGATTACCTAGTTTTGCATAAACTCTCTCTCTCTCTCTCTCTATATATATATATATATATATATATATATATATATATATAGTTATACTCGTTTGGAAAAACCTTAGGTGTTTTGGCTTGTAACTGAACAAACCAATGCCCGAAGAAAAATAAGGGATAAAAAAAGAATGAACTAAGAACATGTAATTGAGGCGAAAACAATCGACCAGAATCCAAGCTCAGAGTCTATAGAAAAAAACCTCCAAAAGCGAGTAAAGCAAAAGTAACTACGTAAAGTGCTCAATACACTAAGTAGAGCAAACCTAAATATGAGCCTAAAGGTCCAGGTAAACATACCTAGGTTTCACCTACACGGATCGTTAGGGTAAGCTCTTCAGGTATATATATATATATATATATATATATATATATATATATATATATATATATATGGATACATTTTCGTCTTTTAGAAAATCTGTGTAAAAGTATACTTTCTTTTTACATGTATTGACATCGTGGAATCAAAATTCCACTCTCTTCGTATCTAAGTTAATTAAAGGCAGGACTCGTTGGAGAGTTTAAATCATGAATTTGTTTTTGCCAAACAGAAACACCATTCTCTGAAAATCTGCTCTTAATCAAAGTATGATATTATTTAATTAGAAAAGCTTTTAATTGCTCTTATGAATGAGATATATTATAGACTCTATTAGTGTCAACAAAAAAAATCGATGAATAATGAATTTTTACAATAATTCTTTTCATTTTTACTTATTAAGTCTTAAATCTTTTAGGCACGGTGGAGTAATGGATAACAGTTCATATTGGGTAATAGGAGGGCCGAGTTCGAATCCAAGTTGAATTCATTACATTCACTTACGTGCTAATACCCTTGGAAAAGCTATGAATCCTCTTCTTCTCCCCTTCACAAGCTATGGGTAAATAGCAGGACAGACTAGGTCTATAGCCTTGGATGGCAACTAGTCTACCGTAGAAAGGAATGGGAACTTACTGCGTCAATCATGTATCGAAAGATACATGGTCGCCTACTCGTGTATCACGCATGGCACATTACTGACTCAAGTTTGGTGATATGGTTATTAAGTAAAAATTATATTTACTAGCCATAAATCTGAATAAAGGAGAGGGTACAACTAATCTGATCACTTCTAGGATATGACTTTACGGTGGCAAAACTAGCATTAACTTTATACACTGCTATTATATAACATGTGTCACGTCAGTGGAGTGTTGCATCGAAGTGATTCATTTTCACAACAGAATTAAAAAGGAAATAGATGATGCTGAAAATATATGTATTTTGTTAAAAATAAATGCTTTTTTTTTCATCATCAAGACTTAGCGATGTAACTATAGATGTGTAAATGTGGTGAAGAGTTTTTGACGCAACCACGTGCCATCCGAAAAAAAAAT
>OZ010584.1:20889791-20902291 GCA_963932145.1 Acanthosepion lycidas
ATGAGTTAACTGTTTTCCCGACATCATCAAATTTATGCATTGAATAATTAGCTTAAAAACAAACATACAAGAAAATAACTTTTATAATCCATAGCCCCAATAAATAGTTTAAATACCCTACAAAAAACGATAAATGTTAAATGTTACGGCAGTTTTTATATACAGAAAACCCTTTCATAAAGAAATAAAAAAAAAAAATAAATAAATCTCCATAGATACGTAAACCAGACTAGGCGAAAACATCTCCCGTTTTAAATTTAGACACCCCTTCCTTACCCTGACTTGACATCTATGAAAGTAACTCTATACTGATACAAATTATTAACACCCAACACCCCTACCTATTTAAACAATTGGCCCTGGCTGTTACCATGGAAATTTTGATTTCAATAATGAATATGCTATTAAAACACGTAAATTTCAGAAATAAGTTATTCCCCCCCAAAAAAAAAATTCGCTTGAAGATGGAACAGAGCTTACTTTAATTCAATTTAATTCAAATAATTATATTGATGTTTTCGGTTCTTGTTTTGAAACATGAGTCCTCTTATGTAGCGTGTTGGAATCATATTTTTAAATAAATAATTATATATATATATATATATATATATATATATATATATATATATATATATATATATATATATATATTAAGCAGGAGATAACTGATAACTGACATTCATTAAACATGGCACTTGGAACTAGAACAGTATATCCCAGAGAGCGAAATAAAGAGATCAGATCGACATTCCAACAACCTGAAAAAGGCCGAAGCGTACAACGGCCAAAACGTAATAAATATGGCGACAAAGATGAGGACAATAGTTCGAATAATGTAAATAGTGTAATAATTTGGAGTAATAATATGCATCGATGTGGAGTCAGAGTAGAGTCTTTATATATATATATATATATATATATATATATATATATATATATATATATATATATATATGTGTGTGTGTGTGTGTGTGTGTGTGTGTGTGTGTGTGTGTGTGTGTGAGAGAGAGAGAAAATGTCATTTAAGTTAAGCAGGCTTAACAATAAAATGCTCAATATCAAAGATAGAGTATTAATAGAATTAATATAAGCAGTAAATTGTTGATTCCCTCTGAAGAGTGGACGTCAATTCCAACTACGAAACCCAGGAGTTGGGATGCTGAAGGTAGCATCAATCAGCTGATAAGCTTTTATTCCTATATATAAAAAATATTAGGTTGGTGCAAAAATGATGTTGTTTAATAGACAGGTTAGTTAATAAAGCAAGGACAAACGATAGGGTACCCATATAAGCAGTATGATAAACAACTATTAAATATTAATTATTGACCAGATGACAGAAATGAAGCACGGAAGAAAGGTTTTAAGTTGGGAATTTTCGGGCACTCCTGTGTCCTTCATCAACGGACCGAGAAATAAGCAGATAAATGAGAATTAATCACCGACATATGATTTTGTAGATAGTGTATTTTCTGGTGTTAGCAAAAAGCTGATCTCTGTCTTTATATATATATATATATATATATATATATATATATATATTCTTTATTTATGAGAGAACAGGGTTTAGGAGGGATAACAAAAAGATTAATATAATTAAGGGCTACAAAGAACAGACAATTAAGGAGCTCCACCATCACCAATGTACTGAAGGAACACAGCACATAAAAAGATGATGAAGCCATAGTTATGTTTGGTCCTTTGATAATAGAGTTAAGGCTAGCCTGTGACCAATACGACATTCCATATACAGGACAAGGAACAGCATCCCCTAGGTTTCATGTGATGGGTCAAAACGCCGCGGTTAATGTATGTCTTCTAACACAATCTATATGTTTTTCTTTATATAATAATGTTTATCCAATGCAAGGCCTAAGAGCCACTCAAGGTAGAGCCACTGTGTGTTGTTGCATAAGCTTATCTAAGGACAAGGTTTGTTTCATGCGGCTATGCAGGAAAGATAACGGTTAATTTAGAGCTGAAAATTTTAAAGATGGAGAAAAATCTTGCCGGAAGTGTGTTCCACAAAGCAGAGAAGCTGATCTCGGTGGGTTTTACTTGTTACAATAGGAAGAGAGATATACGTGGTATCGAGGGTCGAAGATGCAATTTTAGATCTGCTTGGACTGAAGACTGTGAAATGTTGCTGTCATATAACAGCGAAGGGCATGTTTCTGTTAGAAAGCGGAATGGGAAATGATTTTCCAGGCTTTTGGACTCCATTTTTGGCCTGATCTGGGATTCTTGTTTTGTACCTAGTATAGTACAGAACATAATTTGCATTGAAAAGACAGGGTCTATTACATTCATGAAATGCTTATACATGGTCATAAATACACACACACACACACACACACACACACACACACACACACACACACATATATATATATATATATATATATATATATATATATATATATATATATATATATATATACACATCCACCTAGACGCACACCAATTCATCCATTATATATATATATATATATTCAGATTTGTCCTTCTCTGAGAGCAGTTGCCATCAAAGGCTAGAGAACCCAGTCTGTCCTGCTATTTACCCATAGCTGGAGGGAGAAGAAGAGGATTCACACCTTTCCCAAGGGTATCATCACGTAAGTGAATGTAATTGATTCAAATGGAATTCGATCAGGGCTCTCCGATTCCTCAATCCAAGCCGTCATTTATTACTCCACGATTCCTCCTAAAGTCTGTTTTCAAAACCTGCGGAGGGTCGTTTGGCGACCTTGTGGCACGTAGTGTATCAGGTTTCAGTATTCAGCCCTTCAAAAAGTGTGGTTGGTCTTGCACAAAACCTTCACCACTATAATCAAATCTCATGTGCTCTTGTCGGGCTGTCGGTTTCCTAGGAACTGATCTGCTTGACCCTCATATGTCGAATTCGACGGGGAAGTATATATATATATATATATATATATATATATATATATATATATATATATATATATATATATATATATAATTGATTTAAAATGTGTTTTTTTTAAATTAATGCTCTGTAAATTTACATTGAGCACTATTTTGTAAAAATAAAAAAACACCCGGTTATATATCTTACTGTTCTTTCTTTATATATATATATATATATATATATATATATATATATATATATATATATATATATCTACTATTCCTTGGCAAACATAGTAATCAAGAATATCGAACAGTATGAATCTTAAACATTGCTCGAGTCTAAGGGTAAGTTTAATTGACTTTTTGTAATTTCTCATATGATTTTGCTAATTCTTCCGATTTCCGGCCTGGTAGGGTTAATTAGTCCTGTAGATGGCATGTTTCTGCATCCCGTTTTATGAACCTTTAATAGAATATATGCTTCTTTAGCATGTAGTTTACTGACTCGGTCACCGATGACCTAGAACCTTGTGCAAAATAATTGAAACAATTGTTTTAGTTTCATTTCTTTCACCATATGGTTAGTTTTAGACCCACTGGAGTAACAAGGTGTAATACATTTTCTATTTTTCCTTACATTAGGTCATTTGAATTTAATATGAATCTATTTTCGGGGTGTATAATGAAATTTGTTTGGCCTTGAAAAATATTAGGTTATCGTTGGTTGCATCAGATTTTTATCACGCCCAGACACTATTGTCTCAACTGTCGATTAGTTGTCATACAGCCATTGTCTGCGATGGATGTTATTTCAAGGAAGGGTACGAAAAATTGTAAAGCTGCACAAACACATAGGCAAGTCTTACCAGTGAGAAAATCAAAGTTATATAGGTTGGCTCGGAAACATTTTGATTTAAATCCAATCGAGAACCTGTGGTCAATCTGCAAGGAACGACTTCGTGGAATGGACATACGAATTATTAACATGCACACTGGGTGATGTTCTATTAGAAAATTAGAAAAGAAGAAAATAAAACGAAATTATTCGTTTTGTTTCAGTTAATCTATACAAAGTCGTGACTTGCCAGTGATCGTTTTGCTAAAGCAGTTAATTTTATCCATTAATATTCTTATAGATTTTAGTTAAATTTTATTTAATGAAAGTGTCATAATCCTTAGGAGATAACTTACAAAAGCCATATATATATATATATATATATATATATATATATATATATATATATATATATATATATATAATTTTAGGATATTACGGTAAAAACAGTAAAGGATCGCTACACAATTGCAGTAGTGTTTCAACATATAACGATGCGTCTCCTCGGGCGATTGTAGATTACTGGCGAATGAACGATTAATTTGGTTTTGAAAAGCGAAATACATTCTTATTTTATGAAAAAAAAATAATGTCTTTAGGTCTTTACACTGAACAACCAGTCAAATAAGACGTACGTTAAATTCAAATTAAACGAAAAAAAAATAGAAATCATTTTCTCACAAATGCATTAAGGCAAAGATTTGGCATTAACTTAAAAACTGATACAAATGGCTACAATAAATCAGTCAACTCTCTTAACAAATAAAAGCAGGTGGGGTAGAGAGGCAATTTAACCGAATGCACAACTCGTTATAAGTTTTGTGGATTTCTTACATATATTTTTTGTAGTTGATGAATGAAGGGGCTCTTTAAGAAGCTAATAGATAATCTAAACATGTCGAATTAATTGGTAAATTATATGCAACCGTTAAAAAAATTATCATCCATATAAGATGTTAATAATATCAACCAACAAACGTAAAATGTAAAAAATACTAACTAAATGCCAATACATCAATATAAGATGTTAATAATACTACCAGGACAACAATACAGAACTAGATTAAATTCAAATTTAATCATACAAATAGAAACATAGGCCATATATAGTGTAACATAATCGAAGAAAAAAAACGAACATTGTCAAATTACAAAGTCTAACTGAATAGCAAGGTAAGGGTAGACTATGTTTACAATTCACCGTTAACTCGGATCTTTGATTTAATAAAGCATTCTGATCAAAGACCTGATAATTTCTAATTTTTCATGTAGACATAGAAAACAAGGTTCATATAAAGATCTACATGTCCTTGCCATTTTTAACATTTTTTATTTCACCTTAGGAGTTTCATTATCGTCTTTCAAAGTCCAAAAATATTTAGAAAATGATGTATTATTTTTATAAGTATTATTATTGAAGGAGAACATATGGTGATACCACCTAGCCAGATTCTCTATTGTAGAGATAGTACTATCTCTACAATAGAGAATTCGACAGTTTAAAAATTCAGTATTGGTAGTACTAAGAATTATTTTAACACTGGGTTCTATTTACATATCTTGTAGCGATCTTTACATTTTTGTTGTCATATCCCAAAATAAATAATATTGTGTGACTATGTATTGAACCCACTTTTAAATTAAATGTTACGAACGTTGGAAGTGTACTCTGTTTTTTGTCATCGTAGTCCTGTTCTGACATCTCGTCTACAGTAACTCTCTCACAGACGCGCCGTCGCCTCTCTCTGTCTTTTTTACAAATACTTTCATGGCTATTGCCCCGAGGAGCTGCATTCGCTGGTTCCCAGACTTCATGAGTTCAAGCGCCCTACGAGGCTGGCCTCCCGCTCTCACCCTTTCACCTGTCGAAACTATTAAATGTAGCCGTCTCTTCTACTTCAATAGCTTCATGTCTCGCACCTCTCGCCTGTGGAACTCCCTTCCCTATTCCAGTTTCCCTGAGAGCTATAATCTCCAGCTATTCAAATGTAATGTCAATCGACATCTCCAGTTGCCTTGATTTATCCTTCTCCTCATCCTTTCTTCTATCACTCCTATCTGATCTTGCTCCAAATATTCTGTAACCCCTTACGTCCTAGTGGCTTCTCTACTTGCTTGGTGTGAAGCGCTTGAATATATATATATATATATATATATATATGTGTGTGTGTGTGTGTGTGTGTGTGTGTGTCGGTGCGTATCTACCCTAAGAAAGCGCCAATAGTATTCTGCCTATGCTTCACATTGGGTCAATTCTATCCAAGTTACTCATACACCCATCGAATTCTTCTGCCCTATGTTTTCGACCATGTCTTTCTGTTTAAGTATTTTTATTGTTTAAATTGTTTCATGTTGCCATATTTTATTTATTTAATTTCTGTGTTACGGTGGAGTCTATCAACTCTCCCCCTCCAAAAAAGTGTTTACTAGGAGTTATACTAAGTTAAAACTTTAAAACATTAAAGCGCATACCACATTCTCTGTCCATACCCCACCCCCGATCCATAATCCTTCTCCTTTGTAAGCCTGAATTGTTCTTTTTTCTTCTCTTGAATAGATAACATGCCCATTGCATGTCCTAGCCCTTGTAATCATCTATTATATTAATTCATATTGGCGGGGGGCTAAGGGATACAAATGTATCCCCGATCAATCCGCGTTACCGCACTTCTCCCAATGGGTCTTTTAGTCCTCAAGTACATGAGCGAGCTTGTCTTGATACCTTTAGGTTTCGGACCGGTACGACGTTTCTGACCCAAGAAGGATTTCTATTGCCTTGAATTCTGGGCAGATGCGACATATCCACTCGGAGCATCATGCATTAAATGTGTTGGATTTAGAAGCTTTGTGGTTTGGGGCGTTAACGTCCTGATAGTCAGGGATCTGAACCTTCGAGTAACTCTGTCAGCATATGTATAATATCGGAGCGAAGGTACTGCTATTTTGTGAATGGTTTCTGGACCGAGCAGAAGTCTCCGATCGGGCAACTCGATGCCACGATGAAGGGTACTGCTACGCCTGTATCTCTGGACGATTCTATCGAAGTTACTCATACATGCAAATCCTGTGGGTGTGTCTGTCTTTCTGCCTACTGGTCTTCCACCAACCAATTTACATATGAATCCAACCAAAATACAAGTGAACATTAATTTATTGATTTGTTAATGGAAGTTTTTCTAGCTTGGTTTATTTGGAGCATGGAGTCTGTCTATTTTCCAGAAAAAGTGGATATTGGGATTTATGCTCAATAAAAACTTTACGTCTGTTTCCTGCTCATTGTCTATCTCCCTCCTTCCGATTCATGATGCTTTTCTTCTGTAAAGATAAATTTTATCCTCTCTTGAATAGATAACATGCACATTGTACGCCCCCGCGCTTGTTACCATCCACTACACTAATTCAAGTGGAGATAAGAGATGCACATGCATCCCCGAGAAACCCGCGTTACCCCTGCTCTTCTGGCATTGGGTCTTTTATCCTTCAAGTACATAGCAACCTTGATCTCATTGGCTTTATAATCTCGGACCGGTACGACGTTTCTGACCCAAGGAGCATGTGTCGCCTTGAATTCTGGGCACATGCGACATGTCCACTCGGAACATCACGCATGTATATTCTTTCCTTGGTTGATATTCCTTTCATTAGACGTTTTCTGAGTTTTGGCGTTAACCTTCTGATAGTCAGATATCTGAACCTTCGAGTAACTCCGGACGAAGCTATCTATCAGCAGGTTTATAATATCGGAGCAATGGTACTGCTATTTTGTGAATGGTTTCTGGGCCGTGCAGTAGTATCCGACGGGGCGTCTCGATGTTACGATGAAGGGTACTGCTACACCTGTATCTCTGGACGATTCTCTTCAAGTTACTCATACATGCAAAACCTTTGGGTGTGTCTACTAGTCTTCCACCAACCAATGCACACATGAATCCAATCAAAATACAAAGGAACAAAACTATCAAACCCAACCTAAAAACCAAACAAAGTAGACCCCTTCTATACCAATGTGAGGGTCTACATTCCGACATTTCAGAAGTGGGTCATGATCTTCAATCTAAACCAGACCACCTGTTACTTTCTGAAACCGGTATCAATGCTTCATGTGCATTAGGGGAGTACATAGTGTCGGAGTACTCACGTCTTATGGCTAAACATGACCACCTAAATCGCTAAGTCCACGAACTCGGGGCCTACATCAAGGACGCATGATGGAAACTCCGCTCCCAAACTTCCTCGCTATGTTTCCTCAAAAAATGCTGCCCTTGGATCCTTGCATTCAGAACTGCCTACTGGAAAAAAAAACAGTTCTAGAAAACGCCAAGTGCAGTTGCACATGTGCAGTCCAGACCAAGGTTGAAAAGAAACAAATTCGATCCCGTGAATTCTGGAAGACCACCAACCAAACCAGGAAAAGAGGTAAAGTGTATGTGCCCACATTTATAAATGGCTCGAGGTAATTTCTTCACCGGCAGATAAAGCGAAAACACTCTGTCTCCATATTTCCTTCTAACGCAAGGTTCGGACGTCAAAGACCATCCCCTCCCCAAGTTTCCACCTCTCACTGAGCACAATGTCAGTAATATTACCATCACAGCACGTGAAGTCTGTACACTTAAAGGATTTTACCCTAAAATGGTACTGGTCCAGACAAAATTCCGGTGGTTAAGAACATCAACCTGGAATTATCCCCAATCCTATCAAAGTTATTCAATCGCTGCTTGAAGGAGAAATTCCCAAACCTGTGGAAACTTTCAAGCGCATGCCCAGTTTTCAAGAATGCGGGCATGAGATCTACCCTCTCCCAGTTCCCACAGTATCGTCAGCAAGCTTTTAAGAAGACCGCCGAGCACTTAGAAAAGAACAATTTTTCAGTGACAAAAGGTATGGGTTTCGGTCGGCCCCATCCATTGCCAACGTCCTAACTATAATACTATCACTAACAGCATCGGTGAGGTTCTTGACAACAAACACACTATAACACTACAAAAAAATCTGTATCCCTAAGATATGGAGATGATATTCTTATCTTAGTAAAAAAAGAAAGAAAAGAAAACATAGATGAAATACCTGAACTACAAAAACTCCGTCCTTAAATTCAGATACAAACTTTAAAAAAAAAGAGATAAAATCCCTTTTCTTGATGCATTGATGGACACTAATAATAATAAATTTACTGCTCCCCCATATAAAAAAAATAACTAGCAATAACACATGCACTCTAAACTATAAAAGTGAATGTCCTAACTATTAAAAAGTAGCTATTCTGCGAAATTTAATAAACCGCACAAAAGCAGATTCTTCAAAGAAAAAGATTTTTACACTGAATAAAAAAAACAAAAAAACATTAAACAACTCTCATTAATAATGACCTTCCTGTTTACATTATTGATGAAAAATTAAACGACCTATTAGAACACTATTTACATTATTCGTACTATCATCCCCATCTTTGTTACCATATTTATCACAGCGTTTCGGCCGTTGTACGCTTCGGCCTTCTTCAGGTGGTTGGAATGTCGAACTGATCCCTTTATTTTGCTCTCTGGGGTAGATTGTTCTTGTTCTACGTACCATGTCTAATGGATGTCAGTTACCAGTTATCTCTTGTTAATTCCCCTCTCCAAGTTCTTCACTGCCTTAACCAGGTATTGAACTCACACTACTTGGGTCCTCAAGGACACATGGCACAGTGGATAAAGGCGTTAGTTAGAACCAGTGAGATAACAAAATGGAAATGGACTCATTTTTGCCGTCATGGGTGATTGAACTTGTCATCTTTTCGATTGCAGGCAAGTCGCAAACTGATGAACGTAGACAGGTCACTCCCACGCAAAGATGTCATTTTTTAATGTTACTTTTTTTTTTAAATTCTTTTGGCTTCTGTTTCTTTAGGTTTGATTGTTGTTGTTTGTTTTTTGTTTTTTTCAGAATTTCCTTCCCATATTTATTTTAAAATTCTTTATGCTCTTTATTTCTTTCATTTTTATATATATATTTTTTTCGTTTCTCTTTTTCGTTTCTTTTAACAGTGACGTAGCTGACCAAAAACGCTGAAGGAACAACAAAGAAAGAAAGAAAAGCAACTGAATAAAAACTAATTAAAGACGAATAGCCTCAAACCAGCAAAAAAAAAAAACTTATTCCTCGATTGTTTTATGGCGTAAGTTATGCAAAGGTTGCTGTCTTTTCTGATTCTTTCTTATTTTGATTCGAGAAAATAATGAGATCTGGCTGACGTGAGAAGGAAAGATTATTTCCTGCAAATGTTAGCCGGCTCGCCGCCAACAAAATGCTCGTTCTAATCAACATCAGCAACGTGACCGACCAACCGAGACGAGCAGAATAGTGATCAAAATCTGGAAGTAAGTAAGCAAACAACTTTAATGACAACAGCAATGATAAAACTGAAAAAAATTGCATTTATTTAAAAAAAAACAAACCCCAAAACAAACAATAATTGCATAAAAAAAAACGAATTAATAAATAAAAAACAAAGAACAGTAAGAACCAGCATCAACGATATTCCTGTGCACAAATAGGAAAAAAAAGAAAAAAGTCACCCAATTGCAACGAAGAAAAAAAAAAAAAACAATCCAAAAAACCAAAAAAAAGAAAAAAACAAAAAAGAAATATAATTTTAAAATATTTTAAATTAAATAAAAAAATTGAAAAAAGAGAATATGCAATCTGAGTTGTTAATTCAACACCAAAAAGATTAAAATAAAGAAAAAAAAAAATAAAAAAAATAAAAAAAAATGGCGGTAAATGAATAAACTAAAACGTAGTAATCTGCGCATGCGTACAAAATACACATTGAAGCACGTCCATCTACATACTTCACACAAATGCCGGTAAATAAATACATAATGGGATATATACATCACCGGATCCGGAATTATTGAATTTCATGCTTTATGGAATTTTCAGCTTTAAGCAAATTAAAAGAAAACATAGATAAAAAATAAAAACAAATTAAATAAAACAACTTAGTCGTTCCGTTGCATATATATATATATATATATATATATATATATATATATATATATATATATATATATATATATATATATGTATATATGTATAACATATGTGTATATATGCGAGAAAAAGATGGTTCCAGAAGACCATAGTGGATAATCCTTACCTTGGAGAAGTTTTCTTTCAACCAAGATTACTTACGAAATTTCACAACTGTTTGTGAAGTTCCACATATTGTTTATGTAATTGAACGATTGTTTGCATTTTTCCCCGGAACGAGAAAAGACGAAAAAAAGCACAAAAAAACATAAAATCAAAACCTTTTTTTTTGTTTTTTAAGGGATAACCAAATACGAAATCCAAACTAAAACGGAATCCTCCATCCTCACATTAAAGAGGGAGAAATAACCGAAGTGTTATCATACGTTAATGATTATAAAAGAACTGATATCAAGAAAAGAAATCACGTGATATTGGATGCGATGTTCGAGCGAGCTTAACCAAAATACATTAAGGGTCACTTGGTATTATTATTATTATTATTATTATTATTATTATTATTATTATTATTATTTGATCTCTTCTTTCAGAAGTTGCGACAATTGTTGTTTCAACCTTTGGTTACAATTTCTTTTTCGTCCGACAACTTTTTGATTTTCGTTTTTTTTTTTTTTTCTGTTCGTCTTTTAGACATTTGAAAGCCTATTCGAATTCATATTGCTATTAATATTTTTAGTAAATATCTAAAAATAAATGTGGGCTGGGACAAAACACGGACAATATAGCAAAAAGAAATAAATAACAATATATATTTGAATCCAGTTATTACTACCATTAAAAAAAACAGATTTAAAAAAAAAAAATATTTCTACAAAATTTGGCTGTGAATTGAATTTAGTTTTAAAAGGTATTTTTTATTGAATTATTTCGTCCGAATATCGATTAATAAACATATTTTAAAAAGCAAATGGTTCAAATTAACCGTTGACCACCCAAACAAAATTATAATAAAAAGTATTTTGAAACAAAAATAAATTATAATATTTATGATATAATATATATATATATATATATATATATATATATATATATATATTTAACATTCTCTTGGCATGCACTTCATCCTTGTGAGAAAAATATAATATATATATATATAAATATATATTTCATTTACATTGGGCTTATCGCTGTTGGTAATACAGTTCAAAGTCATTAAATAATAGGTTTCTATATATTAGTGTATACGAAAACATTCCCAACTTGGTAGGACAAGGAATATCATATATTGACTATACGTAATAAGATAAGGGTATTAATATATGCTTGTGATAGTAATAAAAAAAATTGAGTTTGTTTATGCAAACAATTCACGTATGATACGTTTTGGTGGGGCGTATCTATAATCAAGACAAAATTAAGTGATCAAGTGCGGGCATAATCACAAAAAGCGACATTGTTCGATTATTATTTTTTTTTTTTCTGTGAGTGAGTGCGTTCTCTCTTTGATGACGTTGTTAATTTGAGAACTTTATGATTTGGGAAAACCAAACCTTGCGATGTCGAAACCTGTTTGCAAAGCAACCGTTGAATATATTTAAATGTACTTAAATCTCACTGGTTTCACTGCTTACATGTTATCGACCAAACTCACATTCAACCCGGTTCGGCCCAATCAGACAAGCGATTGTCTAATCACACCCACTGACGTCTTTATTTTGCTGATTTTGTTATACGCGCGTGTGTATATTCACAGATCTCCCTATAAAAAATCGAATTTCCCTGAGAAAATAATATATCAATAAGTACGTATATA
>OZ010584.1:20909791-20914791 GCA_963932145.1 Acanthosepion lycidas
CACCGGAAGCAAGGTGATAATGCCACTAAGACGCAGAGATCTACTGGAGATGAAAGAAATTGAGAAAAAATCTCCCGACTCCCGAAGTAAATAAAGGTAAATAGCAAATAAAATCTCATAGTTTAGACCGAAAAGTTAGAATTATAGAGACGAAGTATACTTTAGAAGGAAACACAATACTAAACTGAAAGGGATAAAGCTCTACACTTGTTCAAAAGACCGGTGTGGAGGGAAAACCGGACGATAGGTGAATCTATCTTCTCCATTGGAGGAAAATGAATATATAAATAAATAAATAAAGAATAATTATAATTAATAAATAGTAAATGAAATTTCAGAGTTTAAAAGAAGACGTTAAAATTATAGAGTTGAAAAAAATCTTTAGAAATAAATGTACATCCAGTCTTAAACAGCAAACAAGGGATAAACTTCTAGTCCTGTTACAAACACTTGAAGATCTTTACTATTTGGAGTCGGAATTATTTACGGCATTTATAAACCCAGTTTTGGTATAGCTCACACCAGTACGACATAGTGTTTCTGGCTGTTGTGAATAGATTTTGATATCTGTGGAAACAGTTTTTTTTCTGCAATTTCCCTACATCTTTTGATGGATTTTCGATATCTTACATAATTCTTATTTACAGAGAGACGAACGTTCGCAGCAACCAAAATATCGCGATAAGTGTAAGTATCAAACAGATCGCAGGGATAGACTGAGATAGACACTAATTATTTTTATATGTCTTTGCAACACATAGAGGAATGGTGGTCTGACATCGCAAGTCAGTTTTGCACCAAATAAAAAAATAGTTTTCCTTACGATGCGTCTAAATAATTCTGCGGTATTTTCGAAGAATATTTAATGGAGATCGCTTCAGCGTAAAAGATGCAGAAAAACATCAAATTCAAAATGGTTGCAAAACAGCTCGAAATGAAATTTAATTACAAGCTTACGGAGATTCACTACTGAATAAAAGATTTTAGAAGCATATCTTTGGTTCATTTACACTATAATCGATTAGCAAGAAAGTGTTTTGCATAATTTGTGAATAAGTATATAGTTGTAAAATGAGATAGTATGATATATATAAAATTCACATATATATATATATATATATATATAATTCCTATATATATATATATATATGAACCCAAATAATATATACACACACACACACACACACACACACACATATATATATATATATATATATATATATATATATATATATATATATATATGTATGTATATATACGCCTCTAGTACGTTCTTCAGACCCCAAACATAGAAAAATTATTTCAGAAGAAGATTTTTACACTTCGTATGACATTTTAACTCTCAATGATGCCAGTCTAAAGAAATAAGTTCCCCCTATATATATATATATATATATATATATATATATATATATATATATATATATATATATATATATATATATATGGTAATGTATGCCACGAAAATATTTCCTATGCCATTACATTTGTACAATATATATATATATATATATATATATATATATATATATATATATATATAATGTAGGCATGTCATGGTATAGGAAATTATTTTAATTGTATATATATATATATATATATATATATATATATATATATATATATATATCCTTCGTTGAGTTTTAGAACCATCTCATTTTCCCTTGCCCTAGATTCGCCGATGCTCTGGAATCTATCTTTCGAAATTTGGGTCCATGCTTTTTCCATGGCATTTCGTGGTTTTTCTAGTTTGATTGGCTTCACACCTAGAATTCGAATCGCACTTTCTCCATTGCACAGGTGTCGCTCAGGTGTCGCACAGGTGTGAATGAGATATTGGACTGATATCTGGTGTTTGATGAGTCCACGTAACCACAGAAAATACTGTTTTATACAATTAAATTAATCTGCCCTATCTTTGATTTGAGTGGGATATACTCATAAAAAGGGTTTCTTGGGTCGGCTGAAACATTTAAAACGTATTACATGGCGACTAAGGCTTCCAAATTTTGTCTAGAAAATATTCGCCATACAATTAAATCACGGCTACCACCTTGGAAAATTGCTAAAACGAAGGATGGATATATACCTTTATATTGGCCCTACCATCCGAACGTATCTTTGGTTTCTTAATCTTACCTGAGAGCAATGTCGCCTGGTGTGTATTTCTGCTGTAAAGAGGAATTATTTGAGTTACTTTCTATTAGGTCAAACGACGTATGATCTCTTTTAACATCAACGAACATACCACGTTGCAAGTCACCCAAGTAATAAAATCTTTCTTTTACTGGTGCATGATATGAAATTCAGCAGGTTAGCGTGACAATACGTAAAAAAACTTAGAGCCACTAAAATTTGTGTTTATTTTTGGCTGATTGTAATTTTGCACAAAAGCGCCTTAGTTCAGGCATACTTCCTTAAGCGACAAACGATTATATATATATATATATATATATATATATATATATATATATATATATATATATATATATATATATATATACAGAGACAGAGAGAGTGAGAGATAGACAGGCAGATAGATACGTATTTTTATTTAATATATTTTCTGCATGTATTAGTATTTTCAATTTAATACACATTAAAATATCCTCATATATATATATATATATATATATATATATATATATATATATATATATATATATATATATATATATTATCGAAATAAATGTATAAAACTTAATATTACGAGACATATTAAACACGACTTCCTTTTATCGAACACTTTTCTGAGTTAATTTTAAATTAAATCTCCCGTTGAAGCTATGATTGGGGCCAAATAAAAATTTACTTATATCTACATATACTCGATTTGTACAATATATATATATATATATATATATATATATATATATATATATATATATATATATATATATGCAATTTCATCCGAAGCAAGGCGGAAGTGCCACAATCATGCATATATATATATATATATATATATATATATATATATATATATATATATATATATATATATATTAGGTTGGTGCAAAAATAATGACGGTTTTTGACGTTAAAAATATGTCAAAAAACGATATTATTTTTGCACCAACCTAATATATATATATATAGGTATATGAATAACATCAATTTCAAAATGTAAATACTGCCTGTATTCCACGCAATAGTAATTTACCATCGCCTTAGGAGACACATTTGTAGTGTTGAAAAACCATTGCTATTGTGTTGTGATTTTTATCATGGATTTATTCTAATCTCCTGCAATAAATAATACCGCTTAAGATACAGGAATACATGATGTCAGATTGTATTATATATGGCAATGTTTTCACAATACATTGCAATAGCTCACAGATATTGAAAAGACAATTTCGGAGAGGCCTGATTTTATTAATACTTTTCGACATCTAATATGTATACGAATAATACGAATCACACATCTCGCTTGTGGAATCGTAGGTTCTATGTTAACAGTTTCTTCTCTTTCACTTCTTGCTTGTGGGACTCTCTTACGTCTTCCTGCTTTGCAGTGAAGTTTGATATTTAAAAACTTAAATGCAACGTCAATCGTTATCGTCTGTCGACTTAATTGCTTTTCTTTTACTGTTCACTCTCCTTAATAATGGCTATTCTTAATTCCATATTCTCTGACATTCGGTTATCCCTTGCGTCTTAAGGGCTTTATTGCCTTGCTTGGGGTAAAATGATTATCACAATAATTTCTACGAAATTTTTCATACTTAAAATAATTATGTATTCCCATTTGAACACCGTCGAATTAACGTCGGGCGAATTGAGGTCATGTGATTTCGGTGTTCTCATGAGGATGTGGGGCGTTCCGCCCTCACATCTTATATCAAAGACAATTGTGTAACTCCCTCACATCCTGTTGTCTCTAGTGTTTATATGCCAAGTTCAGTTTTATATGTCATGATCAAATCGTCATCCAATTCTGTACATAGGGGCAATAAGGATACCACGTCCGTAAATCCTCTAAGTTCTTTTGCCATTCTGATGTGACGCCGAGTGCATCTCGGAAAAAAATTATTAATTTACATGTTTATATAAGCTCCTTAGCAGTCTCTAACCTTCATCAGACATTCAATCCATTAATTTTAGTAACATGGCAGTGTCTTATTGCTTCCCGAAGATCTACTTCTTTTGGTTTTTAAATTTTGTTTAATAAAGGACCACGAGCTTTTTACTGGATTAATATCTGGAGAATCTGGAAGCAAATCGTAGAATTTGGCATCATTTTTGACAAGGTGTCAGCATTGTTTTGCATGGCATTACACTTAAGCTCAAAGCTTAAACTTTCTTATATATGCCACACAGAAAGGGTCTTGTCCAAGAATTTATAACAACACAATTCAGTTGCCGTCACGTTGACATCTTCATCAACGTTATAGCGACCTACAATTTTACTTTATACAATACTAACCCAAGGATATTTTGTAGAAAGATAGAGAGAAGATGTTTTCTTCGATCACTATAATCTTAACCCTGTCAAGTCTCGGGCGAACTTTTATCTTCTCTCAACAACATGATTTCGCGAATCTCAATATTGTGTGTCTCTTGGGTCTTGTATTGAGTGAAAGAAAGCAAAAAAAATGCACATTATTACACCTCATCACTGTTGTCTTCTGAGAGAAGGTTAAATATCTAGGAAGAAGACACCTTGTCTTAAATCTCAGTTCAATCTTATATAGCTCGGCACTCAATGGTAAAAAATTACACTGGTTAAAAAAAAAAAAAAATCAAAATGGTGTCGAGATACCAAACAACTTTTATACCCAATTTGAGGACCCTGAATCTGAAAATGACATTACTTTTTCTTGGTTACCTACCGTTTTGCTGTAATGAAATACCTCATTTTTAGAAAAAAAAGAAGCATTTTTTTTGCATTTGCATTTAATCTGCATCGTTGCACTTACGGACTTAAAAGTTAGGCACACTTTACACAATCTAATATATTTAAGATATTTTGCATCTCTCAGTAGGGAAAGTGATAATCA
>OZ010584.1:20922291-20939791 GCA_963932145.1 Acanthosepion lycidas
TTAAGCAAAAGTATCGATACCCACAGACTGAAAACAATTAATTGAAATCGAATGAGTTCAGTAAAAAATAAAAAATGATTTTATAAACAACCTTATAAATCAGAAAGTGTCGTTTGTATTTTTGATCATGGCGTTTCAACTTAAAGCTTTCAGACTTCCGTCTGTTACTAACTAAATTTAATTCCATATCAAATCTAGTGTCTTTTACACTATTCTACTCGTCAACATTTCGACCGATGAATTCTCTGGTCTTCTTCAAATCTTTAATTCATTCATCACCATTTATAGATTTTCACTTGTTTATCTTGAGTAAAAAAGAAAATGTCTGAATTAAAGTCACTGTAACATTGGGGACCTCTGCATTAGCTTTTGAATGTCTTAAAAATATGCTCTCCTTCTATCTTCGAATGTATAGCTTATATTTGAATCTGAAAACATTTTCTTGGTCCAAAGACAGGTAAATAGAGACCGTTTCTATTTGAGCATCTAAGTAAGCATCTAATTAGTTCGGGGATACGCAAATATAGATAATTTCTATTTAGGAACATCTATTTAGTTTGAGGGAATAAAAGATGTGTCCATGCTTTCGCAAAATACTACCATTACTTGGGATTGAACTCCGTTTGTTGTTTTCATTTTCCATAAGGATAATTTAATCCAGCAGCATCTTTAAGATAACGAATTGGCGGGAAAAATATTTGTAAAACATAATGAATGTTAGGAAAATTGCATAAAAGAAAAGACAAAAAATCAGGAATTGATGAAATCTAAAAGAAAAAAACATATTGAAAAGGATTTAATGTCCTCAATGTAGATTGGAATTAGTCAAGATCGCATTTACAAATTCCGGGAAATTTTTTTTTAAATAACTATATTTGGAAACGAGTTCTTTTTCTCAAAGCACTTAATGCTAAATAAAGAATTCGACAAAATCCTCTTCCGCGACATTTTATTTGAAATTTTAAATCATGTGTAATATTTCTGGGGTTATTTTCAGTGAAAGCTTAAGCCCAAAACTTAGTAAAGAGATCTTAGTACAAAGTTGTGGAATTCAATTGAAATCAATATTGTCACATTTTACAAGAAAAAAAAATCACTATTTGGAAATTGCTGAAAAGAAATCTCGCGAGACATTTCTAAGTCCCGTGATTTCTTTTTCTGGACGTGAAGCGGATAGAGATCGAAGACGCTTTCTCGTGGCTAAGAAAAAAATTTAAAGCAATAAGAATTTATAATGTTGATATCACACTATGCAAAAACATCAGCGGCCTAAATTATGAGCTAAATGCTTTTATTTCTCTCGAGCATATATAGTTTTTCTAATCACAAACCAAGACCTTTACCAAATACCAGAAACCAAATCATTTGTGGAGTTTAAAAATGGATAGTATTAGGTTGGTGCAAAAATAATGATGTAATAATGTCGTTTTTTGACGTTAAAAATACGTCAAAAAACGACATTATTACGTCATTATTTTTTGCACCAACCTAATACATGTAACTAGAAGTGGAAATAATGATCAAGATGTTGAGTTTCAACACTGCTGTAAATAAAAAAAAACAGTTAAGAAGGAATCTTGATTAGTACTGGAAAGAGCGATAAAAGCCAGTAGGCTTGAGAAACCTACTTCCATGACAAAATGTTTTAAGTTTAAAGTTTATAAATGTCAATCGATATTAAAGATGTTTGGTCAATTAATACCGAAAGTTTCCTTAGAAGAAAGAAGTTATTCTTACCATGGTCATTGTCATTTGTGCGCTGCCTCGTTTAAAGAATTTTGATATTTCAGGTTTCTTTAAGAAACGCTTGTGTTAGCATGAATCAAACGGAGAGAAATCACCAATTAAACTTTATTCTTAATGCGATTTCATGGAAGAATAATGTTTGCCCACTTCTCTTGTTTTGTTGGCGCAAAATATTATTTATATATATTCAGTTCCTAATATTTAACGAAGAAAGGATTTAAAATGGTATTTGCTAAAAATAAGAACATAGACTAAATGATTTCCTCGAATATTGCACCAACGCAAAAGTCTAGAAACAGACATTTTTGCAGATCCATTGACCAAGAGTCAAGAAATTATTGCTGAAAATTGGAACTTAGTTATATATTTTAAGAAGATCAAGAAAGTTTATAGAAAATTAAAATTTTATACATATGTTGGCTAAAAGCTTGTTTGGAAGATCATAATTTGGATGAAATGTTTTGTATAAGTAAAATTCCTTAACATTTTTCTGTACGATTCTTACTCTGTATGTCAAAGATTAAACTGTATCCTCAGTCATACAGGGCTGTAAGGAGAGATTTTTCTAACCGAGAATCTGTACAATGATTCTGTTTGTATGTCAAAGCGTTAATACTCGGTATCAATGATCAAACTGTAATTTCTATTTCGATCTTTTGGCAGTTCTGAGGTGGAATCATTTAAGCTTTCTGCCCGAGAGACGTAAATAGTTCATAAGTAGAAATGAATTGGAAAACTTGGAAGAAGGGTCGAAGTGAAAAGACGATGTGCACCAGGAAAGATTTAGGATTTTAAAAAAAGTCGGAAGAAAAAAGAAGAAAGGGAAATATATAGATAATAGCGATGTATCGTGAAGAGGAAAGGATGTAAAGGAGGAGAAAAAAACTTTCAAGAGAAAATTACAAAAAGAGTGAAAAGGTATATAAAGATGTAAAGGTGTAAAAAGTTGCGATTTGGAAAGATAGCATGAATGAAAGATAAATGAGAGACCATAGTAGAAAATATTGCTCTTTGTATTTTTAATATATGGAAATGAATCGGGTTTATACAACATTTAAATACCACATGGGTCGGTAAGGAAGATTGAAATGGATAAGGGAGAGAATGGGGAGGTATAGGTAAAGTATGAGAGAAGGGCAAAGGCATGAAGTCATAGACGATTTTAAAATTTCAGTTCCGATAGAACTTATTCAGATGATATTTTTCTATTAATATTTTGCGAATTTCAGTCTGTATCAGAGCGGAAACATTGGGAAGTGAATGAAATTATCAAATACACGTTCTCTCAAGTTGATTTAAGCTACGAAACACGCATAGAAAGAAGTATAGCGAAAAAAGAAAAAAAAAAGAAATACAAAAACCTATAACCATACAAAATATAAAATCTTGACCTATAAATTGTTCAGTAGCATGAAAGATGTTTCTCTGGTGCACTGAGGGGAGGTTGTAGTGATTCCCTAATGTGTGGGGCTTTATTTCCGTTATACTTATTTAGTTTTCCTTAAATGGAGAGTAATTTTTAATATGTCTGCGAAAGCCCACGGTAATAAACACCGCTGCACTACATTGTAAATGTGTCCCCTAAGCTAATCTTAGAGGAAACACATTGTATATGTGTCCCCTAACCCAAAGTTTGAGAAAACACATTGTATATGTGCCTCCTAACCCAAAGTTTGAGGAAACACGTTGTATGTGTCCCTAACCCAAAGTTTGAGGAAACACATTGCATACGTGTCCCCTAACCCAGATTTTGACGAAACACATTGTATATGTGTCCCCTAACCGATAATTAAAGAAAACACATTGTATAGGTGTCCTCTAACCCAAAGTTAGAGGAAAAACATGAGTCCCCAAACTCAAAATTTGAGGAAACACATTTACACCATCCATAGCACAGAGGTGCTTCTAGCTCAAGATAGACTGACAGAGCACAATTTTCTTCAAGCTGGTTTTCAAATCAGAGTTTTCCTTCTCATTTTAAGGAAAGAGGTTTCAGTCTACCTTGTTATTTAACCTACACATGTTCAACGGTGTTAGCGTGCAGTGGAAGAAACAGAATTGAGCTGGATCGGAACGGGTTACGACGAAATCAATTACAGCGTCGATAACCATTAAATCGTCTGCACCTTCAGTTTGATATCCACATTACATTTAAGTAAAGCTTGAAAAATTAAATCTTACGGTAGAAAACATCGGTAAATGCAATGTTTTCAACATCAACCTTTGTGTTTCGCCTTTTACGAATCGGTGCAAAGTCAAAACGGATAAACATGCAAACAAACAAACGAACAACGCTGTCTTGGAGGGAAGATCCATCATCAGATTGGCGATTTCTGAATTTGCTCCTGCGAAAAGGGATGACTATTATTAGTATTTTTATTATTAGTAATATTTTCTCGTGAATTTGAATCGATGTTCTCAGAAAGTACACGACGGTGTATACAAATATCGAGTATTGTGCCAACACTAAAATTGTAGAGACTCAAAATATGGCGGACGTATTGACCAAAATGCAAGGAATTATTCTGAAATTTCAGAATTTAGCTGATAAAAAAGTCAAGAAAATGTATAAAACATATATATATATATATATATATATATATATATATATATATATATATATATATATAGATGTCTTGGCTAAAAGCTAAGAACAAATAAAGCCTGGAAAATCATAATTTTGAAGAAATATTGGCTAAGAACTAAAACATTCTGGAAATGCTAACTTTATACGTGCGTTGTCCAAGAACAAAGGGATTTTTTGTATGATTTAAGTAGATACACGGGCCAAGGGTCAAGAAAATGCCTAAAAAATCTGAAATTGGCGAATGCATTGTCCAAAGGACAAAACATATTCCGAAAATCTAAATTTGGTAGTCGCATTGGCCAAGAGTTAAGAAAATGTCTCTGGAAATAAAATTAGAAAGAATGGGTGAAAGACTGGCGCAAAGAAAGCAGAAGCAAGGGAATGTCAAAGAGATTTCCTGACGAGGTTCGAAATCGAATAGAGAGAATCTGTCCAACTATCGAAACAAAGTATAGGCGTAACCAATTTCTTCAAACCGACCGACGGAATCGAAAGATTGACGCAAAGCGTAGAACAAAGAGAAAATGGGTGCCAAAGAGGAAAAATGGCGGAGATACTTACAGGAAAGAGAAAGGAAACGTTCAGAAAACGATTCAAGACGTAAAATGCTGCGAAAATATTGTGCAAGATAATATGACATTTAAAATGCAGGGAAGAAAATATCAAGAAAAACTAAATAATTGAGATTCAACATGAATTGAAAATTAAAATTCTAGTCCAGCAATTATATATGTTGAATTATTTATATATATATATATATATATATATATATATATATATAATACATATATATATATATATATATATATATATAGCATACATATATATAAAATATATATAATACACACACACACATATATATATATATAGCATACATATATATAAAATATATATAACACACATATATATATAGCATACATATATATAAAATACATATAATACATATCTATATCATACATATACATAATATATATATAATAGATATATATATGTAGCATATATATATATATATATATATATATATATATATATATATATATATATATATATATAAGGTGGCCACAAAATCTTTAGATAATTTCAAAAAGTCATTATGAAAAACTTAGAAGCGGTGACAACTAAATTTTTGTTTCATATTAATATGTTATTGTTAAAGGTCTTTTAATGATATAGTTTTATCAATGTTCTATTGTCGTGTTTCAGACTGAAATTGATATTGTTTTTATGTTTCAGAACACAGTGATAGAATTACATGGAGAGAAATATCGCTTAGATGCCCTTTGCAACGAATTGGGGCCATATAGACATTTGTTAATTATTTGTATATAAAATCCAATATTTACTTCATATTATGAAAACATTTCAACGATATTATTTTTCTCTAATGATTTTGTGGACATTCAGGAAACACACACACACACAAACACACACACACACACACACGCATATATTTATGGTTGAAAGTACTCAATATCTGAGAGAACGTGTGCAAATATAACAGTCGGCTGAAGATTGCGCGCGGAAATAAAATAGACTGTCGCGGATTTGTTTTCAAACGCGGTCACCATATTTATATCTTTATATATATATATATATATATATATATATATATATATATATATATACATTGAATTAGTCTTTATATATATATATAGAGAGAGAGAGAGAGAGAGAGTATTATGTTTTCTGTATACATCTATATATTTATAACGAATTACGTTTGTAACCAAACACACACACACACACACACACACACACATATATATATATATATATATATATATATATACATGTTGAATTAGTCTCTCTCTGTATGTATGTGTATATATATATATGTGTATGAATATATATACTGAATTATAATATATATATATATATATATATATATATATATATATTATAATTCAGTATATATATATATATATATAATGCATTAGACTTCATATATATACAATATGTAAGTTGTATATTTCTTCCATTTTATTTCAAATCTAATGCGGTTGATAATTCAAAACCTTCAAAATGTGTAAAATGGCATTATATGTGATTCTGCCGATAATATATTGAGCACCGTATTAAATAACTGATCCCATTTTCTGTTGAAGTGGAATTAGTTTTGAGCTAAATAATTAATCAGTCATATACCTATATTTAATATAGAGGAAATAGACGACAGTTAAAAAATATATCGATAATTCATTCGTAAGATGATTGTGAAAGGAATTCCTCTCTGCCAAATAATAATCATAATTTTCTGATCACCTGTTTCAACAGCCATCGAAATATTTTATGAATAACATTCGAACTAAAATTTATAAAATCTCCAGTTCTCTAGTACTGTTAATTTAGTTATGATTAAATGGTAAACCGTATGTAATTTCCATGAGGGTAAAGATCCAAGAAGAGCTCTATGTCAGAGACAGAGCAAAATTATTAATTAATGAATATGAAACAATAGTAATCTTTCATGAAAGCTATATAATAACCTTCAATCTTACAGATATATATATATATATATATATATCATTAAAGACGACAGAGAAGATTATTAAGATTAAGATTAAATTTTTCTTGTGTTCGAACAAGTGCTTTCTTTCCTGGACAGATTTTATAGAAAATGTCCAAATGACCCAAACAAAAACAATCAAATTAATTATCGACTACGTAAAATTTAACTGTATCCTCAGAAATAAAAAAATATCACGTCAGCAAAATCAAAATTACAACTAACAAAAATTATATATGAGTTCGAATGCCCTCTACAGGAAGTGTGTCCCTGATTAAACCTAATTCATACATAATTATATCGGTCGCACTATTACATGCCTATCCAGACGCCTTACGTTACGCCTATCCGATCACAGCTCTATTAGAATCCATTCACGCGCGCGCGCACACACACACACACAAACACAGACACACACACACAGACAGACACACACACACAGACAGACACACACACACACACACACATATATATATATATATATATATATATATATATATATATATATATATATCCAAGTATACGATTGGTGTTTACGGAATAAATTCCAATAAGCAACAATTACTATTCTTATATTATGTTATAATTCTTATATTTATGTTATAATTTTTAAATAAATAATTATATATATATATATATATATATATATATATATATATATATATATATATATATATATATTAGGAACTATGTTTCTGATTAAACTGAATTCATAAATAATTCCTTTCAAAATATATAAATAGAAAATACAATCATTATAATTTCATCCGCATATGGAAAAGATTAAGAATAATGGAAGCCTTAATAATAAAAAGGAAAATGCCATCACTTAATAATGATAACTACAAACATTGCCCCAGTGTGGTATCTTCGGAAATAAAAACATCGCTATAACTCTAGAAAAAACCCATGCACTTAATTAAAAAGCAAAAATCATTCTTAATAATGGCTAAAAGTATAGCCGAAAGCGATAGAAATTTTACAGAATATTTGGATAAATTCTACACACTCTGTGTCCAGAAAAAAAAGTACTTGCTCGAACGTAAAAAAATAAATGAAATAAAAAAGCCTAATCGTAGTACCTTGTCCATCGTCTTTAATGAAACAGTCTGTTTCATGCTAGACGCAATCGTTGCCTGACGATGGTGTCTAGCATGAAACAGTCTGTCGCCTCTAAGTCTTGACTTCTATGTTCACTTTTATATATATGTGTTGATTTCTATGTTCACTTTTACACACACACACACACACATATATATATATATATTGAAACTGATAGGAATAATACAAATAAGATGTGCCCGTTGATTTATGTTATATTGAGCACCTCGACTCTAGAATTACGTAGATTAACTTTTTGTTCAATCCACTCATCAGGAGGTTTCGGTGTTTAACGGCTATTTATCACATTTTCCGTTTGATGATGTGATAATACTTAAAAAGGATAGACATATTATGTTTATTGAATCTGTCCATCGACTTCTTCATTGAATCACTTTCCGCAAATCTAGCTGCTGTGGATGCAAATATATATCTGAAATGAAGGTTTGGTCCGAGCTTTCGACTCACGTGAGTCATCTACAGGAGAGTGAAAAAAATTAAACTGAAAGTAATAAAATGCAATATCTTTTAAATTACACATTTTATCAAAACCGTTTTTATGGTTTATTTTACAAGCACATCTGTCAAATTCGGTCTGCTTTGCTCTATTTAACGGAATAGCAACTCTTTATGGGTTCTATTTCTTTTATTTTATTTTCTTGTGAGTTTTGTTAATGTTTTTCCGGAAATGTTTTGCTGGTATTTTTCTTTTTACTATGAAAATGTATTGCTGATACTTTTTCTAATGTAATTTTATATTTTCATGTTTTGAACCCAGTTTGGGTGTTCATTATTTGCCCATAGCTGGGACCCTAACAGGTGCTACTACCCTAGATCAGGGTGTAGCGCGGAACAACATCAATTAAGAGGTGGTTCCATGCTCCTCAGAACCTCCCGATAAAAGACCTCGCTATCGGACAAAGTTTATTTTCAGCGGTCAGGTGTGCGAGAAGTGATTCGCAGTTTGGAAAATTTAAATAAATAATTATATATATATATATATATATATATATATATATATATATATATATATATATATATATATATATTTGTGTGTGTGTGTGTGTGTGTGTGTGTGTGTGTGAAAATATATAGAAAATAGGAAAAGAACTGGTTAGGTAAATAATCCAAAGTTCTTTAGTATTTTTGTTATTATTTAAAAAAAAAATAGTGCTCGATACAAAAGTAGAGCATAAATATAATGAATATGCTATTAAAACCCGTAAATTTCAGAAATAAGTTATTCCCCAAATAAATTTCACTTGAAGATGGAACAGAGCTTACTTTAATTCAATTTAATTCAAATAATTATATTGAAGTTTTCGGCTCTTGTTTTGAAACATGAGAACTTTTATGTAGCGTGTTGGAATCATATTTGTAAATAAATAATTATATATATATATATATATATATATATATATATATATATATATATCTGTAGAAGAGGCTAAATTAATAAAAAGTGACACGGGTTAAAACGACGGGCTTCGAGTCTCTGAGAGACTTTATCAGGGCAAGGTAACATTTATTAAGCTGCACGTGTTTATACGCAAAGCCGATGATATCATTGGTTTATTAAAGCTTAAATTAGAGGACGTTCATGAATATTTATCAGGTGGTTTAAAGGTCATTTAAAACATGTGGAGTGCACAATGTGTCCTAATTCAAAGCATCGTGAAAAGTCAAATGAGCGAGAAATAGTCAATATTAAAAAAAAAATGAATATTATGTGGATTATGATTAAATTATGATGGACATATGTTTTATAAGTCTTCAAAGGCTGAAGTGATGTATTGGACCGTTTTCTTTTGAGTTTTAGACATATTTTCCTCTTATCCTTTATATATATATATATATATATATATATATATATATATATATATATATATATATGGCGGACTCTCCCGTTGTATTCCACGCATGAGTGTCAAGCAACTTAGTTCCTAGGAACCAATAGCCAGTCACCAGCATATATGATTTGATTATAGCGGTGAAGGGTTTGTGTAGAACCAACCACACTTTCGTAGGGCCGAATACACAGACCTGGTGCACTATCTGATACAAGGTCCCCAAACAACACTCCGTAGGTTTTAAATTCAGAGTTATATCTTTTCCTAGACTAGTTGCCATTCAAGGCTATAGAACCGAGTCTGTCCTGTTATTTATCCATAGTTCAAGGGAGAAGAAGACGATTAATACATTTCTCATGGCTATGTAACTGAATCGATTGGAATTCGAACTCGTCTCTTCGATTCCTCAATCCGAGCCGCTATCCACTACTTCACCGGGCCTATAATATGATGTTTGGCAACACATTTTTGTTGAAATGTTCTGTTAAATTGTTATATAAGAAGAAAATGTGTACCTACCGGTACTGAGGTCCGAGCGTGACTCTTTAGACTAATGAATAATTGTCTTCCGCCAGTTGTATAAATAACGGAGTCAGGCTACTGACTGGAGTGATTATTATGTGACTATTGAGTGGAACTATCCAGTCGAATTAGAGTGAATTATTTTGCGTCGATGATTTGGGTTTTGATTTAGCATTCGCTGAACGTTAAGCCGAGCCGCGCTACTAACAAGGTATTCACTAAAATGGTTAATTATCTTTGGTTCACTTTTAATTTTTTGTTTTTGTTAAGTAATTCTTTGCGGTTGTAATTAAATATTGCTGTCTCGAAACATTGAAATCTTGACTTATATTTAATCATTAACAGCTACTGTACATCACAAAATGAATACAACAGACACAGTAAATTTCTCCTCGTGTCACAAATTCACAGAGACGTATCTCCATATAGCCGCAAACAACTCCCCCACCAGTCGGTTTCTTCGTTCCCTCTTGTTCCCTAGCACTGACTCTTTAGGCGTTCGGAGGCAGGTACATTAATCCCTAGCCAGCATATCCGGTTTATTCTATCAACCCCGGAAGCAACACATTTGCGTTATTCCATAAACCGATTTCTGTTATAAATAACGGAATGATTTTGGTCTGATTTTCTTTGTATCATTTAGCCAATAATATTGCAGCCCTCGGCCTTTTTTAAATGTAAGTGGATTTTATTTTCACCCCCTCGATCAAGAGTGTGCAGAAGTGTCAAATAATTCGTGCAATGTTAAGGGGAAACTTGTTACGTCCTTTGCTGAAATTAAATTTCATATATCGAGTACAATTAACCATATTTACTCGTTTTCATGTAAAAAAAATCACAAGAGGTAACCGGTGAAGCATTTTATTTTACGGCCCAGAGTTTGAAATGAAGGTGGGTTCACGTGATCTGTCTCTGTAATAGATTGTATCACGTGGTTAAAGTGAACATATTCTTCAACGGTATCTTAACTGGTGACTGAAATGCATTTTATTGATGTTTGGTTAGTATACTTTGATGTAAAGGGCTTCCAAAATATTTCATCCTTTTTTTTTATCGTAGCATACTATTGTATTTTAGACTTATATCAGACTGATATTAGAAGAAGAGGAGTAGGTTTACGTTATATATTCATATATGGCTGTTTGTGAATCCATTTTCATTTCAATATTTTCAACTTTAAACGGTGAATAAAAAAAATGGCTATTTCTCTATTTCTTCATTTTTTCGTGGAAACGACCAATGATGATCAAATGTACTGGGAACATTACACACAATTTTGGCAAGTTCCTTTGTAAACTTACCATTGGGATCAAACAATTTAATTGGCAATGGGTGAAGTTCACCACACCTCAAAACAATGCCGCTTCTGATTTTCTGTCCGTTCATGTGGAATCTGCTAGTCCGATGTTTCCCACATTCTCGACGTAGATTTTTTTTTTGCAAATAGGCTCGTGTTTGAGGCATATGCTTCTTGCTCAGTTTGGCATCGGGGTTGATTTGCACGGGCCTTTCTCAAAGTTCATACTTGATACAGAGATACCCTGCCTTCTTTACTCCGTTAATCGAATCTAAAATCCGTATTACGTATATATATATATATATATCAACCTATAGTTGTACTTTCAAATAGCAACCGTATTTATACTAAGCCTCCCAAACGGAAAAAAAGAAAAGTCCAAGGATTACGAAATACATTTCAAGAATATTATCAAGAAATATATAAAAGATGGAAAAAACAGAAGAGAAAAAAGACAGATATCTACTGTAAAACCTAAAGTGCTCAATATCTCTAGAAATTAGACCAAGTCAGAACAGTAACACGAACACATAAAACTAATCTTATCATCGCTTTGTACTAAAGTCGGTGTAACGTTATGGATCTCACTAGTGTATTGTTTGTTAGCACGCAAAACACACACACACATATACACACAGGCACACACACACGTGCGCATACACAAATATTTCTCTCTCTCTCTCTCTCTCTCTCTATATATATATATATATATATATACAAAAAATATAAAAATTTAACAACTATCAAATCCGCCCGCTTTAATTATTAAATAAGGTGTCTTTAAAATATTATCTCTCTTCAGGATCTATGCGGCTTGGCTCCCCTTAGCTCCCTTTTCTATAATAATTTTAAATTGCCAAGGTTTTTTTGGGAAAGAGAGATGAGTGAATTCGCTTCAGCTTCTCAATGTAATCGGTAGTAGTCCTTCTCCTAGATATGCTATCGCGCAAGGCATGAGAGTCTAGTCCGACCGGCTCTCTAACCCATAGCTGTGGGAAGAAGAGCTGTGTTCATCGCATTCCTAAGCTGATGAGAGCATCATAGATTGGGCTAAAATATGAACTACCCGCCGATTCCAGGACAGAGAGTACAAAAACGAAGCCGACCTTGAAATCTCTTTTTGTATCTACCTTGGCCCTTCAGATCATGGCTCTTCACAAATTTATGTCCCTTCCAGCTCTTAATAATGTTTATCTTTTTACTTTGTTCTGTCATCTATTGGAGCATTTCTGCCTGTCACTAGTTCCGCTGATATTCCCTGTGAGTGTCAAATTCTCCTAGCCTTGTTTTCATTTTAATTGCAGTACTATAAGCGTCCCTTTTCTTTCCATTTTATTTAGATTTTCTTTTTTCAAGGTTAATCGATATTTATTTTTGTCGCAGATTGTCTCTGTTGTAGAATATCTACGGACGATAATAGGATGTCCCTATTCACATAAATACAGTAGTAAATACTGTATGTTGGTCTGCAGCTGGAGATTCATTGTAGAATTGATTTCTAGCAGTTGACTACTACTTTTACGCGCCGCTGGCGAATCTTATATGTGTTGTTCTTGTTCTAGGTATTATCGTTCATTACCAACCTCTGTGTGATTATTCTATTCAGCAACCTTCCCTAGGTTACAACAGTTTCCTAATAAGAAGGGAAAAGACAACTACAATCAAAAAATCTCCCACAATAAAACCAGTGTTTAATTAGAAAGTGTAAAAGGAAGGCTAAAACAATGGCAATCACAGACAAATGATTGTATCATATTGTTGCTTGACGATTAACTTTGTGTAGTACACTCTTTGGGTTTTTATATAGTCTCCCGTATTTCCCTGTTTGACCCAGAATAATAACCTGTCAACGATCAACCTTACTTATCAAATATTTATACCTTTTTTTTAAATCATCGATATGGTTTTCTATATATCTAAACATGAAGATGATGTGGAACATTTATTAACGACGCGATTCGCCGAGAGCCTAAGCTCTCTTTAGTTTTCTCAGGTTAGAATGTAAGAAAGACAAAATTTTATCTGAGGAAAAATGCCTTGTGATCTTTGAGGATAGGTGGGGGACCATAAATATCCCTTCCAATGCCCAGACTCAAGAGAGTGTCTATCTACCTGTTTCTTTTTATTCTATCTAAATTAGAGCTGTTTTTAGAGTATTTTTATAGTATACATACATACTTGTATACATATACACGAGTACATGCATACACACCCTCTGAAATATATACTTATATTAGAGGCTTTTTTGCATACCTGAATATACCTATATACATACATATATACCCACTGATATATATCTGTGCATATGTATACACACACATTATAGAGTCTACTTAAATATACTTGTACAAATATATATCGACATACAGCTATTTCTTATATACACCTATAAAAATACAAAACAAAAAAAAAATGATATCACAATTTAACAGATAAATTTACCAAAATTACACAAAAATATCTTGATATACGAAAGAGTAAATTAATTCAATATAATCGCCATTGGCTTCAACTTCGGAATCTCTTGCAAATCCTCTGGGCGGTCCCCTTGTTCAAGTTGGTGAATGCTGCCATAATCCTGATATTCAATTCATCTTTGGCTTTACAAGGAGTTTTGTTGTTCTCTCGCCCAACTGCGCCCCATACAAAATTATCAAGGGTGTTGAAGTGTGAGGAGTTAGGCGGCCAGATGTAAAGGTTATGTGGTCGCAGAAATTTCTGACAGCCATGACTGGGATCTCCTGCTTGTATGGCATGGTGTAGAGTCCTGTTGCCAGTCATAGTATCTTCCAGCAGCCACAGCATTGCGTCCAGAAGTTACTCGATATAGGCCTCCCTGTAGAGCCTGACAATATCACCAACAAATTCGGGACTGCTTTTCTTATCAAAACGATCAGAGTGAGTTTTCAGAGCTGCCGTATCTTAGTAATCAACATTAGACTCATGCACCTCTTTCCGAATCCTCTGTACAGTCTTCGGATTGACAGCCAGACACATTGAAATGTTCGTACTGGACCTTCTGACGCGAATGCCAAGCAGTGCAGCATGCCGTTTCCAAATTTCTTGTGGAGAAAATTGAGTGATAGTGCCATCTTTCTCACAGACGGTTCCCAACTGACTCTACTATTTTGTGCAGTCGACAAAATCAATAACAACGCGCATGCGTAGAATTTAAAAAAATACAAAATAGCGACAATTTACTAATCGCACCCTGTATATACCTGTACACACATATACCTTCATAAATGTCCTCTCATACACCTATGCGTGCACACACATACACGCACACAAATGCATACACACATACACACACACACATATATTGTGTATATTTAGGCAGCAATTTTTCATTAATGCATATTTTATAAAATAATATAGACAAGTTTTGTCTACTTATTTTAAGTAAGTTCCTTTCGTATTGTCTGATAAGCTTAATAAAATTATCATTGAAAGACAAAAGAAAATCACCATATTGATAGATGTTTAAATCCAATCTAAGCTTTCGCCTTACAAAAGCCATTATCAAAGATGACAATTTCAATAAATCAAACAACAACGGACGAAACAATAATGATAGTCTGCCCCTGCTGCATGAAAATCTCAAAGTAAGGACAAACTCGTATATACGAGACGCGGAAGCGAAAGTTGCGTCGCAGCTCGTAACGTCACACATGACCACGCGAGAGTGAAAAAGAGTACTCAGTATTTGAAGGCGTTTGTATAAATCAATGGCATCTGTTATAAATTATAGGCATTTAAGAATATTTGTGGTGATTTCATAGTTTATTTTGTTCAGGTTACGTTTCAACTGTTGTGTGGCATAGTGTAGTATAAAGCTTCAAGTATTTTTAATTTTTGTTTATTGTTTTTATGTTTAAGTATATTTGTGTTATCAACAAGGATTTTCCAGAATTGAGTACGCGGGCAGGCATGTTGTTTTAAATGTCTAAAAATGTTAGAGTTTTCATTTAAATGTAGAGTTAAGCGCCATGAAAGCGAGTTTGTGGTGTGACCAACATAAATATTATTTAATCCATTGGAGATACAATTTCCCAAAGGGCATTTGAATTTGTAAACTATGTTGGTTTTTAAAATCGCTAACGGGGAGGAGGGAAGAATCATTGCGAAGAATTAAGTTGGATATACTAGATTTAGTGTAGTATATGATTAACTTAATTTTTTTGCTAGGATCTGTTGTAGATATATTAGTATTTACTAATTTTTTTAGTATATTTTCATCTTGTTTATAATTAGTATGCATTTGACTACGATAATAGAGATTAATATATTTGGATTAGTTGAAGCAGTATTATGTTCTATTTGCTTAATATTCAGACTTATATATATATATATATATATATATATATATATATATATATATATACTGAGTTAATATTTTGTGGGGTGCGCTATTTATCCCTAATATTATTGGTCGCATTAGACTTCCTAGTTTGTTTACACTTACATTTATATGTACATGCGCACACACATAAACACAATTTATCTTCCCTCCCTTCATAACTAGGAAGCCAAAGAAAGTAAATACACTCGGCGAGACGCTTCGTAAATAAATCTTCAACATTATGTTCGATTTTGTTTTGTTTGGATCCTACTGATGAAAACAAAAATCTGATATTCAATTTCACAGATCGCGTCCTTTCGGTTGCAATTTAGCAATGCGAACACATATATGCAGACGATTTGAGCACCTCGACGTGGTGAGTTCGATCCTCACTGGGTGCCGCATATTTTCGGCCTTGTGTCACATCTAAGCTACGCTTGGAAAATCTCTACTAGTTTGGGCACCTCGACGTGGTGTAATGGTTAGCAAGCTTGTCTTGCTAGAACGATTACGGATGAGTGGTGAGTTCGATCCTCACTGGGTGCCGCATACTTTCAGCCTTGTGTCACATCTAAGCTACGCTTTGAAAATCTCCACTAGTTTGGGCACCTCGACGTGGTGTAATGGTTAGCAAGCTTGTTTTGCTAGAATGATTACGGATGAGTGGTGAGTTCGATCCTCACTGGGTGCCCCATAATTTCGGCCTTGTGCCACATGTAAGCTACGCTTGGGAAATCTTTACTAGTTTGTAATGATGAGCAAGCTTATCTTGCGAGAACGATTACGGATGAGGGGTGAGTTCGATCCTTACTCGGTGCCCCACACTTTCAGCCTTGTGCCACATCCGAGCTACGCTCGGAAAATCGATATGCAGAAGATTTTAAAATTTTTAGTTTACAACTGAACATCATCGATCCCATGACTGGGTGTGGCTGTAAAGTTGCCCCTCGATTGAGCACCTGTCTGGTTCCCTCCACATACCTGTGTAGAAACCGGAGCTAGTCGTTAAGACTTAGCGAGACTTGTGTAAAATAGATGTAGTCGAGCCCATCTCTCTTTAAAAGATCACAAACGATGTTCTCTAAACTGAAGTTCCGCCTTGTTCCCAGGCACTTGACTCCATCGGGGGAGCTCTTGGCCGTTGACATGAGCGTAGGAAGCCCTTCACCCAACGATGTAGTGTTATCACCGCACTGGTTGCAGCTATGGAGCCCAGTCTGTCGCACTGTGCTAGATGGCTGTTGACCTGACAAGAAGGTTCATCAACCCTTTGATAGGTGATATTTTTTTAAATCCTACTGGATGCTTAGCTACCCACCTGACTAGAATTCAGAGGAACAAGTTTCGTCACAGATAACACAGCCATGCGGCAGGTAATGGGGTACATGGCAACAGTATCACTAGTAGAGCGATGTGTACAGTAGGATACACCAGCGGGACCGACTAATCGGCAGGCGTGTCCAGCACAACATATCGGGGAGAGTAATTAGGTGTGAGGTTTGTCCTATACGACATTCTCATCGAGCGCGTCCCGAAATATGCATGTTTA
>OZ010584.1:20944791-21004791 GCA_963932145.1 Acanthosepion lycidas
TTAAATGAAATGTTCAGTTTTAAAGATTCTTGGTGGTATATTTTTAGTGATTTTCTCATAAAATGGAATTTATTTTTAAAGAAATAATTTATTATTTTATAATTTATTATCTTATACTAAACATTTTCATTCGATGTTTGATTCCTCAGTTTTCGCTTTTGCTTGTTCTTATGCTGTAGAATGAGATCTATATATTATACTTATTTCGTACGAAGAAGTTATAGACGATTAATTTTCAAACAAAAATGGCCGGAAAATGAATGCTTATAAATTTTACTTTGTAAATTAATAAATTTAGGTAAATTGTTCAGCTCAGATTAATAATGTTGACATAGATTGAATCCAACAAGACAAAATCTGAAGTGCACCAGCTCCCATTTTAGTGTAGTATATATATGTATATATATATATATATATATATATATATATATATATATATATATATATACATATATACACACACAGACACATTCACACAAACACACAGGCAAACACACACACATAAATATATACATATATGTATATAAAAATGTGTGTCTGTGTATTGATGTGATAGGAAAGAACAGTTTGATTAATGACACATGGTACTTCAGCCATTCATGTTTTTATTTTTAAAAACAGTGATAGTTACAGAAATAGAACTTAAAATTATAATTTTAAAAAAAATATGATTCCATTACTATGTTTCGAAATTGACTCAAGTCACAAACTTTAATTTCAATATTAAACTTAAAATTTGGAGCAGAGATTCATTCTCAAGCCATGTTTTAAACATAAAAATCTGCTGCAAATTTTAAGTTTAATATTGAAATTAAAATTTATGACTTGAGTCAGTTTCGAAACATAGTAATTCCTGCGTCGCATGGAATTCTATTTTTTTTAAAAATAATACACACACAAACACACACACACACACACACACATGTATATGTACAGAGTGTCTGCAAAAATGTTTACACACTTCAGGAAAGGAAAAACTTGTATAGACATTTTAATACCAAATCATTTCGGACATCACGAGAGTACCTTTGGACTTTACAGTCACAAGAGATATTCACTTTAGCTTTCAGACGTTTATTAATATGGCGAACAACTGTTGATGCAAAGATGGCCGAAGTGCTCAGTGGTATTCCTGCACATGTATTTTCAATTTCTTGTTTAAGAGCCACAAATGGAGTTGGTTTTCTGCTATACACGACATCCTTTATTAAACAGTGCCATCGCAGTTTGATAAAACTCCGAAAGACATGTTTTTCCTTTCCTGAAGTGTGTACACATTCTTTGGACGGACTATATCTATATATATATATATCTATATATATATATATATATATATATATATATATATATATATATATATATATATATATATATATAATATTAGTGGTAAATATACACATACATATGCAAAATAGATAAATATATATACATACATACACATACATATATATTTGTATAAAAAAAACAATTCCAAGAGGATAGAATCCAGGTAGGACTCAATGTCTAGGACAGAGTAAGGATATAATAAAAAGGTTTAAACACTAATATTCCATGGTCATAATTTATTCCATTGGGATCGTAAATACGATCCAATTCATCAGACCTACAAATTAATTGGATCGTATTTACGATTCCAATGGAATAAATTATGACCATGGAATATTAGTGTTTAAGCCTTATTATTATTATTATTATATATATATATATATATATATATATATATATATATATATATATATATATATATATATATATATGGGCGTGTGGCCATATGGCTAAAACGTTCGCGTTCCTACCATAAGACTCAAGTTAAAATCATATTCAATTGACCAAGGAAGGGACATCTTGATAAATATCGGCCGGCCTGGGAAGGCGATTCCTGCGTTTCAGGTCCCGCCAGGAAGTGAGTGAAATTTGGCCAGACGTAACCCCGTTTGAAAGCCGTCGATGGTCGGACTACGACGAAGTTACAAATCATACTGACATGCCTTCTTCAACTACTGATCAGGCCAGATTATGTTCTGTCTTCCAGAACCTCTAACTAAAGTCTGTTCTGCATAGTTGCAGTATGAACAAACACAAATGTGCCTCAGAAGGGATTAGACAACCACCGTTGCAGACAGGTGTCTTCGGATACGACTAGTCAGCCATTATTGATTGATTCGTTATTACGGTTTATCAACCCTTTGTAAGTTATTTAAAGTCAGAAATATTATTAAATTATAATTTTTTCAAATAATGTTTTAATGATACAGGTCTTACTAATTAACCCATAACGGAGGGAGGTAAAAATAATCAGCCATTTTTGTTATTATTTTGGCAAACAAAAACTTTATGCCGTAATTAGCTAACTGGAAAGAATCTTGCTGACAAAAAATTTAATTGTTGGAATAAAAATACAATTTAAGAAAAAGAAATGTTCGCAATCCTGTGTATATGAAGTGTTTTTTTTTTTTGTAGTTTTTTTTTTTTTTTCATCCGAATTATGTCCAAATATTCGATGTCTCTTATACTTCATTTTAGATGTCACCTCAATTTTTTCGAATACTCAAAACAGTAATTTTTTTTTTTAGATAACATTTTTTTTGTTAAGCAACGCTTCATATGAAAGGAAATTTTCTTGCCATTACTTATCTGTTATGTCAAACTGTTCGTTGAGAATGTGGGTCTTTCCGCGTGGTGGACCTAAGATGAAAAAAAAGACGAGCATGCTGTATATTCTTTTTTTGTCGTCTTGGCTGAGGAGGAAAGGACGTAAGTCGTTAATGATTGGTCGCTTGTAAATTTCAAGATCAGCAATGGCAGTTACTTAATGTGTCTATTTGTTCCGTGCTTGGCGGATTTTTTGCTTCATGATCGCCTGCCGGAATAGTACTGTTTCGGTAGGGTCTTTTGGGCGAACAAGTATGATGTTGCAAGACCCGAAACTTATATCATCACTGACGAGGCAATCCTGTGCACTCGTTGGAGTGTTTTCATGACTAATTTAATGAAACAGGTCTTACTAATTAACTAATAACTGGAGGGGGAAAATTAACCAGACTTTTATGTCATTTAGATAAATGAATGCTTTATGCCGAAGTTAGGTAACTAGAAAGAATATTTTAACCAAAATCTAATTCTTGGAATTAAATCTTGTTTTATTTATTTTTTTTTTTAAAGAAAAGAATGACCGTAATCCTGTGTGTATTTCATCCAAAATCGTGTCCAAAAGTCAGTTACATCGTATACTTCAGTTTCTTTCCAGGACTTAAAACGGAAAAAAATTGGTTCAAATTGGATTCATTTGTTTACTTATCCAATGGTGTATTGCAGCAAAGAAAAAATAAATATTTTATAATAATAAGCAATTAAGAACCAAACTGTAAATATTCAGAAACTGCATTGACATATTTAAAACATACCTAGATTTTATAAATTAAATAATATCGACAGGACATTGGTGTTGCTTGTAAGAAAAGACAGTTTTATTAAGAAATATCTTTGATGAGGCTTTTATCTTATTTTTCGTCTAACAAGAGAGATAACTCAAGTATTTTTAGTGCTCTCCAACAAGTTAATGACGTATTATTTTTATATAAAGGTGGCTAACAAGATAAAAAGATAACATTTCCATGCCAGCAATTAAATCAAAAACAAAAATTTGTTTTGTTATAAAAGTAAAATAAATTTAAAAACAATTTTTTTCGAAAATAGAATTTAAGAAACAATGTAGATAATATAATCATTCAAATTTCTCTGATTAAGCATTATTTTTTTTACTAGAATTTCGTTCATCTCACATCTTAAATAACACTACTAGTACAGAAATACCCCCCCACATAATGGTAAGAGAGTAGTAGCAATTGTGCCTTCATCTAACTAATGTTTTCGTAATTTACTAAGCATAGCTTAGATGTGACACAGGGCCAGAAGTAGGAAGCATATATGTTATAATAATTTTGCAAACTTTCAGTAGATGTTCACATATTGAAAAAATTAAGCCCCTTTAAAAATGGGAGGTTTGGGAGATTTATTCTTAAGCTGCTGACACATGTCAAACACGCTCATTAACCCTTTCCGCCCTGCGTTCCTGAACAATTTTAATCCTCCTGCCTGAGCTCCTGAGTCAAAATTCGCAAATAATTGGTATGTTTCACGGTAGATATATAGTTACAAATGTTTACCCACCGCTCAACATGTGGCTGGGCATTAAGCTATTTTTATCTACCACAGATCAACCGGTGTCTGGGTATTACGTCGGTAAAGCGGTGTTCAGGGCACAAAGGGTTAATAATTGTTCAAATAAAGTTATCGAACATCATACACAGTATATTGTACATTTTCTTGGCTCTAAAATCAAGTTCGTTTTATACATAGAAATAAAGTTTTTAACTTGGAGCGATCTCTACACAAAGGATTATGGTATATATGAATTGTATTTTTAAATCTTGATATATTTGGAATTTGATCTTTAGTGGGTAATATATCTTTTAGTAATTCACCAGTTGTTCTGATGCCAGAAATGGACCTTTGGAAAATTTATGTTGAAAAACTCTCTCTAGATAATATTCTATAACCAGTTCTCTTTCATAGAACGAATAGAACTCGATGACTTTGAACAAATTATGTATTGTGCACGAACGTGTTTTTAATAGTAAAGCTCACCCAATTCCAGTTTCAATAGCCAATTAAGATAAAGAATTACTGTTAAAAGGATTAAAAATGAATGTTGTGTGTAATAGGAGGGGCAGAGTAGGTGGTTAGAAGTGGAGAGTATGAGGATAAGGAGGATAAATAAAGAGTGGACCTTGACATTGAGGTGAAGAATTTAAGATTGTAGTATTTCCTTAATAACACAAGTGAATGAACTATGACGTCATTCAAAACTTTAAAAATATGTCATAAATACTATATTGAGGTAGATCCTCACAATGTGACTAAGGTTTGTGGTCTGTCTCACATAAAATAATTTTTTCCCGCTTAAATTTTTAACTGTGGGTGCCTATAGTGGTGTGCTGGTTAGCAAGTTTGTCTCGTTGTTTAGTTAACTAGTTAGTTTAGTGATGTCAACCCACGATGTTTGGCTCACTACTTACGGCCGTGTACCAGACTCTTGAAAATATAGGTATTTTAACATTTGGAGCGCTTAAAATGAAGTTAACACGTAAGTGAACATTTTTTAAAGGTTGTTTTTGTTTTTTTTGTTTTTGTTTTTTTTTTTTTTCGAAAATATGGTTTTTGGAAAGATACTGTGATATCAGATTGATTTGCTATAAAGAAAGAAACAAAGAGAGAGTCAATCAAATGAGGACGATTGTTGCTTAAAATAGATTTGTTCCCAAAGGTGACCCTTTTATTAAGATCTTGCTAAACACTGAGTCCAGAATCATTGGCTGAAGTTCTTGGACGAAATCATTACCCTTATTTGACGAGTATCACCACTTTTGTTATTTTGATCGCTCTCTATCTCTTGGTTGGACTTGTGGTCACGTTGTCATCCGGTAGCCCCCACTCCAGGTAAAAGTATTTAAAATTCGTTCCGCATCACAAAATGACAACGCCAGACGAATCATTTTCACTTGAATCGATGAAAAGGTGAGATATATTTGAAAAAAAAAATAAAGAGAGAAAGAGTGAGAGAGAACCGTTGTGTCAAACACCTGAAGAAGGACGGAGAGACTTCTGATCGAAACTTGAGTGAGGATACTGGTTTCAATAATTTATCGGAAGCCAGAAGCCTGAAGGAATGTGCCCTCTATGTTATCTTAGCAATCAGCTTGGTGTTTGTCAAGCGAAGAAGATTGCAATATTTCTTTACATCATAAACGGATTTTTTTAAAAGACAATATTGTATAAACAAATAAAAAGAAAATTATAAAAATGACAATAAAGAAATAATACAATATATTGTCATTCCCTAAGGGTAAAAGAAAAAAAAAAAGAAGACCCTCCACATTTTGTAATTATTTTTATAAAAAAGCTATGTTCTGTAAAGCATTTGGAAATAAAAATGCTCATCAGAGAAATGAACAAAATCCCAAAAAAAAAGGAAAAACGAAAAAAACGAAAAACGAAAAAATCGATACCTTTAAAAACCCACAGACAAAAAAAAAACAAACAACAAAATTAATTTTTTTTGTAATTATTAGTTTTTCATTTTAAACATTTTTTTAAAAATAATTTTTGTTGTATTTCAATTTTTTTTTTTAAATGAATTTTTCATCTTTATTATCTTGTTTTGAAATTTTCGAATTGAGATATCAATTCATATGCAAATTATCTAAGTTCTGTTTTCTTTCTGTTATTTGATGTTTCTGAATTATTTTTATTTATTCAGGAAGACATCAATCAAAGAAATGAATAGCAAAAAATGAAACAAAAAATAAAGAATTTTAAGACATATACACAAAAAAATATCTCACGCTGTTTATATGACTGTTAGTTGAAAGTTTACACTGTTATAAGCTCTCCTATATGTGACCAGTCCATATCTAATAATAAAACGGTCATCGTTTCTTATTCTTTAATGAGTTCATTGTTTTAGAATATATATATATATCGTTTATTCTTTGTATATAAGCCTAAAAGGATTAAATAAAAATTTTAAAAAATACACTGAAATATTGAGAAGAGATGTTCTTTTACATGATATTACTTTTTATTTTTTGCATCAATTCAGGAAAAAATGAAGAAAAAGCAACAAAAAAATGGCTGCCATCAAGAGAAACAAAGCCAAGTCGAATTATGCAAATGTAAGGATTACACCCTACCTTCAAATTAAGCACCAGCTTCATTCTGCCATACTTATTATACACCTACAATGTATTTGAAGAACTAATGATTGATAGAAACAAATGGTATACAAATTCCTGTCAGAATTTCTGGGATGAGGAGTTACCATCATTTAGACAATTTACATTCGGACTATTATCATCTTTCCTGCTGTTGCTGTCAAAATATTTCAGCTGTTGCGTTCTCCAGAGGGTGCATATCGATCCAGGTAACCTAAACTGAATTCCGAACTGAAATCTTTATTTAATCTATAGGTAATGTTGTTCCACAGCCAGTGTCTCGCGATATCACGTCTAGTTCTTATTTTTAGTACAGTCAAGTTATATTATTGTTGGGGTAGAATATTATTGGAGTTAAAATATTTAAATAAATTGTAGTTTGATTTTGAATTTAAATTTAAGACCAGATTAACATTTAAGATTGAAAATAAGAAATGTACATTCTAGAATCTATATATCGCATTTCCAAGCGAAAATTAAGAATGGTAGACAATGTTATTTACTCTATTTACACGCAGACTATTATCATCATCTTTATTGTTACTATAACATCGGTTCGTTCGTTGTGGTATCCGGTCTTCATCAGGTGTATTTTGATCTGTTTAAACTATCCACAAATTTCGAACTGAGTCCTTTCCTTAAGCTATGGATGTAGACTGTTCTCATTCCACTCTCCAAGTCTCGAGATATCTCGTCTAATTCTTATCTTTAGTACTGATCACTTATTGTCAGCCATTTTCTGCCCGAGTCCAAATGCATATTGCCCAGCTCTGGGATTGATATCACAATTACTATATCACCAAATTCATGAGCCTACCGTACTAGCATTCCATGGGACAATTCTCTCTTCAAAAATTAAGAATGCTAGACAATGTTATTTACGATATTTACAAGCGGACTATTATCCTCATCTTTATTGTTATTATAACAGCGGTTCGGTCGCTATGGCATCCGAGCTTCATCAGGTCCGATTAAACAACCACGAATTTCGAACTGAGTCCTTTCCTTAAGCTATGGATGTAGACTGTTTTCATTCCACTGTCCATGTCTCGGGATATCTCATCTAGTTCTTATTCTTAGGACAGCCGAGTTATTGCTAGCGCTGTTTTCACTGAGGCCAAGTACACACTGCCTGGCCTAGCAATTGAACTCACAATTATTACGGCGCCAAATTCACTAAGAATTTCTTTAAAGCACTCGGCTATTTTCCGGTAGAACAGGCTACACCCGTAGATTAAATAAAGGATAAAAACTGTTGATCACATTTATATGGGAATAGAGGAATGTCGGACTACAGGACTTGCCATTGTAAGATGGACAGAGGAAAAAAAAAACAATGGTAGATGGGAATAAAAGATTTAGATCAAGTCGTGTTTTGATTGAAAGAACGAATTAGAGGTTTTAAATGCTAAAAAATACATTTTAAATAAAAATGAATCAATTTTGAAAAAAAAATGTTGGTCTGAAAAAATCTCGTGTAGAATGCATTGAAAGAAACACAAATGTTGCGTGTTTTATAGTTTGTTTTACTTTTACAGTGAGGTTCCCTTTGAGGAAGGTCCGGAGAGTAATCGATATAAAAGGTTAAGGAATAAGAGACACAGATTATGCGGATGGGTAAGATAACGGTTAATCCTAAACCTGAATAGAATAATATTCTTGCGAACAGGGAAGCAACCTCTTGAGAGTCTGTTCCATAGAGCAGTGGTTCGTCGGCGGAATCTGCTCGAGTGAAACTTAATGTAATTCCCCATGTATAATACGCCTTCATCCATAATACCGAGCCCGAAAATTATGCTGAAATTGTAGGAAAATACTTCTATTCACGCACAATACGCACCCCTTGTTTGGTAATCAAACCCTATAAATTGTATCTCTGCAATTTCAGTAAGGTCAGCGTTTCCTACTCTTATTCAAGCTGTAATTGAAAATATTTATCAAAATTTTTGATCATCACGATTCTAAAAGGAAACGGAAATACGTATATTGTGACTACTGCGCAGACTCATTAAGCTGTTTTTGTTTCATAGCATCCAATCTACCGGATCTGTATGTAGTTTTTCATCAAAAATAGTTTAAACATAGAATAATATAATAATTCTAATTTAATTTTATGATAATTCTTATTTTATTTTACTTTTGTAAGTATTGTTAGGTACATATGACTGTATATTTGACATCCTTATGGGGTCGCAATCACCGAATGTTAGTGTCAAATTGTCGTAGGTTTGTGCTGAGTAGTCATTTCGCAACTGAAATGTACCTATAAAACGGGAATCTTTTAAGGATTTTTTGTATCTGTGCATAATACGCTCCCTAATTGTGCTTGTTATTTTTTAGAAATAAATGCGTATTATACATTGGGAATTACGGTACTTCTCAATACAAAGGGAAGGTGGGTGGCTTCCTAAAATGTGAGTGTCATGGCAGGTCCTAGGCGTGAAGGTTACACCTAGCGGAACCAAGGAATGCAGTTCATCTGAGCACTTTACATAGAAGTAGCGTTAGAGCAGTGAGAGGTTTTCTACATCCCGTCTGAGAGAGAGAGAGAGAGAGAGAGAGAGAGGGTAGAAAATATGTTGTCACGCGAAGACATTTTTAGAATTTCTCCAAACTGGGACGTGAGGAGTAGGCAGTTCCTGTCCAAATAGGGCAGTAGTACTCGGCCTGATCTGTAAATATAGAGTTTACCATGATTTTTTGTTTTGTTTGTTTAACGGCATATCAACACCTTATGGGTCATTTAATGCCGAAATTTATTTTTTTTTGGAGCATGAATAATTTCTTTTACAAAAAAAAAAAAATGTATTGCTGGTAATATTCTTTTTCCTTTCAAAAAAACGTATTACTGGTAATTCTTTTTATTATAAAAAAATGTATTGCTGGTACCTTCACTATAAATATGTATTTCCACACTTTCATAGAATTTTGACCTCAATTTGGGGGTTAACTTTTTGGTTATAACTAAAACCTTGGAACAGAAGCAATTACGAGACCCTGAAAACCTCCAGATCAAAAGCCTTGCTGCCGGATGTAGTCTATCGTCATACCCAGCACAAAAGATAACAGGAGGAGTCCGGTACTTACTGGCGCGGTACAGAGAACCAACTATTACTGCATTTTTAACTATGGATCTTATGTACAAATTCCACTTGTGGGGCTAGTGTAAGATCCACTAGTCTCTCAAAGCACGGGGCCTCCCTGACAGGATAGGGTGTGAAATATTCTTAATAAAAATTACAGTGTTAAAAGAATGAAGGATTACAGGGACTGTGTCTGTAGAAATAGACTCATAGAAAAAGAAATGATAATAAAATGAGTTATTCAAATACTGACCGAATGAAATGAATGCCTGATCAAAGCATTGTAACTTTACAATGGATTGATAAGGAAACAAACATTAGATATTAATTAACATTCTGATCAAACGTTGCTCGGATTAAACGAATGTCTGAATACAGAAATTGGACCTGAAGATAGAGACGCAAAGAAAAGTTAAATGAAAATAAATCGTTTTCATCAAACGTTGTCTGGATTAATATAAGGCCGGGCTATAGGTTATGTGGCAGTGCAATCAATCAATAGAAAGAAAAGCAAACGATAAATAAAGACAAACTTCTCATCTACAGACTCCCCTTCGACGAACTTCTGATGCAACAAAGTCAGGAGGCAAAATAAAAATAAAAAAAGTTTGCAAGCAAAAAACTTTAAAATCGTCAGCGATCTATTCCAAAATTTGCGGGCTCTTGCAGAACACACGTAGCAGTCGTGGCTGGCCTTTCAATTGTAAACAAAGACGGGTGTACAGTATATAAAGTACGATACAATAGTGCATCTTTGAGAAAGTAGCTGTGAAAAATCTATTATTTTGAATGTTACAGTAAGTATTATTTTGTTCGCGGGTAAGAGTGGATAATTATGATTAAATTAATTGAATAATACTTATAGTGTCGTGAAATTTATAAGAGTGGATAATTATAATTAATTAATTGATAATACTTATAGTGTCGTAAAATTTATAATTATTAACTTGTTTTTAAAAAGTAGGAATACAGATAAAACTCTTATCCACGGACCCTCCACGCAACGGACAAAATCTACAGGCAAAATAAATTAAAAAAAAGCTATGCAAGCAAAAACAATTTCCAAATCATCAGCGATGTATTTCAAAATTTGCAAGTTTAGCAAAACGAGTCGTATTAGTTCTCAAGGTGACCGCTTGGCGGCGGTGACCGCTTGCCGGCGGTGACCGCTTGCCGGCGGTGACTGGATTTTCAATTGTAAACAAAGACGGGTGTACAGTATATAAATTATGATACATTAGCGCGTCTGTGAGAAAGTACCTGCGCGAAATCTATTACTTTCATTATATTGATTAAAATATCTATATCAAGTGTATATTTATTTATGCCATATATATATGTTTATAGTATTTACATTATGATCATAACTACTGGTAGTTACTATAGTGGTTTTATAACTCAAAAATAATCCTACGAAGAATCGGCTTTAACGGACCACTCATTTCCCTCTGTTAGTCCGTTGATGAGAGGTTTGTCGGTATATAATAACGTTTTGGTCATATATTGACAGAAACACAGACAAATATTAAATCGGAATAAAACTCTTTGATCGAAAACACATGGCAACTGAAAATGTAACTGGGTATAACAGTGATGATGAAATTTTGTCTGAACAAAATGTATGCTCACTGCTGAATATCGAATAACAACACTAATTTCATTATTCGGGCTATTGTCCTAATATTTGTCGCCATATTTATTACAACGTTTCAGCCATTGTAAGCTCCGGCCTTCTTCAGGTGGTTGGAATGTCGAACTGAACCCTTTATTTCGCTCAATGAGGAAGACTGTTCTAGTTCCACGAGTTTCAAGAACACATGGTACAGTGGATAAAGGCATTAGTTAGATCCAGTGACAGGACCCAAAGAGTGTGAGTTCAATACCCGGTTAAGGCAGTGGAGAACTTCGAGAGAGGAATTAACAGGAGATAACTGACAACTGACATCCATTAAACATGGCACGTGGAACTAAACAGTCTACTCCAGTGAGCGAAATAAAGGGTTCAGTTTGGCATTACAACTACCTGAAGACGGCCGGAGCGTAAAACGGCCGAAACGTTGTAATATATATGGCGATAAAGATGAGGACAATAGTCTGAATAATGTAATTAGTGTACATAGTACCTCATCTCAGAAATATAGACAGATACTGAAAAACCGAAACACTGTAATAAATATGGCGACAAAGATGAGGAAAATGGTCCGAATAATGTAAATAGTGTACATAATACCTCATCTCAGAAATATAGACAGATACTGAAAGACCGAAACGTTGTAATAAATATGGCGACAAAGATGAGGACAATAGTCCGAATAATGTAAATAGTGTACATAATACCTCATCTCAGAAATATAGACAGATACTGAAAGGCCGAAACACTGTAATAAATATGGCGACAAAGATGAGGAAAATGGTCCGAATAATGTAAATAGTGTACATAATACCTCATCTCAGAAATATAGACAGATACTGAAAGACCGAAACGTTGTAATAAATATGGCGACAAAGATGAGGACAATAGTCCGAATAATGTAAATAGTGTACATAATACCTCATCTCAGAAATATAGACAGATACTGAAAGGCCGAAACATTGTAATAAATATGGCAACAAATATGAGGACAATAGTCCGAATAATGTAAATAGTGTACATAATACCTCATCTCAGAAATATAGACAGATACTGAAAGACCGATATCAAATAACAACTTTACTTATATACCAATGTACCGACACCATTGTTGGTAAGTATTTCGTTGCCTTTATTTACAGGAAGAACATTTCTGTAGAATTTTCTGATTAATGGTGCCCACGATCATCTATATATGCGCTTGGTCTGATGATAGAGTTTTCTCCGTTGAGTATATGAGAAGATTCTTTTAGTTTTCTTTTACTCCAACACTGATCCCTGTATATCATAGCTTACTGATTTCCACAAATGTAGAATCGCCTCCCCGTCCATCCATATATAGCGGCTCAAAATGGCAATTCAGAGAGCTGTGTTCGAATTCTAGTCGTGTTCATTACATTAACTTACCCTTTAAATACTCGTAGGAAAGGTATAATTCCATTTCCCCCAACTATGGGTTAAATAATAGGATGTGTATTTAGAAGCAATCATTATTATTCTATTAAATAGGCAATAATCACTCGAGAAAAAAAAAATTATTCTTACAATTCAAATTATTTTTTCTTAAACATTGCAACAAAGCAAGGAAGGAATGCCAATAGCGCGCAGGGAGTTACAGAAAGTTAAGGTGAGATAAAAGAGTGGTTAGAATCGGAACCGAAGAAAGAATAAAAGCTAAACGGAGTTCAAGAAGATAGAAGATAGCGATTGACTTTGCATTTAATTCTTTATGATTGTAGTTATCAAGGAAGCAAGTAGACACAGGTGGAAAGTGAGAGAAAAGAAACTGTTTGAGTAGCAGTGGCGGTTGCATTTAACTAATTCAACAGTAAGTGGGTGGGACCTACATGCCAATCTAGTATCACATTTAAACTCACCTAGTCCGGCACCAGAGAAAAAAGGCTCATAAGAGAAGTAGCCATGAAAATATTAGTAGAAAATACAGAGGGAAGCCACGTCCCGTCAGTGTGAAAGTGACTGAAGTGAAATGCCAAGTCAGGATTGATTAAATTGTAGATCTTTCTTTGGATTTTTTGAAGGACCTCGAGGTCAGTAGCAGGAGAACTAGACCAGATAAGACAACAGTATATCAATGCACGGACGAATCGTAGATTTGTAAAATTTTCAAGATGGACTCTTATAAAAAAAATACCTTTTGGCACGTCACAGTGACCCAATATTCTTGGTAGAAGATACAGCTATTGATTGAATGAAGTCATTTCACTTCAAGTCAGTTGAAAACGTGAGGCCAAGATGGCGCAATGTTTTAGCGTCTAGCAGGCAGAAGAAATTCTCTATGGTACTTAAATGATAGCAGTTTTATTTTGGAGGCATTAAAATTTAGGAGTTAAGCAATGATTGGAAGTCTTTTACAAGAAGAGCGACTAGATTTACTTTGTTATAATGGCTCAGAATTGAAGATGAATATCGTAAAGTCAAGAAATGTGAATCGCTTGAGGAGATATCAAAGAAATGGCGTCTGAATATCGATTGCCATTAGGAAACGGCTTGCAAGGAAATTAATTCATCACGCACAAAGCCGAGAAGACGCTATATTATTCTTTCAAGAATGGAAAGGAATGATTGTGCAGCACCAGCGAAGATATGACAACAACATTAAAGATGAATCAGGCACTTGGTGAGAGAAGGAACCGAACACTTTTTTAAAAATTTTCCCATAAAGTCATTGTAATTGATATATGATAAAAAAAAGAATATGTGGAGAGCCGTGATTACCTATAATGTATTTAAAACCGAAAAGAATGAAACAAAAACTACTCCCCTATCTTTCCTAAGAAGTCATGGCAGTAAAATTAATCTATGAGGAGAGTCATAATTGCCTGCTCTTAATTCAAAATCCAGGACAAGGTGACAGGTAGTGCCGGATTTAAAAGAGGGCTAGTAAAGACTGCAGTCCAGGGCCCCAGGACTAGAGGGGCCCCCAATGCATCCCTAGTCTTGGAACCAATGATTTTTGGTGAATTTGAATGCTAGAATTGCAATGTAATACAGACCATAGAGAATGGAAACTGCGACACTGATATCCGAAGACATACTCGGATGGCCAAAGATGCCTCCTAAAAGCTAAACGGAGTATTAAGACCTGAAGAAAAAAGCGTATTGGACTGTTACATGATATAATCTCCTCAAAGATGTATTCGTCAGTATTGCAATATAATACAGGCCATTTATTTTAGATAAATTTCTGTAGGATGACGTTGAGTGCTTGGTTGTAAAATGTTTCCGGGGTTTTAAAGACAGAATGCATTGTTATCAGCAAAAGGATAAGCCCAAAATTCAAATTACAAGGTTTGGATAGAAAAATCCAGATGTTACAGAAATATAAATATCTGGAAAGTTTTGTAACAGAGGATGGAATGTGCGACACTGATATCCGAAGACATAGTCGGATGGCCAAAGATGCCTTCTAAAAGCTAAACAGAGTATTAAGACACAGAGAAAAGCGTATTGGACTGTTACGCGATATCTACCCTCCTGTATGGCAGAGAATGCTGTATACTCTCAAAGATGTAGAAGAGACTGCAACCATCAGAAGTATGGTTCTACTGAAAGATGCTGAGCGTACCAAGGTCGCGTCGTTTTTTTTTAATTTTATGCCATTGGCAATCGTAAGCAATCGTCGCAATGATTTGATCATAGCGAAGGCCCAAGCATTTTTAAAAAAAAAAACTGAAATTGCACCAACATAAGATTATGGTACTGTCTGGTGGTTCACCTATTATCGTTAACCTGTACAGCTCTCTGGAATTTAACCAGAGAATCAGTTGTGAAGTTTACTGCGAACAGTTGGATGAACTGCACATTCAGTTAAGCAAAATGTAACCGGTACTGGTTAATCGCCGAGGTCCAGTCCTGCTTCATGTCAATGCTCGGCCTCATACTGTCAAAATGACACTGCAGAATCTCACCGACTTGGAAGACGAGGCTTTGTCGCATCCATCATAATCACCTGATCTCTCGGCCATTGACTGACACTTGTTCAAGTATCTTGACAATTTTTTAGCCATAAGTCATAAGGTGGCAAAGAAAATGCACCACTTCTACACCACTTCATATCTAGCTAGCTAGCTATCTAGCTAGCTAGCTATTACTGTCTCTTCATATCTCTCTCTCTATATATCTTTTTTTCAGGTTGTTTTTCTATCTATCTATCTATCTATCTATCTATCTATCTATCTATCTATCTATCTTGCTAGCTAGCTAGCTATCACGGTCTTTTCATATCTTTCTATATATCTATCTTTTGTTCAGGTTTTTTGTTTTGTGTTTCTATCTATCTATCTTAGCTTGTTTCTATATAACTGCCATAGTCTGTTCTTATCTATCTATCTATCTATCTATCTTGTTAGCTAGCTATTACTGTCTCTTCATATCTCTCTCTATATATATCGTTTCTTCAGGTTGTTTTTCTTTCTTTCTATCTATCTATCTTGCTAGCTAGCTATCACTGTCTTATCATATCTTTCTATATATCTATCTTTTGTTCAGGTATTATGTTTTGTGTTTCTATCTATCTATCTATCTATCTATCTATCTATCTATCTATCTATCTATCTATCTATCTATCTATCTATCTCTCACAGTATGTTCATTATCTATCTATCTATCTATCTATCTATCTATCTATCTTGCTAGCTAGCTATTACTGTCTCTTCATGTCTCTCTCTATAGATCTTTTCTTCAGATTTTTTTTCTATCTATCTATCTATCTATCTATCTATCTATCTATCTATCTATCTATCTATCTATCTATCTATTCCAGTCTGTTCGCATCTATCTATCTATCTATCTATCTATCTATCTATCTATCTATCTATCTATCTATCTATCTATCCCAGTCTGTTCGTATCTATCTATCTATCTATCTATCTATCTATCTATCTATCTATCTATCTATCTATCTATCTATCTATCTATCTATCCCAGTCTGTTCGTATCTATCTATCTATCTATCTATCTATCTATCTATCTATCTATCTATCTATCTATCTATCTATCCCAGTCGGTTCGTATCTATCTATCTATCTATCCCAGTCTGTTCGTATCTATCTATCTATCTATCTATCTATCTATCTATCTATCTATCTATCTTGCTAGCTAGCTAGCTATCACGGTCTTTTCATATCTTTCTATATATCTATCTTTTGTTCAGGTTTTTTGTTTTGTGTTTCTATCTATCTATCTTAGCTTGTTTCTATATAACTGCCATAGTCTGTTCTTATCTATCTATCTATCTATCTATCTATCTATATATATATATATATCTATCTATCTATCTATCTATCTATCTATCTATCTATCTTGCTAGCTAGCTATTACTGTCTCTTCATATGTCTCTCTCTATATATCTTTTCTTCAGATTGTTTTTTCTATCTATCTATCTATCTATCTATCTATCTATCTATCTATCTATCTATCTATCTATTCCAGTCTGTTCGCATCTATCTATCTATCTATCTATCTATCTATCTATCTATCTATCTATCTATCTATCTATCTATCTATCCCAGTCTGTTCGTATCTATCTATCTATCTATCTATCTATCTCTCACAGTCTGTTCATTTTCTATCTATCTATCTATCTATCTATCTATCTATCTATCTATCTATCTATCTATCTATGTGTTTGTCCCCATGTGAATTCATGAGTGTTCTTCCATAAGGCCACTCATGCAAAGTCTGCTTACTTAGTCTTAAACATCCGTTTTCTCCAGTATACACATATTTAAATGTGATATAGTGTTTCATAAAATATCTTTCTACGGAAAGGAGAAGCAGGGAATTAGAAAGAAAAACGTATGTCTTTTTACCAAAAAAATCTAAGCTTAATATCAATGTATAGACTGAGCCATCTAAGCTCTGACATACGACGTTTGACGTTTGTTCCTGGGATGACTGCTTGCCACTGGGGTTAGACAAATATTTGTACGTCAGCATATTTAGAAATGTTCCCATTTCTGCTTTCTTGAGCCGAAAGCCAAATATGTGATTTGTTTCCGAGCAGTAGAAGGAGTCGTACATGTTCAGGTTATAGTGGGTTGCGGAAAGGGAGTGACGTTAATCTGGAGTAGCGGATCAAGTTTTGTGTGAAGCCTGGGCAAAATGTGAGTAAAATATTAAAATAACTTATGGTGAAAACACCATAAAGTTTCTGTTTTGTTGCAGCTCAAGCAGTTTAAAGAAAAACGAAAAGTTGTGAACGATGGCCAAAGAAGTCTATTCATGTCAAGTTATCGATCTAACACTCAATCTACTCATATCTATCTATCTATGTATCTGTTCATATTTATCTATCTCAGTCTGTTCATATCTATCTATCTATCTATCTATCTATCTATCTATCTATCTATCTATTTGTTTCGTATCTATCTATCTATCTATCTATCTATCTATCTATCTATCTATCTATCTATCTATAGTCCGAATCATATTCCTCAAGATCGCTTTTCTCATGCGCAGAAAAGAAGTGTGAAGCTACAAAAAAAAAAAAAAACTGCAAATGTCGAGAAAGTCCCAGATTTGGTGCACTCCAAATTGCTATTAAGGGTGATTACTTATCTGGTACGAACTAGGACACCATATGGTAGATTCTTATAGTGGATTTGGAGTTCGCAAGTTTTGCTGTATTGCAGCTGAAACCAGACACCAAATTCATTGACAGGCTACAGTTTCTTATAGTCAAACTATTGTGGCTTAAAACATTACCCTTCGGCCAGATTGTTACCCATGAATAAGACCAAAACAATTTCTGTCCGTAAACCAGATTTTATTCCTGGGTTGTAAGCAATTGCTATAAGCGAGCGATGTAGACATGAGGCATAGGTGAGTTGCGAGTGGCACAGTCTAGCTGTTGCCTTCTCTATCTGTTCTTCATAGCTTGCTTTGTCCCTCTCTGTGCCTTTTCGCGTTATGGTCAGTTTTATAGATAACAATTTTCTTTGTCCTCTCATCTTCGTCTAAAAAAGTAATTTATCTTACTTCCGTGACTTTATCTCAGTCTCAGCCTCTTGCTCTGTGCTTGAAGTTGACTTCACTTAAAGATAACCATCGGTCGAAAGTCAATGTCCCGTAATTATGTTTGCGACAGGTCCCGCCGTTTTCAATTTAACAACACCTCAGCTGACGCATATTGCTACAGGTGAACGCTAAGAAATCCACTATAAGCATATGACTTTTGCTTATTTTCAAAGTTAGAAAAAAAGATTTGCTGAAATTTGTATCATCAAGAAAAAATTTAAATTATTTCGGTTAATGAGTTCCAAGAATGTTTCCAGTAGTGGTCTCAACGTCTTCCGAAGTGCATATCTTCACAAGGAGAGTGCTTCAAAGATGAAATCAAAAACAGTGACCAGCTAAGCAAACATTACTTCCACATCGCCCTTCTGGGAATCAAAAATTTCACTCCCTATATAAGGTACATATTATACTTTATGTGCCTTGACCTCTCAGGACGTAGGCGATCATAGCTCTCCACAAATTCCTGTCATTTTTATCTCTTAGTAAAATTCTCTCTGTTATTTCTCCTAAACCCTAGTCCGCCTTCCTTTAATCAAGCTGAATATTTTAGGCGTTGTATTCATCTGTTAAAGATGAAACATGGCACGTAGAACTAGAACAGTCTACCCCAGTGAGTGAAATAAAGGGTTCAGTTCGACATTCCAACCACCTAAAGAAGGCCGGAGGGTACAACGGCCGAAACGTTGTAATAAATATGTCGACAAAGGTGAGGACAATAGTCCGAATAATGTAAATAATGTGTCATCTGTACCATGAACATATGTGCAGCTAAGGGTATTTAAATTCAATGTGTTCTCAAGGCTTCAAGCATTTCGTAGTTTTCTATAATTATAAAACAGAAGATGTCTGTGTGTGTATGTCTGTCAGTTTGTGTGTCTATGCTAATGATTCACGTCCACATTTCTCGACCAATTTCGATGAAATTGTACACACATCCTTCAAATTAACCAAAGTATTTCAAGATCAACAATTCAATCCGCAGGCAGCTCGGGTTTAGCAGAAAAATCGATAACACTGGAAATGGGTACAAATTTTTGCCTGAACCAAGTCAAAGTTACTCGCGAATAAAATTTTTGCTGGATGAACTGATTTTCTTTGCACTTAATGCAAATGTTACGAGGTTTATGTACGGTGCTTTATAGTTTTCCTGGGATATTGGCGCCACGCAATAAATTGCAAATAACTGAAAAATTGGGTTTTTCATACTGCTTAAAATAAAAAAAATTGAATAACTTCCTCATTTTTTATGCGATTTTCTTCAAACATATCGCAAAAAAATTGCCGTAATGCAAGAAATAAGATAGTGTGTTTTTTGTCCTGCTCGCTTCCCCGCGTATAACGAAAAACTACGAAAAACTGTTCAAAACGCCCGGCTTTATATCCGAACTTTTCCAAATGTTCCATGCAAATTACATATGACACACAAATTGCTTTAGATTAATTCAGTTAAGTGAATTCAATCTGAAACAAACTAGGTCCAAAATTAGCTTTTGCCAGTTAGCCAATAGTTTCTTCATATGATTCCATCCTAAATTGGCATTCGAACAACCTTTTATGTAAAGCTTGTTCGAGAAGGATTACTGAAAAAATCCAAAAGAACCTCTTATTAACTCCAGCTTTACAGTAAACGTGCGAAGAAAGAGTAGTGGGCGTTCATGCGTTTGCACTTGCAGTTAAATCCCTGTTTTTGTTTGATTACTAGATTTGTGAACAACGCCATAGTATTTGAACGTTATTAAAGCCATAGGAAATTTACTGAATATCTAAAACATTGAAACAATTTAACCCCGAACAATTACCATACAAGAAATTTTTATCGATGGAATTCATTTATTTAAATAAAAGCTTGTGAAGGAAATACCGTAAAAACTATGAGGTGGGGTGTAGTATACCAACTGATGATGCATGCAAGCGGGGACGCAGGCAGACATTTCTAAACAGGCGGGTTCGGGCATACAGGGGATTGCAATTATTCAATAGCAGCTATGTATACCAGGGCAACGCTGGGTACCTCGGCTAGTTGCTTATATTTTCAATCCAGATATCTCCAGAAAACTACGACTTTAAATCTACTAAGTAACATTAAGTTGAGTTTAATGTAAATTTCTTTTTGGGAAACCGATTGCAATAACGAAACTATTATCCTAAGTAAATGTCCCTTAAATGCATCAACAAATGTTATGTAGTTTTTATTACATACGATAGTGAATTATCATGGATAAATTTCCATAACGTTCATAAAAAAATATTCTCCACTCTAATAAAGCAAAGCCGCATGAAGAGAGAACAACACAGGAAAAAAAAATGGAACTCGGTTGGTCTGTTCTATTCCACCCGCCATATTCATCTGACCTTAGACCAGTGAATATTAAGCGCCGTAACTCGGCCTAATCCTCTTACGTGTAGCGCGAAATATTGTCACGGCATACACACATATGCGCTTGCAAAAGTAATGGTACAGCGTTAGTATTTGAATAAATGAATAAGTATTAACCGTTTGAGCTCTGACCATCGCTTTACCGGTGGTAGAGAAAAATGACGTAATGTCCAGCCACCGGTTGAACAGTGGTAGAGAAAAATGACTTAATACCCAGCTCCCGGATGAACGATGGGTAAACACTTGCGACTATTTTTATATCTACCGTGAAACATTACATACCAATTATTTGCGAATTTTGACTCCGGAGCAAGAGAAGAAAGGTTAAAATTGTTGAGGAATCCAGGGCTCAAAGGGTTAAACTTTTTTTTTCAAATAATTAGTTAAAAATCTTTGTCAGTTTATTGACATTTTCGAATTCTTATTTACGTGAATTAGGTTTCTCGACCCTAAATAACATCAAAAATAAAAATCGAGAAAGACTACACTCATCTGAAGCAGAAATGAGGATCTGCTTATCGCACCAAGCATTGATGAATTCGCGAAAAAACACCAAGCATAGGGTTTCACAATAAATAAGTTCCACAAATACAAACATTGAAATAAAGTAAGTTCCTATTTGTGGGTGTTTTTAAAAAAAAAATCTATGCTTTTATTTCATAACATTTAAATGTATACCCTTTAAAAATTTCGCTAAGTGTGCCGTGATATTTTTATTCGCTGCTAGGTGTGCCGTAGCTTAAAAAGGTTGAGAAACACTGCCCCAGAATAACTAACTAACCACTATTAACCTTTTCTAGGCACTAACCGGGGTCGATGTTGCTTAACTGATAGTCTTAGTCTATATACCAGTACATAGAGCAAGAGGGTCAGTAGAATTGTCAAGATTTTTAAGGGGCAGAATTGTTGGATAAAAAGGAGGACCCGATGCCGAATTTAAAAAAAAGAAAAGAAAGGAAACTACATAAACCTCTTCCAGGGTCGATGTTGCTTAACCTTGGTGATCGTCCGGGAACCTATGTTTCAACGATATGTGGCAGTAACACTCATAACATTTGAACTGAAACATTGTAAAAACAACATATAAGGCAAAAAAAAAAAAAAAATCAGTTCTAATAAAGGTTTTTGTTCTTAGAGATATAAAGTATTAGGTTGGTGCAAAAATAATGACGTAATAATGTCGTTTTTTGACGTATTTTATAACGTCAAAAAACGACATTATTACGTCATTATTTAAGCACCAGCCTAATATTTGTTCTTGTAGAACTCATGTGCCGCCCGATTTTCATAAGGCCGCCGCGAAATATTGTCATCAAAAGAAGATCAAACATGGAAGAATTCGTGAAAAAATCATCACACACAATTTTCACACTAAATAATCTGTATAAATAGAACCATTGAAATAAAGTAAGTTCATATTTGTGGGTGTTTTTTTAAAAAATCTATGGTTTTATTTCATAACATTTAAATGTATTCAAAATTCAAGGCAAAAAAAAATCGGTTCTAATAAAGGTTTTTGTTCTTAGAGATATAAAGAATTTATTACTATAGAACTAGTGTACCGTCCGATCTTCTTAAGCCTGTCGCGAAATATTGTCATCAAAAGAAGAAATGAGGGTTTGATTATCACACATTCGACCAAACATTGAAGAAATCGCGAAAAAACGATAGGTACAGGTTTCACATTAAATAAGCTGCAGAAATAATTGAATAGAAACATAGAAATAAAGTAAGTTTATATCTGTGTATTTATTTCTTTTTAAAATCTATCGATTTATTTCATAACATTTAAATGTATACCCTTTAAAATTTTACTAAGTGTACCGTGATATTTTTATTCGCTGCTAGGTGTGACGTCATATTTTCATTTGTTCCTCGGCGTGCCGTTGATTAAAAAGGTTGAGAAACACTGCCGCAGAATAACTAACTAATCACTATTAACCTTTTCTTCATATAATTGTATTCAAAATTCAAGGCAAAAAAAACAACATTTCTAATAAAGTTTTTTGTTCTTAGAGATATAAAGAGTTTATTACTATAGAACTAGTGTACCGTCCGATCTTCTTAAGCCTGTCGCGAAATATTGTCATCAAAAGAAGAAATGAGGGTCTGATTATCACACATTTGAACAAACATTGAAGAAATCGGGAAAAAACACATCAGGCACATGTTTCACACTAAATAAGCTGCCCAAATAGTTGAATAGAAACAGTGAAATAAAGTAAGTTCATATTTGTGTATTCATTTCTTTTTAAAATTTAAAATTGAGAAACACTCCCCTAGAATAGCTAACTAATCACTATTATCCTTTTCTTTATATAATTAAACTTAACATTCTTTGTTTAATTCAAAATTTTGAATTAGGAATTAATATTGTCGAAGTTTCCGATATAAAGTATTAAGCCTATCATTTAATAATTTTCCAATGTTTTAAAAGTATATTACTCTGAAATTTGTACAAAATGAAAATGACATTAATTCTACTTGTCGCACATTCGACCAAACATTGAAGAAATCCCAAAAAAATGAAAGGAAAAAAAGAAAAGGAAACAGCGGGTCCAGGTTGCGCACTAAATAAGCTACACAAACAGTCGAATAGAAACATTGAAATAAAGTAAGTTCATATTTCTGTGTGTATTTCTTTTTTAAAATCCATGGTTTTATTTCTTAACGTTTAAATGCATAGCCTTTAAACATTTTGCTAAGTGTGTCGTGATATTTTCATTTTGTTGCTAGGTAAGCCCTTGCTTAAAAAGGTTTAGAAACACTGCCTGAAACCAACAGAATATCACATTGTTTGATTGCTGCAAAAGATATGACGGGGGATAACTTCCTCTAATGAAAACAAGAGTTCGTTGAAAACATTTTGAAATCACAACCTGAGTAATTATACCTCCAAGTCATTGACGTAATGGTTTTGAGTATAATGAGTGGCAACAAGTCAATAAAATAATTGAAATACAATTTAATTGTACTTTATTTTTGGAAGAATAAATTTGATAAACAAAAATTATTCATGACTCAGCCAACTATTTCTGTCGTCTGAATGATTTTCCTTGTTATAACACTGGCGCATGCGTACAGAGACAATTGTATGGATAACAATAAAAGCAAAAGAATATGAATATAAAGGATGTGTGTTCTTTTCTTTTCTTTTTTTGATAATAATATTAACCCTAGAACACTAACCATCAATTAAAGTTACCCCACTGCTAACCATGGGTATATCATACCCGATTTTGAAAATATCAAAAAAATATTAAATATAAATCTTTATTTGAAATGTTTTACATGGAAGCACTTCAAAATTTGTACTTTGAGTTAACGTTAATAGGAACTGAAAAAAACATATTATTTCGGTAAGAAAATTAGGTACTGAAAATTGTAATAAAAAATAGGAAAAATTGCGCTGGGTACTATATACCCATGTTTAGTTTTCTAGGGTTAAAAAATGCGTTAGAGAAGAGAAAGACTCAGAAAAAATAGAAAAAAGAAGACGAAAAAGAAAAAAAAGAGCAGAAAATAGAAAGAAAATAACATTTTAATAAAATCTAACCAAAAGAAAGTTATTTCTGAAAGAAAGAAAGACAGAAAGAAAGAAAGAAAGAAAGAAAGAAAGAAAGAATAATAAAAAAGACAAAAAAGAAAACAATGAAAAAGACAAAAAGAAACTGAAGAAAGAAAGAAAGAAATCTTTTAATTTAGAAGGAAACAGTTATTGGGATGCTAAAAAGAAAGCATAGTAAAAAGACAAAAAGAAAGAAAGCAAGAAAGAATGAAAGAAAAATTTAAAAAAATGTGTAATTGAGGCAAAAAAGAATTATTGGTAGAAAGAAAAAAATAATAAAAAAAACAAAAAGGACATATTGAAAAAAGGTGTAATTTAGAAAGAAAGAATTATTAAGATGAAAGAAAGAAAGAAAGAAAGAAAGAAAGAAAGAAAGGTTGAATGAATGACTAACTGAAATAAAATTAAATGAAAAAGGAAGAGTTGCTGCGAAATAAATGTGTACAAATATTTATTTGGAAGAAAAGAACGAAAAATACTGTGAGAAAGAAAGAAAAAAGGTAAACGAATAAAAGAAAGACAGAAAGAAAAAAGAAAGAAAGAAAGAAAAAAGAAAGAAAGAAAGAAAGAAAGAATGACGGAAAGAAAGATTAGTAATTGAATACATAGAAGAAAGAAAGAAAGAAAAAAGAGGAAACGAATACATGAAAGAAAAAAGAAAGAAAGAAAGAAAGAAAGAAAGAAAAAAGAAAGAAAGAAAGAAAGAAGAGTAAATGAATACATGGAAGAAAGAAAAAAGAGGAAACGTATAAATGAAAGAAAAAAGAAAGAAAAAAGAAAAAAAAGAAAGAAAGAAAGAAAGAAAGAAGAGTAAATGAATACATGGAAGAAAGAAAGAAAGAAAAAAGAGGAAACGAATACATGAAAGAAAAAAGAAAGAAAAAAGAAAGAAACAAAGAACGAAAGAAGAGTAAGCAAATGAATCGAAGAAAGAAAGAAAGAAAGAAAGAAAGAAAAAAAGAAAGAAAGAAAGAAAGAAAGAAAGAAAGAAAAAAAAGAAGAGTTATTGAAATAAATACAATGACTAAAAACATAAGAATGAACACATACTGAAATGGAAGGAAAGAACGAATTATCTAGAAAGAAAGAATGAAACAATAAACAAAGAAAAACTGGAAATAAATATATTACGAAAGAAAAAAAACTCTTATTTAGAAAGATAGAAAAAAAGAAAGAAAGAAAACGAGAAAGAAAGAAAAAGAGAGAGAAAGAAAAAAAGAAAAAAAACAAGAAAGAAAAATAGAAAAAAAAGAGAAAGAAAGAGGAAAAAGAAAGAAAGAAATGAATAAAAGAAAGAAAGAATCGCATACAGACAAGATGAAGAAAAAGAAAAGAAATAACCAATTAATAAGAAAAATATTATTATTTATATTTGGGAAATACATAAAAGAGTGTGCTGAAAAGTTCTCAGCATGACTAAAACAAGAAATATTTTTAAGCATTTCACCCCAAGTAAGGCGGGAGTGTCACTAGCACGCTAGGGATTACAAGGAGTGAGAGGTCCTCTCAAGAATGTGGTGTACTCGATAACATTTCCGATAATATAGACAAGGCTATCTCTGTACATCCGTTTGCACATATATTCCTGTTCGGTGACTTTAACACCCACCAAACCATGTTTTTTTTTTATGCAAGGCGGGAGAGCCACTAGCACACAAGGGGTTACAGAGTAAGATTAAAGAAGGGTGTTTTGAGGAAAGGATAAAGAGAAGGACAGGGATGAAGGACAGGGATGAAGGACAAGACATCAGAAGATGTCGATTGACATTACATTTGAATATTTGAAGATTATAGCTATCAGGGAAGCAAGTGATAGGGAGGAAGTTCCACTGGCTGAGGTGCGAGATAAGAAGCTGTTGGAGTAGAAGAGATGACTACATTTAGTCGTTTCGACAGTGAAAAGGTGGGACTGAGATGCCAACCTAGTAGCACGCTTAAATTCATGCAGTTTGGCAACCAGTGAAAGTAGCTCGTCGAAGCAGTTACTGTGAAAGTACTTGTAGTAAAGACAGAGGGAAGACACAGTACATCTGTGAGATAGCGACTGCAGACGGGTTACCAGATCAGGACCAATCACGTTGCATATCCATCTCTTGATTTTGTCGATGACCTCGAGATGAAAAGCAGAAGCACCAGACAAAGGACGAATGATCGATTTGTAGATTTGAAGGATGGACTCAGACGAGAAAAACCTTCTGGTGAGACACAGGGAACCAACTTTACTTGCGGGAGATGAAACTACTATTTCAATGTAGTTGTTCCACTTCAGGTCAGTGGACAGCGTGAGACCAAGCAGGCGCAGAGAGGCGCTCTCGTGGGGTTGGACATCAACCATTTTGATGGAAGGCAAGGAGGGTTCTCTATGGTGCGTAACTGAGAGCAATTTCGTTTTAGAGGCATTAAAGTTTACAAGCCATTTCCTGCCCCAGGGAAACCCAGATTGGAGGTCGTTCTCGTGGCCTACAGCCAGGTTAGTTTTGTCAACGATGCTGGATCTACTATTAAGACAGGAGTAAATAGTAGTGCCGTCAGCGTAGATGTGAACTTGGGAGTTGATGACATCAGGAAGATCGTTGGTGAAGATCAGAAACAGTGTTGGACCCAGAATAGAGATTGGGGAACATTAGCGTTCGTGTGAAAGGAACTGGAGAAGAATCCGTTGAGAACGACATCCATTTCACGGTTTGACAGGAATCATTTTAAGTCAAATAATCATCCTGTAATGCTGTATTCTTACAAAGAAGGCTAGCGTGCCGGAGCCTATTAAACGCTTTACATACATCTAAAACTACGGCTCGAGCTTCTCCTTTATTGTCAAGTGCTTGGTATATAAATTCATTTATGGTCTTCAGCACGACAGCGGTGGACAGGCAATGCAGAAACCATATTGCTTGTCTGAGAGCAGATCACCAGAATTTTTAACGAGATGGACAATAGATGAGGACTTCCAACAGGCTTGAAAGCAAAGGTCAGTGAAGCAATAGTTATATAACTTGGAGAAGACTGGTGCCAGTTCAGGAGCACATTTCTTCAGGACAACGGCTGCTATCCCGTCCCTGCCACTAGCATTATTGGAGTCTAATTTAGAGACGATGTCTAAAACCATCGATGGGGCTATGTTTATATCACTCAACAGAGCCTCAGTTCTAAGGGGCAAATTCAGGTGCGGGCACTTCGGATGAGTCGAGCGTTGAATTCGACGAGAATTCCTTAGCAAAGCATTCAGCGTTATCAGCTGAGGAAGTCAGTACCTCAAATTGATTGAATAGAGTAGGTATTGGGGATTTGCTCTTGTTCAGAGATGATGTATTTTGTATCTCAATTTTAGTCTCATTCACAATTAATTTTTAATTTGCGTAATTTTTAATTAAAATATAGGTACTGTAATGGCAAAAGTACGCAGGTGTAGGCGTTAAGAAAAGTTTATTCAGATGAGAATAGAAGGTTCGCGTATAGTGTCTATTTATAGTACCAGTGAACAGAAATAGCTCTCTCAAAGACGAGAGTAACAAAACAAGGGGAGATCACTCTTGATTATTCATAACAGGTACATATAAGAAGATACAATAAAAATGCTATGAATTAATGTTTATTAATTTGATTTTTTATGAAAAAATTATTTAAAGTGGTTTGCCGCATAATATTCTCCTGCTATTCATATAATTGGCAGGATTGAGAAATTACCCTTTCACATTTTTCAGATATATCATCATCATTAGTTTTTTTTTTAACCAGAAAATGTTATTTACAATCTTTCCATAGTAAATGAATATATCTTTTATTCGTTAATAAATGCAAATTTCTGTATCTAATTAAATCTCCACGTTTTTTTTAACAAAATATCAGAAATTACCTTTTAAGACCTTCAAAATAAACAGGAAAAACAATCAAAATATACAAACAGTTTTAGTATAGACAAATATACAAATAAGTATTTTTATTATCGGCTTAAATAAAATTTACCTATTTATAAGCGTCCATGTTTTTTAAACTCTGCTTTCTTGGATAACGTAGTACTTGGCAAATAACATAGATTACCATTTTCCATTTTTAACTTTAAAAACATTTTAATTAATCGATAACTATTAAAAAAAATCAATTTTCAATGGCTATGGTTAGATTGAAGAAAGTTTTACTGAATTAATGGAGTATTATGAAAGCACTTGGTGTATAAAAATTTTAGCGCACTAATCGAAAACGCCTTAATCGAATGCGCATTTATCGAGGGATTTCTATATACCGGAAAGATGGCCAACTTCTGATACGCCTTCAAAAAATACCTGGTTCCATCTGCCATTCTCTATCTTTGAAATTAAACCTGAGATAGAGATGTTTGCTATCTCTGTGTTGAAGCTGCCCAGTCCTTTTTTTTTCAGCTTTGACAGCATTTAAAAGCATATGCGCGACCTTGTAGCTATTGCTATTTCCATGTCAAATGTTCAGACGTGCGTCATTCGTTAGTTCCACAAGTTTAGACCTATACAGTTAAGATCTGCCATGGTTGGTGAGTCGTGTTTCTGAGTTGCCAAATATTCCACCAATTATCGGACGACACGACAGGAAAGTCGAGATAAATTCGGACTTCGGTCGAAATTATTAGGAGTTTGGTCATGGACAAAAATGTCTATACACAAATCACTAGTCAGTGTCAAATGAGATTTCTTACCAAAGGCATCCCATGATAGACCATTCCATAGAATAAATTTTCGGTATATGAATACAGACAGGGACATCTTTAGATCTTATCTTCATTAATCGTAATCTCCTGTCTCAACCTTCTTTAATCTGACATATGCTGAAACTTGGAGAATGCAGAGAACCTTAGCAAGTTAGGCGTTTAAGTTTCACACGTCCTTAGCGAAAATAACAATGTGAATCGCTTATCCATAGCGACAATTCCACTTTCACAACAGGAAAATAAAACCGTTCATTAATTATATCATAACAGGTGATGAAAAGTGGGTTGCATACAACAAATGTTCAACAGCAGTGAACTGATGAGAATAGATCTCCACAGCCGGTGCCAGAACTGAAGAAGAAAGTTAATGTGGTATATATTATAGTATCCTCGGATATGATTCAATCAGATTTCTTAAAATGCAATAAAACACGAAACGCATAATATGAAAATTACCAAAGTTACAAGCTAACAAATAAAACTTCAACAAATTCAGAACCTAATAAATTTAAGCGTTAATCAAAAACGTTACAAACTAATAAGTAAAGCTACAAAAAACCAATCTTTATAAATTTACTTGATCACTCGGAGAATATTTCTTTAATAATAATAATAATAATAATAATTCAAAAAACGCATATATTGGTTACACAACCACCACAATATCTCACGGCTAACACATCAATCATTTGATAATACTTCAAGTATATCACACATCAACTAACAAAAATTAAAAACACACAAGGCATCCGTCATATTCTACCAAATAACATGAAATGACATGATACGCTGTTTCTCGTTTTGTGAACACACTCGTTTATCATGGTGATTAGTCAAACTTGTTACAAATGTGTTCTCAATCCACAGTGATTTATACTGAAACTTCACTGAGAGAAAGGAACGCATAATCTGTCCGGACACATTTCTTGAAAAAAATTGCTGTACGTTCATACATTTTATCTCAATGATTTGTAATCAGATTAGAATTGCTTAATATCACAATAGAGCCTGTGTAAATATAAACATTGCATGCACTGATAGAAACACCGATTGGCGAGAGTTCTTTTCATGCTTGAACGCAATCTGCAGGCCATCCGAATATACACCCTTGGTCAAAATCTTAAGACCAGATACAAAAGGGTTATAAATATAAAATACAGTTACTTTAATATTTACATATAATTAGAAAATGTAGTTTATCAACAAACAAGTGAAAGTTTTAACCTTTTAATTGATTAAATTACATTGAAAAATTGATTAACAAACATTGAAAAAAGGATTTTTGGGGTTGGTCATAAAGATAAGAGCATATGTGAAAAAAACAAATTACTGGACAAAAATCTTATAACTAGTCAGTATGTTCATAGCTTCAGGCGTGTAGACATCTACCTAGCTCATTTCCTGCATTAAATTTCAGATTTCAAAATGGCTAAGGGTAAGGAATGTTGAACTTCAAAGACGTAGTCTTTCCCAAAGCGCCATTGATAACTTCATTAAAAATCCGGATGCGTATGTTTGTAAAAAATCAAGCGGTCGCCCCAATAAAACCTCACCATCTTTCGACAGTTGGATTAGGTGAGAAGTTAAGTGAGATTCAAACCTAACATCAAATCAGATAAAAGCGAATACAGATACTGAATGCAACTCTCGAACAATTCGACGGCATTTAAATAAGAAAGGGTTTAAGAACCCGAAACGGTTGCAGAGGCCCCGCCTTCTTCTTCGCCATAAAACCTCCTGTTTACAATTTGCTTCCGATTATCAAATTTGGGATGTGGATAAATGGAAGAAAGTGTTTTTTTCAGGCGAAAAATTTCATCTTGATGGCCGAAACGGTTTTCAGTGTTACTGGTATGCAAAAGATGTCCCAAAATAATTTTTCTCAACTCGACACAGTGGACGGGGATCAATTGTCGTCTGGGGTTCATTTTCGTATAATAGAGCTCTTGAGTTACAGGAGGTAAAAAGTCGTCAAACAGCTGCTAGTTACATTGACATGTTAAGAAAGACATCGCTAATTACTGAAGGCCTTATCTATATAGAGAAAACTGGATTTTCCAACAGGTTAATGCTGCAATCCACAACGCTCTCCAGATAGAAACCCAATCGAGAATATTGGGGGATGGATGGCAAAGGATGTTTATTAATATGGATCACAATTTGAAACTGTGGATGCTCTTCGTGCTGCAGTTTATGCATCTTGGGCGAACATCCCAAACACCCAAATGTAGAAGTTAATAATGAGTATGCCGTATGCCAAAGCGACTTTTCGAAGTAATTTGCAAAAATGGAGGATTTAAATTGTCGTTATGACTTACTTGTTCTGTATTATCTATTTTTATTAACATGGTCTTATCTTTATGACCAACCCAAAAAAACCCTTTTTTCAATGTTTGTATACGCTAACCAATTAAAAGATTAAAATGTCCACTTGTTTCTTGATAAACTACATTTTCTAATTAAATGTAAATATTTACGCAAATATATTTTGATTAAAGTAACAGTATTTTATATTTTTTTTAGCTTTTTTGTATCTGGTCTTAAGATTTTGTCACGGGTGTATATACCAAAATTTTCTTAAAAGACGTAGTTACGAAAATTTTACCAAATAACAAACAATGCCTTTTTGGGAAGACATCTTGTTAGCACTAACAACTTTTAAACATATCAATATATATATATTTTAATCATTTCACCCAAACAAGGCAATAAATCCCCTAAGACACAAGTGGTTAATAAGTGTTAAACAATATGAGTATTAAGGAGAGGCATTGCGTTTAAATTTTTCAAGAACAAATTTTACTGAAATGCAAGAAGCCGGAAGTGGGTTCCACTGGCGGGAGGTATGAGGAGAGGAACGAGAATTGATGGTTACATCTAGCAATTTCAACTTTAAAATGATGAGACCTTGCTGCCAATATAATACTGCGCGTGAATTCGTAAAGCCTGGGCACGAAAGAGGTAAAGCTCATCGGAACAATTAGCAAGAAATTATTTATAGAAAAGGAACAGATAACATCCGTTACGGCGATGGGAAAGCGACTGAAGCCGAGATGATATGTAAGAATCGTTAACACTGGGAAATCTCGAAGTACATTGCACAAGTACCATCCATCCATCCATCCATATATATATATATATATATATATATATATATATATATATATATATATATATATATATATATATATATAAACGCGCTCACTTAATTTTACTAAAAATTTCAACCTTAACGTTGCGACTGCATGCTCCAAGTATTTGTATCCATTAACAATAACACATTAAAAAAACAACACCAAAAAATAAAAAAAAACAACATATTTCAATTCGCATTATATTTTTCGTCTCGGATGTTACCTGGATTTTACCAAAAACAAAATAATTTGCATGCCTGAAGATGACTGAATGTATATTCGAAACTACTTGCGTATTTAAGGAAGACCGTATACAGCTTTTAATTTAAAAAAAAAAACAAGGATCATATCATCCATCGGGATTTCGCCATCTTAAATCATTACCTTACTAATTTACTTTTTCTATGACTGATTCAATATATATATATATATATATATATATATATATATATGAAGAGTTCCCGTTCTCTGCCGTGCGCCGATAGCTTTGGGTTAGAGTCTGTCTGATGCTAAATCGGTCGAGTTTCGATCCTGTCTTGAAGCAATCGGATGCCTATTCATTCATCCGTGTGACTATGCATCCGATTGCTTCAGGACGGGATCGATACTCGACCGATTTAGCATTATACAGAGACACTAACCCTAAGCTATCGGCGCACGGCAAAGAACGGGAACCCTTTAACGTATTATATACGTGATGTATATAAACGCCAAGACATCAGCGACTGCGCTCAATTTATGACTAAAGAGGGATGCGTTATAAGCAGGAGCAACCATTGTTTTAAAACAACCCTTTCCCTAGAGAGCACTTTCGGCAAACGGGAGCATCTCCTCCACACACCAGCCTGTATCGTTGTACCACAGCTCATTTATGTGGCCAGACATCAGATTGCCTCAAGGCGGGATTGTAACTCGACCGATTTGGCATATTCTGAAAAGCTGACATTGATTGATGAAACCCTAAACGGCGTGCATCATCGATAAAGGAATATTGATGATTTATCGTTGAAACATTTTCATCAATAACTTATGATTAGTATTTAAATGGCTAAATGCCAACTCCAGGAATTATGAGCTTATGGCATCTCCTCGAATATTTGCCTGCAAATAAATCTAGAAGATGAAAACTAAGCCTTAAATGTTCTCAACCCTAACAATTCGACCAAACATAAAGCATCAGTTTGTTGGGAAACTCCATCTTGATGGATCAGAGTACCTTTCAGCTCACCTCCATATTTACAGGGTGCTATGTGTAAATTGTCGCAATTTCATATTTTTGATTTCGCGCATGCGCGTAATTTGTTTTGATTTTGTCGACTGCACAGTATAGTAGGGTCAGTTGGGCGCCGTCTGTAAGAAAAAAAAAGACTTCTATGACGCAATTCACCCCGCCAAACTTTTGGAAACGGCATATTCTACTGCATGGCATTCGAACCGGAATATCCATTACAGAAATTTCAGTGAACATTTTAGAGTGTTTGTGTGTCAATCTGAGGACAGTGCAAAGGATTTGGAAAGAGGTGGAAACTCACTCTGATCGTTCTGATAAGAAAATAACTCTATTAATCTAACTCCATTAATCTTGCCACAGGACCTCAGACTTGACACATCAATTTCTTTAGAAGATAGTGGTACCCCGGATCAAGAGGATGGCAGTTGAAAGATAGTAACAAGCCAGAGAACACAATCATGACTGTCAGATAATTTCCGCGACCAGATCATCCTTTATATATGGCCACCTGTCTCCCTAGACTGTAACTCCCTTGATTATCATGCGTGGGTGTAAGAGACCAACAAAACCTCTTGTAAGATGAACTGAAGGCAAGGTTTATGGCAGCATTCATTAACAAAAGTTACAAGAGATTCCAAAGTCGTCTGGAGGCCGTTGTTGAAGGCAGTGACGATTTTATTGAATAGATTTACTCTTTAGTATTTCAAGATATTTTTGTGTAATTTTGGTAAATATGCACTTTTAACCCTATGTTAGTGACAGGCAGTGTTTTGTTTCACTAAGTCCTCGTAATTCCTAGTTGACAAATGACAAATTGTTTATTTTGCTCCTTCCCACTACTCTCTTGACTCAGTAAAAGTATGTAGCACCAGGTGTGACACACTTGTTGCTCATTTTTCGTCGAATGTAGTCGTCGCTTTGTCTGGTTTGCAGTGTCTTGTCGCCGAACCTGACTCTGAAAGTATATTTTAATAATGATTATATATATATATATATATATATATATATATATATATATATATATATATATATATATATATACATAATATTTATGTTACATGTAACATTACTGAAGTCCACAGGGCTCCATTTTAAAATTGTCTATTATGAATTATTTTATGATTGTATATAGAATTTATTTGTTAAATACAAGTTTATTTTCCTTAAATATGATTTACTTCAAAATGAAGCATATACAAGGGTGGGGGGTGCTAAACGTAACCGGAATATATGTGTCATATAATTGTATTCATTTATTGTTACATGTTTATATTTTTATCACCTTCAAAGTATTCTTCATTTGAAGCAATGCACCGGTCAAGTCGTGTTTTCCACTGTTCAAAGCAGTCCTCGAACTCTTGTGAAATTATGTGTTTTAATGACTCCATCGTATTCTTCTTAACCTCTTCGGCATCTGCAAAAAGTTTTCCTTTGAGAACTTTTTTTGATTTCAGGGGAAAAAAGTCGTAGGGGGGTGGGCAAGATCGGGTGAATAGGGAGGGTGGGGAATTGTGGTCATGCCATTTTTGGTCAGAAACTGTCTCACACTCAAGGCGGTGTGCGCTGGCGCATTGTCGTGATGAAACCACCACCCTCCACTTTGCCACATGTCAGGGCGTTTTCGTCTCACTTTGTTTCGCAAACGCTTCAGGACTTCCAAGTAAAAAGCCTGGTTAACAGTTTGACCAGGAGGAACAAATTCATTGTGGAGAATTCCTTTCATACCAAAGAGACAAATCAGCATCGTCTTGACATTGGACTTCACTTGACGCGCTTTTTTGGGTCGTGGTGACGTTCGTTGGATCCTTCCACTGACTTGAGATTGCTGCTTCGTTTCCGGGTCGTAGCCATAGCACCAGCTTTCGTCAATGTGATGACCTTCGATAAAAGGTCTGGATCAACTTCGAACTGTTTCCGGGTCGTAGCCATAGCACCAGCTTTCGTCACCAGTGATGACCTTCGAAAAAAAGGTCTGGATCAATTTCTAACTGTTCTTTCAGTTTACGAATAGCTTGCTTTCAACCATGGTAAATGTAGACGAAAAGGCGTGAAGCACCTCAAAACAAATGTCAACCACGCAGCTGTACATCTTCCCACGATGACAACAGTTAGCACACTGATGCCTGAGGGTTGCCTCAAGTGGCATGTAGCAGTGGAAGCCTGAAATACTACGGGCTTGTCACACAGAAAACGATACCGGTTACTATTGTGTCCCCACTCGTACACTTACTATTTCTATAATACAATTCCTAACCTTATCTATTAATAAAAATCAAACAAACTTTTATTTCATCGAATGTTTATGGGGGGGTACCAAAACATATTAAGTGTAAACGTGGTGCATTAGCAAAAAAAAAAAAATGTTTAAGAACCACTAGTTTAACCACTAGTTAATGCAATGTCTTTCTATTCATGGAAATATATTGTGGCTATATTTGATGATTAAACATTTCTCTATCACTGATTTGGTGCGTAATGAGAAAGGAGGGCTTGGAGAATCTGATGCCCACAGGTCAAGTAGAGGGAAAGAGAGACAAGGGAAAGCAACGCATGACATACTTAGCGGGCTTAAGCAAGTGGATGACAAAACATGGCCTTATTGAGAGTTACAAACGATAAGGGGGGAAGTGGAGAGCCATGATCGCTTACATGGCACATAAAAAGAAAAAGCTTCACCTGCAATTTAAAACATAGGTTTATGCAACGAATTTATTATAATTTTCATTTCAATAAATAATTATACATTCAGTTCAAGACTTGATTTAACGTCTACTGCAATGGAAATTACCTGTTACGTATTTTTCTATTCAATACTACGACAATATTTTACATATAAAAATATTTATATATGGGCTTTCTGCCTATGAGACCCGAGTTCCAATCTCGCAATTGTCGATTTGTCTGGAAGGAAACTTCCTGATACCGGACTGGAGGGCTCGATCCCAGCATGAAGCTTCTTTGGAAAGTTGCTAAAAACCATACCACGGGTTGACCCAAACCTTGTGAGTGAAATTGGGGGCCGTCGATATCTTTGCTAGTACGAAGTCACACGTCATCGTGGCCGAGCGATTGAGCATTCTGGCCTTGTTCAAATTTTTGATCCCGTTAGATAACACGGTCTTTCGCAGAAACTGTAACTAAAGGCTGCTCAATATAGTTGCAGTATAAACCACAGGTTGGCTTTGTGGGTGTTGAATAAACAAAAAATGCGCCTGAGTAAGCGTCTGCAATAGGATTGGATAGTCGCCCTAGCAGGCGGCTATCCTCGAATACGAGGGGCCAGCGACAATATTTTACATAATTTTAACACCATGAGCAAATTTTTATTGGGGTTTGATGACATCAAAGGTCTATCCATTGTCGAAAATCCGAGGCAACTAACCCAGGCTTAAACAAGTTCACCAAAAGTATAATTTAACTGTAGATCATACTTATTATAAACCCCTGGTTGTGTGTGTGTGCGTGTGCGCGTGCGTGTGTGTGTGTGTGTGTGTGTGTGTGTGTGTGTGTGTGTCTGTACGTTTATATATTGGATCGGATTTCCTACATTTTTCAACCGATTTCAACAAAACTTCACAGGACTACGTAAAATTACCTTGCGGTGGTTCTGACAATGCCAAAAATTGGAAAAACACAATTGCTTTTGCACGAAATCTATTTGAAAACACGATTAAGAGGCATCGCTCGAATGAAAGGAGGACAACTCATATCGAGTTATACTTATTATAAAACCCAGAATGTTTATGTGTGTGTGTGTTCGTTTATATATGGGATCGGATTTCCTACATTTTTCAACCGATTTCAACAAAACTTCACTTTTTTTGACAGGTAGTGTTTCTTATTGTCTTTTTTCTTTATTTTTACATTCAGAATGCTTTAAAAATTCCATTTACAAGACAATAGTTTATAATAAAATTCTATTCAATCGGTAGTCTCAAAACGATTGAAAACAATGTTTTTGTTTGAGTTGGGGTTTGACCAATTCGTAAAAAAAAACAAAAAACTAATTAAGACATGCGTGTCTGTCAGCCTTAAAAATTAATCTTTGTCAATTTTATGTTTCAGTCTTTATGATGGTCGATAATTGATCTATCTCTTACTGTTACATCCCCGTGCAACGCCGGGCTCTACTGCTAGTATCGATTAAAGTCACACGTCCGCTTCCATTACTAACAACGGCATTGGATGGGACTAGAATTTAGGACATTTATTCTGTGTAAATATGATGTTGCTTTATTTTATTCGTCAGCCTATTACCTCCATCTGTATTTGAGCCCTGCTAAGATTACTAAACAGTCGGGTTTTCCTATCTATATCATCTTATCTTCAGGCCTTCTGAAAGAATATGCTGAGCCTAATAACTCTCAATCGTTGCATGCAACGTGACTGAAATAACAGGCGTTCAAATCGAGGTAACCTTAGCGTAGAATTATATACTTCGGCTCTCACGTCTTTGTGAAGTGTCCGTTCAGGACGCTGGCGATCATGGCTCTTCACAACCACCCGTCTATTGTATCTCTGAATAAATCTTTTTTTATTATCTTCCTAAACCTTATTCTGCCATCCATTTTTTCTCAAGCTCACCAACTACGCTGTTTTCCTCTGCCATCCTGCTTTCAATCTTTCCTGTGCGTATCAACATTTCCAAGCCATCCTTTCTCATTTTGTATCCTAGAAATTTCATCTCTTTTCCTGATGCTAATATAATCACTTAGAAGTATCCTTTTTTGTTTTTCCTTTTCTCTAAAACTTCATCGTTACAGACATGTTCAATCTAAAGTATTCTCATCATCCTTCTGTAGTTCCACATTTCTGTTGCTTCAATTCGATTCTACATCTGAGGAGATTGTCCACATTAAGTGCCATACAGGAAGACTGATATTAAGCTACGTTAAATAAAATATCAATAAGTTGGAGACGATATTGACGCTACCTTAATAACAATTCCTGGTCTTAGAGAAGCGGCAAGGTTGTCGGATTGCATTTCGTGCGTCGCATTATTCTGTCATCGAGAAACTGAACGCGACTCCAAGAATCGATTTTCTATATTTTTCTTTCGTTTAGGCGCCGTTCGCTTGAGAATCGTCAGCTGAACTTTTCTGACTCCATTTGATGCAATCTGATTAAAACCGAGGTCTTCTCGTGTTTTCCTTCCTGTTGACGTTGAAATTCGCTAGTTATTAAAATTATGCGCATTCAGTCCTCGACATATTGTCAATGACACTTCCTACAATTATATCTGCAGAGAATTAAAACCAGAAAAAATAAAGAACTGGCAAGGCAGAGACAGCGGTAGTCTGTTCATATAGGATTTCATATATCTTATCGCCAACCTTTGTTCCTTCGACATACACACACACATACATACATACATACGCGCGCGTGTAATGTGTGTGGTTTCTCTTTCGTATACGTATACTGCCAATGAATTAAATATGTATATTTTTTTATATTTCTGTGAACTATTTTCTGTTTTGTGTTAACTTTTTCACAAGTTCCAATAACTTTACAATATTTAATAAGTTCAACAGATCTGCAATATTTTTCTTGTAACGATATATATATATATATATATATATATATATATATATATATATATATATATATATATATATATAAGTGAACATTGAAGTAAACACTCAGAGGCGACAGATTGTTTCATGGTAACTTTTATATTTATATACGCTCTATCTCTGCTACTTTAAAACGATATTTCTTCATATATATATATATATATATATATATATATATATATATATATATATATAAAAGACAATTGGAAAACTGTATTACTAGTTTTTACCATTTATTTTTCATATATATATATATATATTATGTTTAGTTAGTTTCTTCTTTGTCACTGAGACATGCTGGCCCAATGTTATGATGATTGCGTTGTCTCGTAACAGTCCGGGTTCAATTCTCAGTAGCGGACGCCCACTGATGAAGAGTCCCAAAATGGACGAAACGGCCGTCTAGTTCTTTCTGCATTCTGTTGAAGATTCTTATTGTAGACTCGATGAATTTTCATGAGACATTATTCAAATCTGAAATACACACATACATATATATATATGATTCTTTTAGCAATGTTTACCCATCTAAAATTCAAATATAGGTATCATTGTGTAGACTATATATATATATATATATATATATATATATATATATATATATATATATATATATATATATATATATAATTATATAATTCCAACACGCTACATAAGAGTTCTCATGTTTCAAAACCAGAGCCGAAAACTTCAATATAATTATTTGAATTAAAGTAAGCTCTATTTCATCTTCAAGTGAAATTTTTTTGGAATAACTTATTTCTGAAATTTTTTCGGAATAACTTATTTCTGAAATTTACGTGTTTTAATAGCTGAGCCTGGCGTCTATGTAACCTGCTTAGTATATAAAAACACCTTAACTACTGACTCTTTTTCTTTCCAGATATCTTTTCTTTCACTAAATTTTACTCATAAATCCAATGAAAATAATTACAATAAAACAATTCCGAGTAATTTTACTGTAAGTACAAACTTTGAAAAAGAACAATTTTTGCATCGAATATTTAGATGTGATGAGAAATGGATACTCTTTGACAACAGTAAGAAAGTAGACCAGTGTTTAGATGCAATTAAATCACTAAAACAATACCCCAAACCCCTAATACAACCTAATAAAATTTCTGTATAGTGGTCTTTCAAAAGGGGTTATTCATTATTTATCTTTGCTTCACGGCAAAACAATAACAGCAACATGGTATTGTGGAGATATTTGTTGTAATCACGAAACATTGTGAAAGAAATACCCTAGACATATGAATAGCAATGACCCAATTTTGCTGCATGACTTCGCACGACCGCACTCACTGAACTGTCCAATAGCTGCAGAGTGTGAATTATGAAATTTTCCCTAAACCTTCATATTCACCTTCATATCTCTCCTGCTGATTATCACTTATTTAAACATTTTAAACTTTTCATACGCAATAAAAAGATAAGAATCTTTTTAAAGATGGGATCAAGAACGATCATTCATCAACATGCTGGCTGTTTCAACTAAATAAATAAGTTATTTTACAATTCAGAAGGTTTTTATACGTTTCTTATAAAGTACGTTTTTTCATGTGTGACAACCCAATACATAAGAAAATCTTACACCACCAAATCGTAATGGTAATATAAGTCGTTTCCTTGTAAGGAAACATTCGGCATTGGTGGAAAACTTGTTTTAAATTAAATATTGTATAAGTTTCTTAAAAAAATGTTGTTCAGGAAGAGAAAGAAAAACAAAGTTGTTAAACGTTGCATTGTTACTCCTAGGCGACAACTTTAAAGTCTTGACGGATTTTCAAAAACGAGCAATATCTTCATTTTTATATGCCTTGTCTCTTCAAGACGTAGCCGAACATGGTCCTCCATATCTTCCTGCCCCTTGTAGCTCTTTATAAATTTTGTCTTTTTATAATTTCCCCTAAACCCTGTTCTACAATCCATTTGCTTAAACCCATCAAATATGTTAAGCACCGCTTTCCTCTGCCCCTCTTTCCCTTAATATGTCCTGTGTGTATCAAATTTTCCAAGCCCCACTTCCTCATTACGTGCCACAGAAATTTCATCTGCCTCAACCTGACGTTAAGTATAAGTTTCCTTTTTGTTTCTATTTTTTCCTAAACCTTGTCGTTGCTCACATCTTCGGTCCAGAGTATCCTCAGCATCTTTCTGTAGAGCCACATATCTATTGATTCAAGTCTGTTCTTCCAAATATTCTAGTTGTAATTATTTGAAAAACTGAGAATGGCCATCAGTTAGTGTAAATTCGGTGACTTTGAATTATAATCTTCTTGGACAATGTTGATGGTCATATTAGCCGTTTCTTTAATTATATAAATATTTGGTATTCATAACCCAACAGCTAATACCCTTGTCCATTGAAATTTATAAAATATTTCAACAATATTTCGCGGAAAAAGCTCTTACATGTTCCATAGGTGTTACTGCATTTTTTTCAGCATTGACGACGCGTTCCTGTTTAAATTATTATTTAAAGTAGTGTGGGATGTCTGCCTCTTGATTATGTCATGTTTTTTTCGATTTACATACGCTATTCATTTTAGCTGTTGCTACTGTTGGAAGTCATCAAGTGATGTGGTTTCTGTTATCTGGTACTATTCTTTTTGCATGAGATTATAGAGCCAGTCCACAAGTTACTCGCTAAGACCTACAATCTTCAAAGATATGTTTAATCATTGATTTGAGAAAATAGTTATATACAACTGACAGTTTAGATATTTCTGAATGGGTTTCGTACCAGGAAGAACATCCATATGAAAGTCTCAAGTTGACGAGGCTATTTAAAAACGTGACCCGTGTTTTTTTTATGTCGTTTCTGTATTCTGTTGATCTTTCTTTGTGATTATGTAGCGCCAAACGCTAAAACCATTTTTCTTTTGATATTTTAGGTCTGAATAAAGCGAGGGTTATCAGAAAGGAATTAACTAACGGAAAAAATGACGAAATGCTGAAAATACTCGGACCTAACCACTTAAATGGCCAAATTCATGCATCAGCCGGCATATTTGTCGTCGGCACAAACCAGCCGACAAAGACAGCCAACTCATCTAATTTTTACAACTCATGCTGCGTTTCCAACTCGTGAAACAACTGTTAATTTTTTCCCCCACAGTTTCAAACAAATAGAAACATTCCCCAACCTGACATATGCACGGGGTGTACGTCGACCTGGACGGTAGTGTACAGCTACGCTTCGACCTGCCGCCACCTGCCTCTAAAGCCGACCGATCAACGCATTGTTAGTCTGACCGACAGTTTTTCATCAGATGTTCGAAAGGTACGATGACGAGTCGCTGGAATGTTACATTGGAACAGGATTGTATCATCTCCTTCAGGCTTCCAAGAACAGCTGCTGTAATATTTAATAAAGCTAAGTCGAAAATTATAACGTATACTTAAAACACGTGAACAGTTTACGTAAAGTGGAAGGCACTGTTCAGCCATATATGTAACTACAGTATGCTTTAAACGAGCAAATCATGACTCAGCCAATCCAACTTGCTACATTTATTTCATTACCCGCGCCTTGCTGCGTGACACCCCTTTTTTTTTTTTTTTTTGATGATTGGTTTTAAATCATTGTTACACTGTGTGGAGAAAAATGATACCTTTCAATATTACTCAATGATCTTGCCAATGTGACCTCCATCGCCTGGCTTTCTCCGTCTATATTTTGAACTAGCAGCATGGCCAGGCGTTACCCGTGCTTGATTCAAAAATCGTACGACTCATTCAGCAATCGCTATCACTTGACTTAAAATATTTTTCCCTTCCTTGCCTTTAAAAGAGTGCCCTTTGCCGTGCTGATGTTGCTACATGCCTTATGTCTTGCCTATCTCTATTTTTTCTAAGCCCTATACTAAACATTAAATCTGTTACAAAAAAGAACTAAACAAAATGAACACAAAACGATCAGATTTAAAAAAGGACTCGTAATTGGAAAAACGGAATGAAAAAAGAATGTTTACAACAAATACTTTTTTTACACCCAACCCAGTTCTGTGGAATCAGAATCAACGTTGAGTTTAAGCAAGCGAATGAGCCAATTGGAGTAAAGTGCCATGCAGATTTAAATTTTTCCCACTTGTGACGAATGCAGCTATCGATTTTTTTGCATGCTAGAATGCTAGTTAATATTCGTGTCAGTCAGCTGTTGGCTCTTACGCTGACCAATAGAATCTTCCTGCCTATTCGTGGCAGCCAGCTATAGGCTCTCACTCTGGCCAGTACAAAATGGCTGCAAACTACATGGAAACTGCCGTAGAAGCATGAAAAAATCGATTATTTCCACTATCGATGGAAGTTGGGAAATGCAAAGTCGGTCTTGGTCTTCCTACTAACTTAGAGCATATGCATGTAAATTTTGATGCAAATCGGTCGAAAATTGCGGCCGTGAATTCGTCACACACACACACACACACATCCTGCCTTTTATAGATAGAGATAGGCGTTATTCCCTTGTTCAAAGTTAAAATCAATTTAATTCAAAGCGAAAAAAATCAGTGGTGTGGTTGTGCACCACGGGCACCCTCTTTGATCAAAATGAAATATACTTATCCAAGTACCTTGAGTAATGTAGTTTCAGAATATATATGGTTATGGGGGTCTATCTCCAAAAACCTAGAAGAAGTTCGATAACAAACAGACAGACAGAGGGTACAAAGTTATATATATAGACGAGTATTTAAATTTGGTTGAAAGGACTAAGTATTAAGTGTAGGAAGGCAAAATGCATGGCTGATGAAAGAAGGAGACAAGATGCGCTGAAATTTAACTGTTTGCCTGAGTATCAAACGAAATAATATCGAATGGCTTGAACAAGGGACAAATATTCTTTTTCTTAAATTAACTGACATTAGATAGTATAAAGGAATGGTATATTCTTCTTAATGACGTACCACTTCAGTACCGATAATGTTTCGTAAAGTTTTCTCTTCTTGTTAGCTCTTAGTAAAGTTTTTTTTTCTTTTTCCTGTTTCTCTTAAACTACGACCGTCTGGTAGGTCATACACTGCTTTTCTCTGTTCTACTTTCTTCAATATATCCTGTGAATGTCAAATTTTCTCTCTCTCTCTCTCTCTCTATATATATATATATATATATATATATATGTATCGATAGATATATATGAAGAGACTGAAATCTATATAAATATATATATATATATATATATATATATATATATATATATATATATATATATATATATATATATATACCTTTGAGAACATCGTAATTGATCGTAATGAATGGAAGACTACATGCTACAATGGCATCAAGAACAAGGCAGCATCAAACATTGTCAAGCTTCGTCAAACTAGGGAAAGGAATAAAATATCTGCTGCTGTTCCAGCCACATACTCCAAGAATCCACACTCTTGCACAATCTGGGGACTTCTTTACAAATCACTAGCAGGACTGAAATGTCACTTGCGACTCACACACGGGGTTAAATAAACAAAGTTGTCGGAGACTCATACGTTGAAACCGACAGGAGAGTCCATCATATCATATATATATATATATATATATATATATATATATATATATATATATATATATATATATATAAATAGATAGATAGATAGAAACTGAATTAACCTGATTAATCTAAAATTTAAAAAAAAAAACAACAAAATAATATACATATAAACCGTGAGAGGAGCATAAATGAAAATACATCATATCTTCCTCTCAAATTCTCCAGCAACTTCCTACCGTTGGCGTTCTGATATTGAAGAAGAGATCAAGCTGAAATCAACTATGAATGTTAGAAGTTTGACGAAAAGCACTTTACACTCAAAAGGTACGCTCAAGTGAATATGCAAAACTGAGAAAATTAAGCAAAAAAAAATAGAGACATAAAACAAAAGATGTATAAATTGAGAATGGATAATCATGTAATAAATATTTGTTATTTGATATTATGTAGCATAGTAGACTTTCATTTTTATCGGTCGTTGCACGAAGAGAGAAACAGACACGTTAAGTGAGACAAAGAAGGTGGGATTCAAGATTTTCAATCATCTTGCTGCTTTCAAAGGTTGGCGAAAACGGTCTCTATCTTTCTTGCATCAATATAGGGTGTCCATAAAATTCGTTTGCACTTAAAAAATTATAACTTTATTTGTATTTGCGATAGAAATAATCTGTAAAAAATGTTATAAAGTTTAATGTACCAAGTTTTAAGTATAGCTAAAATAACTACTGTGATTTCAGGCATTACTGTAAATCAGTTGGCAAATATTTTCCGTGAATTTCAAAATCGTATTACCCTTTGTATTGCTAATGATGGAGGACATGTGGAAACTTACATAAAATTTCAATAAAACCTAAAAAACTATAGATTTGCTTCTTTCTAATCTTTTTACAAATTATTTCTATCGCAAATACAAGTTACAAATTTTTTAAAGTGCACACGAACTTTACGGACACCCTGTATATCCTGTGAGTGACAGATTTTCTAAGCCCTCTTTCCTCAATATATGTTCTAGAAATTTCAAATTTCTCTCACTAATTCTAAGTATAATTGTCCTTTTTGTTTCCGTTTTGCCTAAACACACCTCTGTTGCCTCAAGTCTATTCTTTCTCTGTGATACGATTTTACAGAATTCATTGCCATAGAGGAGGGTACGATGTTACATAGCATTTCAGTTCTATTTTCTTTGTTTCTAACGATATTTTTCTGTTACCTGATACTCTGCTTGGCTTTTGGAAGGCATCTTTCGCTATTATAATGCACATCCGAATTTTGGTTTCGAATTAGACATCCTAGATATTAAAATTATTGTATTCACTTGATTTTGGTGTCTCTTAATTCTAATTCGTATGTTTGTCTCTTCTTTTGCTTGAAAGCCATGGATTCCGTTTTCTTCCAATTGATGCTTAGTCCTTTCTTCTTGCTTTCCTTTACAATTTTCTGTATGTCATTCTTGTAGTTTCCTGTCTGCTGCTATCAACACGGTTCATATGTTTTTCTAATGTCGTTAAGATTGTGCCTGCCATTAATAAATCCTGGTAACACAGAATTCTCTCAGCATTGCTTCGCTATAAAGGTGGAAAAGTTCTGTGGAGAAGGTGCATCCTTGTCTTACGCCCCTTTCTATTCTTGTGGATCATTGTGGATATCTGGATTATTCTAATATCTTTCCCAAATAAATCAGGCTTACCTCTCAGTTCAAACAATCATACTATATCAAACGTAGGTAATTATAATATGTTTGCCATGTATGACGAAAACACGTATTTCTATCCCCTGTATTTAATATTATATCATATTTAATATTATATCTTATTTCAATGTAGAATTTTTAGGCCAGGGTGCGTGTATGTCTCGGATGCCGTCTTTGAACGTGGTCTCTACACCTATATTCGACGTAAGACGCCCTTGTTACTCTCCAGCTTTGATAGCTATATTTCTATATTTATCTCCCACATCACATTTTTAAGCATTTCGCCCCAAGCAATGCTATCCTGAGTATGACAATAAACTACATCCGCGTCCTGGTTAAGACGACAAACTATATCCAACAGCAAGGTTTCTGATCAGGAGGTTTTGAGCAGCGTGTAACCACCTCCTAATTGCTGGTGTTTCCAGGTCTACCCTGATCCGGGTTGGTAGCACCTGTTAGGGTCCCAGCTATGGGCAAGTAGTTACACTCCAAACTTGGGTGAAAACACTATGAAAGTGTAAAAATAGGTTTTAGCACCAGCAATAGAGTTTAATAAAAAAATATTACCAGCATTGAATTCTTGAAGTAAAAAAAATATTACCAGCAATACATTTTGCCAGCAATATATTTTTTGGAAAAAACAAAAAACAAAAAAAAATACAAACAAAATATTACCATTAATAAATTTTTGAAGGAAAACAAATATTACCAGCAATAAAAATCTCGTCGACATTAAATAACCCATTGAGGTGTTGATATGCCGTAAAACAAACCAAACCAAGCCAAACCAAACCTAGCAAGGCGGGAGTGCTACTAGCACACAAGGGGTTACAGAGAGTGAGAGCAAGAAAGAAAGAGGGGTGCTTGAGGAAAGGATAAAGAGAAAGACGGAGAACAAGATCAAGGCATCAGAAGATGCCGATTGACATTACATTTGAATATTTGAAGATTATCGTTATCATGGAATCAAGTAAGAAGAAGGGAGTTCCAATCTCGGGAAATGCGAGAGAAAAAGGTGTTGGAGTAAAAGACATTTTTATGTTTCGACAGTGAAAGGGTGTAACCGAGATGCCAACCTTAAATTCATGCAGTTGGGGAACCAGTGAAAATAGCTCATCAGAGCAGTTACCATGAAAATATTTGTAGAAAAGACAGAGGGAAGCCACAACACATTTTTGAAAAAGTGACTGTAGACGAGATGCCAGATCACATGTCCAAATGTTGGCGGGGGGGCAGCCATTGATAATCGGAGTCACTCAGACGACTTTTTGGTGAGATATGTTTCAGGTCAATTCGTCGTTAAACTTGCTTTCTCGGATTTCCCTCTCAATGAAATGTATATTCTCGCATGATCTCAATGTATATTCTCGCATATTCTCGCGAGATACATACTCTAGAAACACCGAAACGATTTGCTTTCTGGTCTCGTTTTTTTATGCATTCCTAGGCAAAATCAACACTAGACATCGTGTTATAGCTCACGTGATTATACGATATCTCCAAATTTAATGACAATGTCGAATGATAGACGTGTCTTTTGATCACGATATACATAAAGCTTTTTTTTGATCAGGAAGCATTTCAGCCAACACACATGATCTTTGACATCAATCCTGGTCAAATGAACACAATAAAACTCGATCATATATATATATATATATATATATATATATATATATATATATATATATATATATATGTGTGTGTGTGCGTGTGTGTGTGAAAAGTGTGTTTATATAAATATAAATAAATAAATATACATACACACACACACACACACTCACACACACACACACACACACACATATATATATATATATATATATATATATATATATATATATATAATTATATGCGCGGTACTTATTAGAAAGCGCTCAATGTCAAACGATCGCAAAAGCGTGAAACCCAGGGTCACAAACTCACATCAATCTAACCAAATACATATATATATATATATATATATATATATATATATATATATATATATATATATATGTCTTAAATAATAGTTGGACTTTGTCCATTTCATAAAGTATGACGTCATTTGTTTACATTTGGATACGCATTGAGCAGATATGAATGAATGAGAGAAAATCATGGAGAATTGTGTTTAAAAACAATAAAATCGATCTTGCGAACTGAAACGCTCCTCTGTGGCGAAATCTGTAAAAGCACATCAGGCTATATTACGGTTACATATAGGAGACAGGTTCGATTTCTGTCGGAGGCCGCATATTTTCTATAATAATTTCTCGGACTTTCAAGCTGGTAAATGTTGTTAGTAGTGTTTATTATTGAAGAAGTTGAAGCGCATGAAACCTGGAAAAATTTTAATGCGTCAGAATTCTAAATGGGTGTGGAATTAATGCTTTGAAAATAGGTTTTTGAAGAATATGAACAGATTGCGATATCTAAGTAATATCTGTGCGAAATGTAGATATGAACCAACCACTTTTTTTCATTAGATTGGGGCATTTGCAATGGTGTTCAATAATATGAATCTCCTTTCGGGATGTATGATGAAATTTCTTTGGCCTTGAAAAATATTTCGTCATCTGTGATTACATCAGATTTATATCATTCCCAGACACTATTGTCTTGACTGTCGATTAGTTGTCTTACGGCTATTGTCTGCGATGGACGTTACTCCAAGGAAGCATAAGAAAATTGTAATGCTGCATGAACAGACTGGCTAGGTTTACTAATGAGCAAATCAAAGTAGTATAGAGTGGAACAGAAACTCTCTTAATTTACAACCAATCTTGAATCTGTGATCAATCTGCAAGCAACGACTTTGTCGAATGGTCATACGAAGCACTAATATGTGCACTTGGTCATGTTCCATTGGAAAAATGCGAAAAAAGTAAATATTAACGGAATTATTCGTTTTGTTTCAATTAATATGCTGAAGGGTGTAGATAGATAGAAAATGGAATGAGATATCGATATGAATTGAGATAGATAATGAAGAGAATGAGATAGATAGATAGATAGATAGATAGATAGATAGATAGAAACAGGCTTAGATAGATAAATAGATCGATCAATCGAAAGATAGATGTGCAGAAAAAAATAATATACATATGAACCGTGAGAGAAACAAATGAAATCTCCATATCTCCCTCTCAAATTCTCCAGCATTCTCTTACCCTTGGCTTTCTGATATTGAAGAAGAGATCAAGCTGAAATCAACTATGAATGTTAGAAGTTTGACAAAAAGCACTTTACACTCAAAAGGTACGCACAAGTGAATATGCAAAACTGAGAAAATTAAGCAAAAAAATAAAGACATAAAACAAAAGATGTATAAATTGAGAATGGATAATCATGTAATGAATATTTGTTATTTGATATTATGTAGCATAGTAGACTTTCATTTTTATCGGTCGTTGCACGAAGAGAGAAACAGAGACGGTGAGACAAAGAAGGGAGCATTCATTATTTTCAATCATCTTGCTGCTTTCAAAGATACAAGAATGTAGGCGAAAACGGTTTCGAGATCAAATCATGTTCTGGTGATGTCTACTTGTCTTCGATCGAGAGTGCTTTCGCAGAATTATTTCTGTATATACTTAATGTCTTGTGGAAATTATTTCAGATAATATTGTTAGCAGGTTGGAAGAATTATATGAGAGAAAGAGACAGAGAGAGAGAGAGAGGGGTAGTGAGAGAGAGACAAGATAGTGGGAGGGAGGAGGATAGCAGGAGAAAGAGAAGGGACAGAGAGATAGAGTCAGAGAGAGAGAGAGAGAGAGATAGCGGGAGAAAGATATAGAGAGAGGAATAGTGGGAGAGAAGAAGGGATAGAGAGAGAGAAAGAGAGAGATAGTGAGAGAGATAAAGAGAGAAACAGTGGGAGAGGAGAAGTGATAGAAAGATAGAGAGTGAGAGAGTTAGAGAGTGAGAGAGAGAGGGATAGTGGGAGAGATAGAGAGAGAGGAATAGTGGGAGGGGAGAAGGGATAGAGAGATAGAGTGAGAGACAGGGAAAGTGGGAGAGAGAGATTGTGGGAGAGACTTAGAGAGAGAGGGTAATAGTAGGAGAGGTGTAGGGATAGACAGATAGAGTGAGAGGGGTAGTGAGAGAGATAGAGTGAGAGGTATAGTCGGGGAGAGAGTGGTATATATATATAGAGAGAGAGTGAGTGAGAGATAGAGTGAGAGGGATAGTGGGAGAGTGAGTAAGAGAGAGATAAAGTGAGAGGGATAGTGAGAGAGGGAGAGTGATAGAGAGAAGAGAGCGAGAGTGCTTAAGCAGCCACCCGCTCAGTAAATCTAGATGATTTAGCGAGGCGGAAAATATGTATAAGCTTCTTAACAAAGTGTTGTTTTGGATGGAGACGGCAAACGAAGTGTTGTTGAACAGGTCATTGTTACTCTTAGGCGTCAACTTTAAATTCCTAACGGAAAATCTTTTTTATATGCCGTGACCCTTCAGGGCGTAGGCTATCGTGACCCTCAACATCTTCCTGTTCCTTGTAGCACTTGCTAAATTTTGTCTTTTTGTTATTTCTCTCAAAACCAGTTCCGCAATGCATTTACACAAGCTCATGTTAAGCACTGCTTACCATTGTCCCTCTTTCCCTCAATCTGTCCTGTGGGCATCAAGTTTTCCAAACCCTCCTTCCTCATTCCGTGCCCCAGAAATTTCATCTGCCTCTTCTTTATGTTAAGTATACGTTTCCTTTTTGTTTCTATTTTCTCCAAAACCTCGTTGTTGTTCACATGTTCGATCCATGTTATCCTCAGCATCCTTCTGTAGAGCCCAGATTTCTCTAGCTTCAAGTCTATACTTCCAAATATTCCAGTTGTAATTCTTTGAAAACTGTGAATGAGCATCAGCTGGTGCAAATTTGGAGACTTTAAATTATAATCTTCTCGGACAACAAATAAACGGTAATATTAGGCTTTTCCCTATAAGGAAACATTCGGTATTCATTGATCGAGCAGTCGATACAATTGTTGATTGAAATTTATAAAATATTTCTCTTGAAAATATTTTTTCAGAAAAAAAAGATTTCTGTACATTATTTACATTATTCGGACTATTGTCCTCAGCTTTCTCGACATATTTATTACAACGTTTCGGCCGTTGTACTCTCCGGCCTTCTTCAGCTGGTTGGAATGTCGAACTGAACCCTTTATTTCGCTCACTGGGGGAGACTGTTCTGGTTCCACTGTACCGACACAGTGGATAAAGGCGTTGGTTAGATCCAGTGACAGGACCCAAAGAGTGTGAGTTCAATACCTGGTTAAGGCAGTGGAGAACTTTCAGAGGGGAATTAACAGGAGATAACTGATAACTGACATCCATTAAACATGGCACGCGGAACTAGAACAGTCTACCCAAGTGAGCGAAATAAAGGGTTCAGTTCGACATTCCAACCACCTGAAGAAGGCCGGAGCGTACAACGGCCGAAACGTGACAAATATGGCGACAAAGATGAGGACGATAATCTGAATAATGTAAATTATGTATATAATACCTCATCTCAGAAATATAGACAGATACTGAAGATTTCTCTAGTCCAATAGCTATTATATCTTTTTTGCATTAATGATAGAGGTTTTCTTCCTAACCTTTTATTTCAAGTCCTGTGGAAGCTCAGCATCTTCATTATGTCATTATTTTTTCTTCGAACTATATACGCTATTCATTTTAGCTCTTGCTAATGTTGGAAATCATCAAGTGATGCTCTTTCAGTTATTTTTAAAGTTTTTTTTTAATGATTCTGTAGAGCCAGTTCACACGTTCCTCGCTAAGGCCTGCAAGCTTCAAAGATATGTTTAATCATTGATTTGAGAAAACGGTTTATATACAACTGACAGTTTAGATATTTCTGAACGGGTTTCGCACCATGAAGGATATTCATATGAAAGTCTCAATCTGACGAGGCTATTTATGAACATGTCCCGTGTTTTCAAGTCTAACAAGTGTAATGGATGTTAGTATAGATTTAAATTATTCAATAACATGGCGGCAATGATCTTTCTTCGATCAGACTGTGAATATCGTCTGCTTCAGTTGAATAAATAGCAGAAAATATGTCAAAGCGTGACTAATGAAGAAGAAAACTTAACTAATACGTGTTATCTCCCGTGGAAAGAAGAATGAGAAAAAAAATCACATTCGTAATTTAAATCAATTGTTACGTTCGAAATTAGCAGAAGGTTGGCATATATGACAGGCAACCGAAAAATATAGAGAATATGATGGCCGTAAACGTGTGACTAAAAAAAAGACGAGAAGACTAGTCAGAATTAAACAGGGTACCGTAATGATAATTCATAAGTACCTAAAAAGGTTAAATGCTTGACTAAGAAACAAAAGGAAGTTTCTGGTCTGAATTGACCAGTGTATAATAATTCCGAATCACAAAAAGGTATTTTTTGTACTTTGGCCTCCAAATAACAAGCCCATATTTGAGTACTGGTCAAATAAGCAGGGTTTCCCTACCTGGTGGGTAGGCGATGAGCAGTTGAATGCTAGATGACTGTAAATTTTGGTGGACGATAGAGAACCCTGAGTATTCAAAATGTATCGTTACCCCATAAAAATATTCAAAGATATGCAAAGTAGCTGTACAATTAGTCAACTGATGTACAGTTTTCTCAAGCCTCGGAAGAAAATTAAAAGCAACAAAATGGTTTTTAGGTGAACTTACGTGAATCAACATCATTTGTTTTCTCATTCTCGTGCTGTTCATGTTTTGAGATATCTGGTTTATTACTGTTCAGTCATTGCTCACCTTGTTTCCTCAGAGCCTAAGTCATTACTAGACAGCCTAGGAATTGAACTCACAATTACCATGTCACAAAATTCACACACACCAAAAGTCTATTGTGATAATATCAACAAAGATGAAGACAATAGTCTGACAGTAAATTATGCAAATAATAATTTATAATTGAATTGGAATTTTTTTCTAACTAATGTAACAAAGGTTGTTTTTTTTTCTCTGTGTGTGTGTACGTGCGTGTGTGTAAAAAAATGTTACATTTTGTTGAAAAGAATTTACTTCAGGTGAGAAAATTAAGACGAAGTCACTTGTTGGAATGCTTCTTTTTTTCACAGTGGTGTTTCACAGTGATGATAGCTTAAGTTTAAAACAAAAACAAACAAATCACAAAATCCAGAAAGAAAATATAGGTCCAATTTAAAAAAAAATCCCAATGCATATAAAACCGCTAGAAATCATCTGCACTGTTCAACAGTCACACTTCCAAATGCCTCCATCATTTTCTAAAATTAGCGCCACACATGCGTAGTGGGACGATTTCAAATGGCCGCTCCTTGAGACCAGGCGTGACATCATCGTTCCCTCGTGACGTCGGCCATATTGCCCGGCGGGGTAAGTATATTATCTCACTACACTAACGATCATATACAGGGGAGGGGGGAGGGTCGAAATAAATATTCGTACACTTGAAAAATTGTATTTTTATAAATGTAAAAGCCTTAACTAAAACAAATTTTGATACGTTTTATGTGTAAAGATACATTTTATTAAAAAACAGTAATAAACTCAATTCCCTTCCTAAAAGAAATTAATACATTTCTTTTCATTTTAACTGATCAAAAAAGTATTCGTACAAAACCAAAAAAGCATATTAACTTAATTTAATACTTTGTGGAATATCCTTTGAGTTCAACAGCTACCAGTCTATTCCTGTACGTTTCAACTAATGATTTGCACACATTGAGTGGTATTTTGTCCCATTCTTCTTGGCATATTGTCTTCAAATTCTTGATATTTGTTGGTGCTCTTTTCCCAATTTGAATTTTCAAATATCGCCATAAATTCTCGATTGGGTTCAAGTCTGGGGACTGACTTGGCCATTGTAAGACATCAACGTTACTTTCAGCTAAGCATTTCCTTGTAGATCTAGCGGTATGCTTAGGATCATTATCCAGTTGGAAAACCCAATCAGGAGGTTGCCGATGTCTCTCCACAGAACGCATTAAATTGTCTTGCAGGATTTTCTGATAGATTTCGGCATTCATCTTGCCATCTATTATTGATATTCTGCCAACATCTTTTGCAGCAAAAGAGCCCCAGTTCATGATACTGCCACCACCAAACTTTACTGTTGGCAACGTGCTCTTTGGTAAGTAGGCTTCACCGTTCTTCCTCGACACATGATAATTATGACCAAACAACTCTATTTTAGTTTCATCTGTCCATAGTACTTTTTTCCAAAAACGAATATTCTTTATCCTTATACTCTCTAACGAATTTTAGCCTAGCATCTCTGTGTCGTTTCAAGAGGAGTGGAGTCTTCCTTGGGATGCGTGATTTCAGACTGTTTTTGTGTAGTTCATTACTTATTGTACGCTTGGTTACTTTAATCCCTAATGCACGCAGATGTTCCTGCAGCTCTTCTCGGGTAACCCGTGGATTTTGTTGGGTCTGGCGGCCCAAGATCCTTGCTGATCTTAGAAAAATCTTCCTCGGAGCACCTGTTCGTCTTTGGTTTTCGATGCTGTTACGAGTTTTAAATCTTGCAATGGACGAATCAGTTGTAGTAAAAGGAATATTCAGGTTGTCAGAAATCGTTCTGTAATTGTTTCCATCTTTCCAAAGAGACAAAGTTTGTTGTTTTTGTGAAATAGCCAATTCTTTACATTTAGGCATTATTAGAAACCTTCTCGTAAGACTAAAGATTGCAGAATGCTCTAATAATGGCTAATAGCGTTAACTATAATTACTGATAACATTACTGGAACATTCTAGAATATACTTTTTTCATAATTAATTGATTATTTTATTGTAATAATTGAATTGTACGAATACTTTTTTCACCATTATTTTCTGTTAGATTAAGAATTAATTAAGTATATTATTATTTTTTAATAGTATGTGTCTTTGTACATAAAATGTGCCGAGATTTGTTTTATTTAAGGCTTTTGCATTTATAAAAATACAATTTTTCAAGTGTACGAATATTTATTTCCTCCCACTGTATTTTGTCTTTTTCAATTGATGTGTAGTCATTTATTTTATTTCTCCTTTCCTAGTTTCTGTAAGAATTTCTGTATTTTCTTTTCTGTGTCTGATATCAAAACTGTGTCAATTCTATATGTAATTTTGTCAATGGTCATCCAGTAATGGGTGAGCCGAAATGCGATTTGCAGGTCGGGGACGCTGAAATGGAGCAAGAAGTTTAAATATCTGGAAAGTGTTTTGACAGAGGACAGTAAGTGCGAAACTGAGATCTGTAGACGTATTGGGATGGCAAAGTACGCAATCCAAAAAGATGAGCCGAGTATTCCGGAACAGGAGAATTTATTTGGAAAAGAATACTGAGCTTTTACGTGACATCTGTCCTTCTTTATGGCAGCGAATGTTGGACAATTTCCTCAAAGATAAAGAAGAGGAGAGACGATGGAGATGAGGTTCTACAGAAGGATGTCAAACATATCATAGACCGAACGTGTGAGAAAACGATGAGGTCTTAGGGGTGGATGCAGACAAGGAGAGAGCTTATAACTAAAATCAGGAATAGGCACCTGAAGTTTCTGGGAGACATAATGAGAAAAGAGGGCTTGGAGAATCTGATGCTCACAGGTCGAATAGAGGGGAAGAGAGACAAGGGAAAGCAATGCATGACATAGCCGATGGGCTTAAACAAGTGGATGACAGAACTTGGTCATGGGGAGGTGGCAGAGGGATGAAACATATTGAGAGCTCCAAGGGATAGGGGTGAAGTGGAGAGCCATGATCGCCTACGTCCTTAACGGACACGTCACATAAAGGTCGAATAGAGGGAAAGAGAGACAAAGGAAAGCAACGCATGAATTACCTAGCGGGATTAAGCAAGTGGATGACAGAATATGGCCAGAGGGGAGTTTTCAAATGGACAAAACTTATTGAGAACTACAAGGGATAGGGGGAAGTGCAGAGGCATGATCGCCTACGTCCTTAAAGGACAGAGCACATAAAAAGAAAGAATAGAAACTAATATTTTGACCGCCAATAAGGAATCAAGGTAGTAATTCTAATTCTCTCAGAATCACGGTACTATAAAATTTAAATAAGTCTGATGAGAAGACAGAAATTTCCTTACAACTCTTTCTATTTATTTATATTTACTGAATTTACGTTCTATCCGTATGCAGGCGGATTACTGTGAATAGAACGGAATTGTTGTTATAACAATCTAGATGAAAACTCTAGTTCGAAGAAATTTGCATATAATAATAACTTCACATCTTAGACATAGCTGTAACGTTGCCGCTATATCCATCAAGATGGTGACACCATTTTGAATAAATTTACGTTTAATAATAATTTCACATATAAGACATAGCTGAAACGTTGTCGCTATATCAATCAAGATGGTGATACCATTTGAATACATTTCCGTATAATAAAAAAATATTCTCTCACGTCGTAAATGCGTGCGCAATCATGTAACTATAAAAACGAAGATTTTTTTTAACACTGCGAATCTCTCATAGGAGAAAATCAAACAGCGTCTAGAGCTTGATACTAACGAATGATCAAGATGTATATTACGCTATTTAAAATGACATTCTTATCAAGGTGCAATGTGAAGGTGTTTGGAAAATCTATTTATCGAAGCGGATGGCAAGGGGTCTCTGCATGCTGATTAAACTCTCGGAGGTTTCAAATGAAAGCGAAAATAGATTAGCTTCTAAACATAAATAAAAAAAAAAACAAAAAAAAAACTGAATCTCAAGGTTTGTTTATAACCGTTAATTCTTTAACTAGGTTTGAGCATGAGTGCATACTCTAATAAATTCCAGGTCGTCATCACCAGTTATCCGCGGCTGGATATGTAAAACGCGGATGGTACAGAACACTATATATGCGAGTCTTTTCCTATGTGAATATACAGGGTGCAATAGAGAAGTTGTCGTCTAAATTACACAAAAATGAAAATAAAACTGATATCTCATTTTAAAGGATATATTTATCAAAATTGCACAAAATTATCTTGAAATAGTAAAGAATAACATTATTCAATAAATTGGCTCCAACCACGGTCTCCAGATGACTTTGGAAGCTCGTCATATTAATAACTGCATTGCATCTTTCCATGTAGGACCCTGTGCTGAAAAGTTCATAGACTGACTGTCAAATTGTGTCGCTAGAGCTGTGAAATCTTACATGCTTTAATTTCAGCTCTTCCTATTATTAGGTTGGTGCAAAAATAATGTCGTTTCTTGACGTTCAACTTCAAAAGAAAAATGATATTATTTTTGCACCAACCTAATAACTTCATTGATTCTTTCCACGTAGGAGGCTAGGCTAAAAAGTTCATAGACTGACTATGAAGGAGTGACCCTAGCGCTGTGAAATCTTACATGACTTAATTTCAGCTCTTCTAATAATTAATTGCATTTTTTTCTATGTACAAGGTTGGGCTGTAAAGTTCGAAGATTGACTATGAAGGTGTGACGCTAGAGCTGTGAAATCTTACATGCCTTAATGTCAACTCTTCCTATTAATAACTGCATTGTTTCTTTCCATGGAGGAGGCTGAGCTCTAAGGTTCAGAGACTGATAATGAAGGAGTGAGGCCAGAACAGTGAAATCCTACATGCCTTAATTTCAGCTCTTCTTACTAATAATTGCATTGTTTACTTCCATTTAGGAAGCTGGGCTGAAAAGTTCATAGACAAACTATAAAGGAGTGTCGCTAGAGCTGTGAAATCTTACATGCCTTAATTTCAGCTCATCTTATTAATAACTGCATTGTTCCTTTCCATGTACGTAGATGGGCTGTAAAGTTCGTAGATTGACTATTGAGGAATTACGCTAGAGATGTGAAATCTTAGATAGCTTAATTTCAGCTCTTCTGAATAATTGCATTGTTGCTTTCCATGTACGAGACTGGGCTGAAAAGTTCATAGTCTGATTATGTAAGAGTTACGCTAGAGCTGTGAAAACTGATATGCCTGATTTTCATCTCTTATTAATAACTGCATTTTTTCTTTCCATGTGCGAGGCTGGGATGAAAAGTGCATATACTGACTATGAAGGAGTGACGCTACAGCTGTGAAAACTGATATGCCTTAATTTCAGCTCTTCTCATTGATAACTGCATTTTTTCTTTTCATATACGAGGCTGGCCTGAAAAGTTCATACACGGGCTATGAAGGAGTGACGCTACAGCTGTGAAAACTGATATGCCTTAATTTCAGCTCTTCTCATTGATAACTGCATTTTTTCTTTTCATGTACGAGGCTGGCCTGAAAAGTTCATACACGGGCTATGAAGGAGTGACGCTACAGCTGTGAAAACTGATATGCCTTAATTTCAGCTCTTCTCATTGATAACTGCATTGTTTCTTTCCATGTACGAGGCTGGCTTGAAAAGTTCATGGACTATGAAGGAGTGTCGCTAGAGCTGTGAAATCTTACATGCCTTAATTTCAGCTCTTCTAATTAAAAATTGCATTGTTTCTTTCCACATACGAGGCTGGGCTGAAATGTTCATAGACTGACTATGAAAGAGTGACGGTAAAGCTGTTTATTCTTGGATGGATTAATTTCAACTCTTCTTATTAATGTCTACTCTGTTTTTTTTCCCCATGTAAAGTAACGAGTTGTTTGTCCTTTTGTTCAAAGAACTCAACAGGATCATCATCACTTCTCTTGTATATTTTCTTCTGTGAAGTTTAGATGCTAATTTTCATGAGAAAGTTCGCTGAATGTTTTTCGTTTGACGACGCGTCTAATGATGAACGCATTTTTTATTATGCTGATTGGATTGTTAGTTGTATTATATACATTAAATATTTGTGGTTTATTTTTCTCAATGGCAAATACATATCCTTGAGGATTTTAAATTTAAGAAATATTCATCCATTTTTTCTTTACTTTACTGTTGATTTTGAATCGTATTTCATTGAAAATTGTTGAAATTTCTTTTCCCAATTTTATTTTTTTATTTATTTCTTTAATTCTTTCCATTATGAATCCGTAATATTTCCGCAAACGTCTCTCTTTTTTTCGTCTTCATAAACAATTTAATCTGCTTGAGCGTGCATCTGGCTTTCAGAGGCGCAGCGTTGGGCGTCTTGCTTGATTTTAAATTTCGAAAATATTTATGATACCTTTTGATTCATGGCAAAATAGATGCGTTTGTTTTTCATTCAAAAATCAATAAAAGGGTTGACCTCCAAATGCCGCGAAGTGTATGTGGTGCCTAGCTGTAGGTTACTGGGTTTGGATTTGATATACGGTGTCAAGGAACATCCAGGAATTCAGGTCACCCTTGTCCAGAAAGAAAACAGCACAGAAATTTGGCAACCAGAAGACGAGAATTGAAAGGTACAATAATGTCGCTGCTACATCAAGGAAAAAGGTTTCTTCGTTGTTACCATTGCTTTGAAAATTCTACCAAATTATTCTCTTTTTTTTTTTTTTCACTTTATGTAGTTTTCTTTGCTGGGGACCTTTTCATGCTGTATTATGAATTTTAATTTTGAAAAGCAAATTTAATTTTTCATTGATAATATGTTATTGGCCATCTTTTTATACACAGATGTAATTCAGTCTTTGTGTGTTAAGAATAAAAATTTCTTATGTTCTTAAACTCAGCTTATGTCGTTTATGTTTCTGTACCCAAGCTATTGACTTTTTTTTCCCTCAAGTAACTGTTTGAACTATATTTTCGCAGGGTGATTTTTACTCCCAAATATCCGACAATAATCCAAATTACGGAATCAATATATACACCCGCTGATCTTTTCTGAATTAA
>OZ010584.1:21007291-21087291 GCA_963932145.1 Acanthosepion lycidas
CCCGAATGACCAGTACCAACTTATCAGGCGAAGATGAACAGAAGGAAGTACTACGCTCTGCTACTTTGCAGCGATATCCACTGCTAACCTGAACTACGCTTTCCTACTGTCTTCGAAATATTCACTGCCAACCTCTGGATTCTATACTCGAAGACGACCGTCATGATTAACAACGTTATAATAAGAATAATCACACGAAGGTTGGTAATGAACGATAATACTTAGGATAAGAACAACACATATAAGATTTGCCAGCGGCGCGTAGAAGTAGTAGTCAACTGCTACAAGTGAGTCAAGTAAATTCCACGATGAATCTCCAACTGTAGACCAACATACAGTATTTACGACTGTATTTATGTGGATGGGGACATACCCATTATCGTCCATAGGTATGCTATCGCAAATAATAATAATAATGATAATAATGTGCTGATGTATGTCCGCTCGTATTACAGTGTGCCTCTCTGCTAGGTCGGCTAACTAATACCTCTTGAAGACAACTGCTCAGGCACATTTCTGTTTGTTCAGCACCTACAGAACCCACCAGCGGTTTATACAGCAGCTATGGTGAGTGAACCTTAGTTACAGTTTCTGGGAGAGAGCGCGTTATTTGGCCAGATCGACAGTATGAAGAAAAGCAGTCCGTTCAAACCATCGGTCACGATGACTTGTGATTTCGTGCTTGCTCAATCATCGATGGTTCCCCAATAGTTCCGTCTACACAAATTCACTCAAAGGGCTTTGGTCAACCCGTGATAAGGTTTTAAGGAACTTACCAAAGTTCCGCATCCTGCGATCGCATCCCCAGGCAGATATAATAATAATAATAATAATAATAATAATAATAATAATAATAATAATAATAATGTTATTAAAGACCACAAACAAAAACGGTGCCTCCTTATTGATATGGCAGTCCCTGCTGACTGCAATGTATCTTTGAAGATATTCAAAAAGCTGTCAAAATACAAGGACCTTGAAATAGAGGTCTCGAAAATGTGGCATATGGGAACATCAACAATCTCTGTTGTAGTTGGAGCCCTAGGACTGGTTGGAAAAGATTGCAGTAGATTAATTGCAGGGATTCCTGGAAGCCCATGCCTCAAGGAGATACAAAAAAATTGTTCTGACAAGTACAGCCCACACTTTACGAAGGGCTCTATCTATGTAATTATTTTATTTTATTTTATTTTATTTTTTTTTGTCAGTGAAAAGTGTCATGATGCCATTTCTAACCTTAGGTCCCTGGGTGGGACCCGGAAAGAAATGTGTAATCGCCAGAAAGCAAAGAAAAAAAAAAAAAAAAAATAATAATAAGAAGAAGAAGAATAGTAATAATAATTATGAGAAGAAGAAGAAGAAGAAGAAGAAGAAGAAGAAGAAGAAGAAGATTGGAGAAGTAGTGTTTGCGATAATGGAATGGTACAAGTATAAACATGAAAAACTCTTTGAATCAGAACAAGTTAAGAATTTGTGGGATTTTTCAATCAACTGTAGCCTATTGAAGTTTGCATTCGCAAAGCTTTGAAAGCCGAAGAAGGTTACAAGTTGTCACTGGTCCACGTGTACAGCGACTGACTGAATAGTAAAATGGAAAATAAAATTAGCATTGATTGACCAGTGAAAGGAAGTATAATCCAGTGAGTGATGGACTCTTAAGGTCAGAGGAACATTACATGATAATCAAAATTCTTGACTATGATTCTCTATTTATGAATTAATTCCCTGTTATTAAGTTTTTCTGAGAAAACACTGACACAATATATATATATATATATATATATATATATATATATATATATATATATATATATATATATATATATATATATTCAAACATAGAGAAACAGGCAAACCTACCAAGGTTTTCCCTAAGCGGATCGTCAGGGAAAGCTGATCACTCGTATCTGTTTTTTTTTCTTTGGGCTTTGGACCTGTATGCTGTAAGAATATTTTCGACAGACGTTCATGTTCATATCTCTTCCTTTTTGTAAAACCTTTTTTTTCCTTCGAGATTGATTTGACCATTAGCAAATCAAGAAACCGAAGGTTTTCCGAGTTGAGTGTAGTTACTTATATATATTTTTTCCGAGACGAGTGTATATATTTGAATTAAAAGGTGCAAATATAATTTACAAATTCATGAATCATTCATACAAAAAACAAATATAGAGGTTAATGATTTAAATGGCGATTTATTTATATTGTTTGCGACGAAGTATTCTATTTAAATCATTAACCTATATATTTGTTTTTTGTATGAATGATTCATGAATATATATATATATATATATATATATATATATATATATATATATATATATATATATATATATTTAAAAGAAATCAGACCACTTTAAGGTACCATTATAATAATTTATTTCGAGGGTAGTGTAAGTTTTTGTAATTTAACAGAGAGTGTAAAAGGGATAGTTAAAGAGACATGGTAGAGTTTAGGGAGGGATTAATTTCATATCTCTCTCAACTATACTTTATATTGGGGGAGGAGGAGTGACCAAACCTTGACCTATTTAGATGGCTAACTTAACGGAAGTGATATATAGAAATGGCAGCGGAGTAGGGAGAAAAGAAAAAGGAAAAAGGAAAAAGAAAGAAGAGGGAGAGGGAGAGGGAAGTAAAGGGAAAGAGGCTGTAATTGGGTTTTAGCAATTTATGCAAATAATAGATTTTAATGCTTGATAGAAATTTAGATGTTTAAAAAAATTTGATGTTTGCTATCAATTTAAATATTTAATTTTAAATATATATATATTAGGTTGGTGCAAAAATAATGTCGTTTTCTCACATAGTAGCATATGTGAGAAAACGATATTATTTTTGCACCAACCTAATATATATATATATATATATATATATATATATATATATATATGTAAAAGACAATATGAAAACTGTAATGATAGCCAACGCGTTTCGTCCAAGTTGGAATTTTTCAAGGCAAAAAAAAACAAAAAAACAACGAAATGTATGTATTAAACAAAGTAACTAATAATAACAAAACAAAATGTCCTTAGCAACTGGAAGAATTTAGAGAAAGTTATTTTCATACTGTTAAACTGAAAATTACGCCACTTACTGTCACGTGTGGAGATATTGCTTTTATTGCTGTGTTGACGGATTCAACCATTTTCTTTTGATTTCTTGATACATTTGTGTACGTTTGCTTGGGAGAGTAGTAAATATTGAACGAAACGCGTCGGCTATAAATATATAAATATTGCCTTTTTCTACAGGTTAACTCTGAGAATTTTTTTCATACACACACACACACACACACACACACATATATATATATATATATATATATATATATATACATATATATAAGGTACTTAACAAGTGAGAAGCAAGGCAAAGAGGAGTGATAATAAATAAAAGTTACTGTAAGAAAGTAAAAAACGAATTCGTGGAACTCGCCTACTTGAAATTTCATAACGCAGATTAAAAAGTATTTCCATTATAATATTTCGCAAAGAACCGTTTGAATAATATGTTTAGTCATAAGTGTTTTCTAAGTACAGAGAATATTACCAAATTACTATAGTTAAGTAGGATTTTAATTTATTTATTTAGTTGGTGCAGAAATAATGACGTAACAATGTCGTTTTTTGACGTATTTTTAACGTCGTAAAACGACATTATTACGTCATTATTTTTGCACCAACCTAATAACTTCTCTTTCTCTTGATTTATTTCACAGATCTAGATATATATATATATATTTTATAGATCTACATATATATTTTTATAAATGAGATACCAGCGAACATAAATTTAGATTGAAAAATACGATAATCGACTCCAATTATTCTTTCGATCCGTATAAAATTGATGTAATGTTCATTCACATCTAGCGAGAACTACATAATTGCAGATATTATAGTATGGCTTTCAGTGATGTTTAAGTTTCACATTCTAACTAATTACACTTTGTTATCTAAGATTATTATTTTCTATGACAATTCTTTGGGAAGAGAGAGAAAAGATATTGGGCTAAAAATAATGGAAACCTTGTTGATAAAAACAAATAAAATCAACTATGAAAATGCACAATATATTGACTGTTTTGAAAATAACATATTCTATAATGCTAAATACATACAACAATCCATTTTTAGTTAACAGTAAAAAATAATTTATCTTTGATAATGGCTAAGTGTATAGCTGAAAGCGCTTGGAAAAATAAAACATTTGGTCAGCTTTTTTTATAATTTATCTACGGAAAAGAAAAAAAAAATAGATCATATGAGAAACTATATAAAAAAACTTAATGAAAGTACATTGTATGTCATATTTAATGAAGCTTTCATTATACAAGGACTGCTGCCTAAATACACACACGCAATACATACATACATACATACATATATATATATATATATATATATATATATATATATATAGAGGAGAAGGTTCACGAGAAAAACCAGGAGTTGTTCATGGTTTTTGTGGACTTGATGAAGGCCTTTGACACTTTGAATCAAGAGGTTCTTTAGCAAGTCTTGAAGAAACTCGGCATCCCCGAAAACATGCTAAAGGTCATCATCTCCTTTCATGAAGGAATGAATGCTAATATTGTGTCTGATGGTATGATGTCGAACAACTAGTGGTCTCTTCAATCATCATCCCTTCAAAGACAAGACCCACCTTTGTACGCATATTATTCGTGATTTGATGTTTGCTGATGATGCTGCACTTGTAGTGACATCATTTGAGGAGGCCCAACATCTAATAAATCGTTTCTCTGCTGCATGTAAAGTATTTCGTCTTACACTTAGCAAAAAGAAAACTGAAGTTGTGCACCAAACTTGTCCTACTCCGAAGCACACCGCTGAACTATTTAAAGTCTTTTACCTATCTTGGTAGCAAAGTCAACTACAGTGGAACTTTAGATGATGAAATCATGCATCGTATTTCTAAGGCTACCAGTGCTTTCGGCAAACTTCGACTCGCTTGCAGAATAAGCGGGGTATTCGACTGGATACGAAAATTCGGGTTTACAGAGCTGTTGTACTTGCCATCCTTTTGTATGGCTCAGAATCGTGGACTCCAAACATATACCATATACTCCAGTTAGATGTTTTCCATAAAAGCTGTCTGCGTGAAATATGTGGAGTTAAACTTCAAGATAGGACATCTAACGTAGATCTGTTTAACAAGTGTAATATTGGAGGAATCGAGACTTTTCTCATACTGTCTCAGTTACGGTGGAATGGTCATGTCTTGAGAATGTCTAATGACAAGATACCCAAGATCCTAATATACAGCCAGTTAGATTGGGGATACAGGAATGTAAGACGCCCATGGCTAAGATACAAAGAAAAGCTGAAAAGCAAATTGTCAGCAGTCAATATACCACAGAACACCCTTAAGCGCTTAGCACTGGAGCGGGTAGAATAGAGATCAACGTGTTTTAGTGGACTGAGCAGTTTTCAATCTGCTTGTATGAATCGTCTTCAAGAAGCAAGAGCAAGATCTAAAAGGTCAGTCAATCTAACAATGATCTCATCTCACAATCCTCACACTTGCTCTATATGTGGCCTCCGTTGTAAATCACTAGCGGGTCTTAAATGCTACTTAAGATTATCGCACAAAATTTCATAACTGAATCAACTAAGCTGTCAGATCCTCATACGTCGAGACTGACGGTAGAAACGATTATATATATATATATATATATATATATATATAAAACCGACGGGAGAGTCCATTTATATATATATATATATATATATATATATATATATATATATATATATATATATATATATATATATATATATATATATATATATATATATATATTACACAAAACTTTAACTAAATTGTACCTCGTTTTTATGGACATTTCGCTCCTCTGGATAAATCCCCTCGGAGTTTGTCACCACTAAAACATCTGATAAAAATGGGGTACAATTGCAATTCCTTTTTATGTAATACATTTCCAGTTAACCGCCAAAAGTTTTTAGTGCGCATTCTTGGCCCAGACAGCTGTCTTAGAAGTTTATTTATTCTTTATGTTTAATTTCAGTAGTTACTATTGTCATTTTTATAGAAACTAGAACATCAAATATATAGTGACTTTCCAAGCGTAGCTTAGATGTGGCACAAGGCCGAAAGTATGGGGGACCCAGTGAGGATCGAACTCACTACCCAGTCGTAATTGATCTATCAAGACAAGCTTTCTAACCATTATACCACGTCGAGGTGTCCAAGCATCAAATATATATGTGTACAAAACATCAAAAAATAATATTGATTAGAAATAATAAAAAAACTTTTCTTTTCAAAATGATAAGTATTTTTCTACTAATGTAAAATTACTATAGAAAGTGTCTTCTTCCGGCTAATAATAAAAACTTTAAAGGTTAAGTGTTTTAAAATATACCTCTGCAAATGCAATGTATGTAAGCAATTCAATGTAAATACAAGGAATAACATGTAGTGAGTTTAATTTTAACAGATCCCCAAATGGGGCTCATGGCAGGTAATGGGTTAATATATTGAGCTCTATTTTGTGGATCAGTTTTAATATTTTATATTAATAGTATTCACTTGGATTACTTACCCACTGATTTTTACACACACACACACACACACACACACACACACATATATATATATATATATATATATATGTACATATATATATACATATACAGTGCGTTCTGCTTGATTATGCAAAGTTACCTAAAAATATCCAAGTTAAGCAATATATTCTGAAGAATAAAAGCTAAAGTGTTGTTGATACTATTTTATTATTTTGTCAATCATTTAAGTTGTCGAAATATACAAAACGTGCTTCTTTTCAATGATTTATGAACTTAAGCCCTAATTTAGTGTTTACTTTCATTATGCAAATGGAAAATAAAACAAGTAAAACACATTTTATACTAAATTTTATTAATTGAATTGTTGCGCATATGACAATACATCGTCCTACATTACATAATACATATGTATAACATGTTAAACAAAACAAAACAAGTTTATTAATGCAGCTACGAACAAACATGACATCCTCCATTCTTCAAAACCGTTATGAGGAGTCTGTCCACTGCTGACATCAATGTTTCAATTTCAGAAGGTTTGATTGATCGGTAAGCACTTACAATTGCTTTGCACAGGACTTCTAAGCTGGTGAATAGCTTGATTTCAGCATACATCCTCCTCTTGACTATAGACCACAAATTTTCTATTGGATTTAAATCAGGGCTGTTTGGATGCCATACCATTAAATTTTGCCCTTTGAACCCATGGTCTGATAGCCAATTGGTGGCGCTTCTTGATCTATGCGCTGGAGCATTATCCTGCTGAAATATTAACGATCTTCTTTTCTGAATTGGTTGTTCATCAAGCCAGGACAGGAACGCATCTTCCAAAAGCCTACAATATGCATTTGAATTTAGCTTAAGCCCTTTGGCTACTTTGTGTGGGCCTATTAGTTCATTTCCGCGGATCCCAGCCCAAACATTACTCCTCCGCCACCCTGTTGTTGACGAATGCGTACTCCTGCTGGTCGACCATTTAACACCCATCCAGATGACAACTCATCAGGCCCATCAAGGGTAGCACGGCACTCGTCGGTAAAAATCACTTTGCTAAAATTGGTCTTCATGTAACTGTGCGCCCCTTCAACTCTTTTCATCTTGTTTGCTTTGCTCAATAGGAGCCTCTTGATGGGACTCTTCACTTTGGCAAGGGTCTTCAGGACCTCACAACTGGTAGTTTTATCAACTTTGGGCACTCCAGCGCTTTCAAATATTTTTTTATTAGTTTGATGCGGTTTCTTCGAGACTTCATATTTAATTTTACGAAGATCTCTGGCAGTTAACTTTCGCAAATGCGATCGTTTAGGTGTCTTTCTGCATGATTTACTGCCTAAGACGAATGCTTTGATTGTACGGTGGTCTCTATGTAACTTTTTTGAAATTTCTAGCGTTGACAGAAACACTTCCAAGCATGCGAGTAATTTCAGCATGATCGTTTTCAGTAAGATCCTTTTTTTTTACCCATATTAAGGATTTATATGGTGATTGCTTAATCATACCGAACACTTGAAACTGTGCCTTTTTACATACTTTGAGAAAAAGAACTATGTTACTATACAACTTTTTTTTATTGACCATATTTACTTGTCTGAAAGTATAATTTAATCTGCAAGAAGCACCAAGTCTGAAAAGAAAGAATTTATTGACACGTTAGATAAAAAATTTACTTTGCATAATCGAGCAGAACGCTCTGTATATATATATATATATATATATATATATATATATATATATATGTGTGTGTGTGTGTGTGTGAGTGTGTGTGTGTGTGTTTTCTGTTAAAGACGAAATACAAATTACTGCGATTAAGCCTTTTATTTTATTTTCCTTGTGTTCTTAAAAGCGTTTTCTTTTCTGGACACAATGTCTGTAAAATTTGCATGCTGACCGTTTTCGGAAAATAAAAACATTCCTATAAATTTAGGCCTATACATAAAACATCCACATGCGGGCGTTTAATGTATATGTGTGTGCGTGTGTGTATTAAGGCATGTCTCATTAAATAATTTAGACAAGTTTTGTCTACATATTTTCAATAGGATCCTCTCATATTCACGAACAATCTTTTAGTATCCTTATTAAAGGAAAGGAGAACGTTGCCATTTTGAAACATTTTCATTTATTCCGCGTACTTTCAACATTACCACAATGTCATCATCAAGGAGTTCTGTTTTTATTTTCTCAGACAAAATTGCTGTGTTCATCTGAAAGTTAATTTTTAAACTGTGAAGTGAAAATCGCTAAAGTTACGTAATGTAGAACTTTCATGAAAATAATAAACATAGGCTAAACATTCTTGATTCTCTATTAAAACATTGAAACCAACCTTTAACAACATTAATTATGAATACTGTTCAAATGTTTTAAAATATTTACAATGGACATTTTAAAATACGGAGATTTTAAATAATAGTTTGTATTTTTTTAAACGTATCGACATTTAACAAACTTACCGCTGCTGAAGTTTATATAGTGACATTTAAATTGTATTTAAATTTACATTTTTGTAATTGTTAGATCCACTCGTCAGGAGCGCTTGACTGCAGATTTTAACTTATTTTTCTCCTTAATTTGACCTTATTAATTTAGGCGCTAATTGATTTGTTACTATAATTAGTGTTAGATTGATTGCTTTTTTTTTCTTTTTGTATGTATGTACGTGTGTGCGACTGTTTGTGTTTGTACGTGTGTATTTCTGTGCTGGTGTGTGCGCGTTTGTCTGCGAGTAAATCTGGAGTGAAAGAAAAAAAAAGAAAGTACTGCCCTGTTGTATATTTTCGCTTCCTTTTGAGAACATATCAGATTTGCGTTGTCGTTCATGGAAACTTAAAATTCAACTGACTGCTTTCCCAAACGGACTGTCACTTGATTCTTAAGGGCTGCATGAAACATAAGCAAATTCTTCATAACAAAAGAAGTTTATCCATTTCTGTATCCTTGCTGCTATAAGATCGGTACTTCACAATGTAATATTTCAGAATAGGCTTTGCTATCGATTTACTCCCAGACTAAGTGAAAGCCAAGTAGGTTTGTTCTGCGCTTACTCCTGGTCGACGAATAGGGGAGGACTTGATCGCATATCTTTCTCCAGTTTTTCAAGCGTGGCAAAAAAACTTTGAACGCACATTTTTTTTCAATAAACAAAAGCCCCAGTGAGGTGCTTGATTATTTCTCAAAAACCATAAAGTAAAGTTTACGTTCGGACATTGACATTGGGGCCGCTCTACACAGTGGCCAAGAATGATTAAGGAAATTGAAAATATGTATTATCAATTAATCTGTACGGGTGATTCTTTTAGTCGGTACACTCACCAGAAAAGATATAGACCAATCACAGTGTATAATGTTATGCAAGAAAGTAAAACTAACGATTATTTCTGCTCTGATTGAATCAGACGTTTGGATCGGATAGAAAATTGTTTATATTCGGCAGCATCTTTTTTTAAATGCAAAACATCTATCGTATATTTACAAATGCATTCAGTTTTTAATTAATTTTAACATACTTACATATTTCCATCAGTAATATTCTTTGTGACTGCGTTCAAAGCTTCGTTTATAGTCTGAAATAAAGAATGGAAAATCGAAAATTAAATCATCGTTTTTCTCTTTATTCGGGGGGGGGGGTTGTTGATACTGCTGAACTAAGTCGAAAAGCGCGGTGCTGCTGAAAGCATCAATGATTGACTTAGGAAACCATTTTTATTGATACAGCGGAGATTATGCAAGCGAAACGGAAACAGCTTTTCAGTCTGCAACCGGAAGTTAAGAAAATCGAAACATGAGTATATATTGGTATTTTAAATGGCAATCATAGTCCCAACAGACTTGTTTTACACCACCTACTCTAACAGTCATAAATCGTAACTCTCAGGCTGCATTTTGCTTCAGATGTTTCTGTTAGGCTTCTGAATATACATTGTTCGGACATAATCGTTTTTTTTTTTTCACGGCCGTAGCATAGACAAATGCTTTTTTTTTCTTTTTGCTTAAAAAATATTTAACAGCTGGTCCGTCAATATCCAGTGTTTTTCGGCCGAGGTTAAAATTTTCGTCTTTTTCCTCTTTTTATTTGAGAGGAAAATATATTAGGTTGGTGCATAAGTATCAGGCGTTTAAAAAAAAAAATTATTTGTTATGAAAAAAAGAAACATAATAATTCATAATTTTTAAATGATTATTCCGGAGTGTAGGAGTATCGACGCGCATTTTTATAACGTGAAAATAAAATATTTTTATTGAAAAAAGTAAACAAAACAGCAATAAACAAAAACACCTGATAATTATGCACCAACACAATATATATAAACAAAGTGAAAAATCTAAAAAAGATATAAAGAGCGTAAATGAAAGCAAATGCTTTGCTTAAATTTGAATTATTTTCTATTAGTTTCAGCATTTTTGTTTTTATATTTTATTTTATTTTATTGGACTCATCACAATTCTAAATTAACAGAAAAACGCAGCCACGCGATAAAAGGAAATTATATTGATGATATTTTGACTACAAATTATAATTTTACTTGTACCGCCATAATATCCTTGCTTAGCACGTAAGTTACGCTCTGCCAATACCTGGCAAATGATAGCCGATTCCGTTTTGATCGCATGGAGAGACGGAAAAGACATATCAGAGACGCTACTTGGTTTTAGTGAGAAAATGAAAGAAAAGCCCGGCCAATGTCTCATAAATAATGCATTGTTCCGTTTTGATTGCTTGGAAAGACGGAAAAGATATACTCGAGAGGCTACTTGGTTTCAATGAGAAAATGAAAGAAAAAAACGCCCTGTCAATATCTCATCATCAATGAACTCTTACACTTGGATAGCGACAGAAAAGACATATCAGAGATGCAGTTTCATTAAAATGAAAGAAAGAAAACAATGGAAGCCGTGAAATTTTACCGGTACTGAAATTATTATTATTATTATTATTATTATTATTATTATTATTATTATTATTGCATTTGATCAACTTTTTTTCCATTAACCTTACTCCAAACCGTCAACTTTTTACAATGGAAATTGCCTTAACAACAGTTTCCATTGACAAACGTTGGTAAATGCAGGTTTTCTGCTCATCTGTATGGATTCCCTGCCTCTTTTCATCCTTTAAAATGTTCAAAAGACTCGTCAGACTTCCCCCGTCTGACACCCTAAGCTATGATCTTATCCCTCGACAATTATCATGTTTTGTAATAAGAGTCTTCACTACAAAAAAGTATTTTTCAGCAAGTTGTTTGAATCAGTACATTCATGTGATCTCAGGCCATTGACACCGAGAAGAAAGTCTATCGTCTTTGTCCAACGAAATACGCCAAATGAATTGTTACCCTACTAATGTCGAGAGTAACCCTACTTGTAGGAAAAATGTCATCTACACACGTTAACCGAAAAAAAAAGTAATATATTAGAATATATAGGAATGGTTATACATTATGTTAAAAATGTTGCTACATGACGTTTTACGTACTTAGAGAGTGGAAACAGTTGAAAACAATTTTTCGACGTAAACTGGTTTGGTTGATTTTGTTTAGCAGTATATCAACCTCTATGGGTTATTTAATGCCGAAATCTAATTATTTTGATTGGTTTAGTTTAGTTGATTTTGTTTAGCGGCATATAAATCTATATTGCTTATTTAATGCTGAAATCTAAATGTTTTGATTGGTTTAGTTTATTTGATTTTGTTTAGCGGCATATAGACCTCTATGGGTTATTTAATGTCGAAATCTAATTATTTTGAATGCTTTAGTTTATTTGGTTTTGTTTAGCGGCATATCAACCTCTATGGGTTATTTAATGTCGAAATCTAAATATTTTGATTGATTTTGTTTGGTTGATTTTGTTTAGCTGCATATCAACCTCTATGGGTTATTTAATGCTAAAATCTAAATATTTTTAACACAATTGCATAACTTCAACTACAGATGAAATGTATCGTTGTTAATACTATTATAAAATGTATTACTGGTCATTTTACTATAAAAATATATTTTTATACTTTCATAGTGTTTAGCAGTTCACTATTTGCCCATAGCTGGGATCCTGGCAGGTACTACCACCCCTTGACTTGACAAGGTTGATTGTAATATTCAGATAAACATCCTCGCAGCACTTTGTTCCACAGAGTCCCAGCTGTCTGAGTATCACTTCCTCCTTACACATGGAATATGGGGGAAATAGCGATGATCCAATTTTGTGGGCGTAATATTATGAGTCCTAGCTAAAAAATTTTGAACTAGTGGAACTAAAGTTGCAGCTTATTTGAAGAGCGATATAATTGTTATTTATTAAATAACAGACCTTTCTTTCTTTAGTAGTTTCGATGGAGCGGGGGTAATGTTTATCGAGCTAGCCGTTTTTTTTTTATCAATTCAACCCAAACAAGTCGATAATGCCACTAAGATGCATCGGGCTACTGGGAAGAGAAACAGAATGAAAATGGTTAGATGGAAACGGAAACACAATCTTAAAGAAGAAATAAAGAATAAACCTCTACTCCTGTTCAAATGATCGGGGAGGAGTGCGAACCGGATGATAGGCGAATCTATCTTCTTTTTTATTTTTATATTTTCTTTCTTTCTTCTTTTTTAAAAAAAGAAAGAAATAAAATATTCAAAAAAAAAAAATTACAAAGTTTAGACGGCGATGTTGCATGAAGAAAATAAAAGTAAAAACAAAAAAAGACAAAATTAAGTACAATAAGATGTCAATGGCGACCCAGGTGTGCAATTAACTTCAAATATATGTATTTTGGTATGGATCTTACAAATACAGTGCTGTTCGATAAAAGTGACTCAGCTGATTTTTTTTACTTAAAATTTTTTTAACCTATTTCTTTGGGGGTCAAACTAATTTTTAATCTTCTAATATAAAGACCCCTCACTGGCCACCTAGTAAGAACATTTACTCACCCTAAGGTATTCTATTGATAATTATAATTTTGGATATAAATAAGATTTAGGGAAAAACTCTGGGCAAAAAAAGTAACTCACTTATTTCCTGCAACTAGTAATCAATAGAAACATAACCGAACAGCTTTAAATAAAGAATAATAGATGTATAATTTATTTATAATAGGTAATATAGTTCGAAATATTTAATAATCTATGGGTCCTCCTTTATTTTGAATAACCTTTTCAAACCTTTTTGTCATTGACTTGATTAGGTTCTGGCAAATCTCGTCTTCAAGCATTGAATTCCATTCGGATATGAAATTCACAATCAAATCCTCTTTGTTGCTCAACTGCTTTCTCGAGAGCCTGTACTTTATAATGCTCCATAAGTTTTCTATGGGGTTGAAGTCAGGAGATTGGGGTGGCCATGTCATAACACTCACCTGCTTTTCATCAAAGTATTCCTTTATCAATTTTGATTTGTGACAGGGAGCATTATCCTACATAAAAATGAGCTTGGTGGGATGGATTTGCACCCTTTCAGCAGAAGGGAGCAGACAAGACTCTAAAATTCTCTTGTACTGCTCGCTCCTGAGGGTCTTTTCAATAATTTATAAAAAAACAATTCCACGAAAAGAAAAGCATTCCCAGAACATTGTACTGAATGGATGCTTGACAGTACTTACTGTACAATTCAAAGAGCTTTCAAAGCTTCTTCTTCGGATGTTAGATCGCTTATACTTTGAATTTAGCTCAACTTTCGTTCCATCGGAGAAGAGAACATTTAGTAAAAAAAATGAGGTGAGTAGCTTTTATCGAACAGCACTGTATGTAAGTGCATTTTTAAATAATATGTTTTTAACTTTGTATAAGTTTCGATAATTGCATTTAGATATATATCCTTGATGCGTAACAAATCACCTGTATTCATTAGTTGTTTAATCTTTATTTAAAGGGATTTAGAAAAGTTCCTGCCTTTATTTAATAAAATTGATGGTCAATTGTATTCTGGCAGAGAATCCCCAAAACCATGTGATAAAGCCATTTAAAAAAAAAAAAAGTTGGATCATGTATTCAGTAAATGTTGGGGAAGATAATATTCCCTGTGAGTTAGGGCAAGATGACTGAGGATAATGGCAACTATGCTGATAACATACCATTCACAATAGTCTCATGTACTTTTTCAGGCCAGGATCAATGTGTGGTATCTGTTCTAATCATTAATCAATGGAGAAGGTACCCATTTCCGTGAATTCCAACTAAATGAGAGACGGGTGGTGGAATATTAGCGCAATTGCCACAGTAATTTTGGGGACTCGGCAATTAAATGCTTTGCTTATAATAAACTGTACTAACGACATTTACTGGCCTGAATGTCGGTGTTCGCATATTTTCTATGAAAATCTCTCTGACATTCACGCCGGTAAATGTCGTTAATACTGTTTATTATAAGCCAGAATATTTGTATCTATAAAAAGAATGTATAAGCATAAAAAAATATCTTAATATATATATATATATATATATATATATATATATATATATATATATATATATATATATATATATATATACACACCCGGTGTAGCAGTAAAATTGCCCAAATCGTGTAACAGCATGTAATAGTTATCTATCCCCATAATTATGTAAAAAAAAAACAAAAGAAAGAACACTAAACTAATTAAATTACTTTTTTTCCAGGTTTACAGATAAGACGTTTAGACATCATGAAACCGTTTGTCTCTGAAAAACCTTTTTGGTTATTCATCTAGAAAAAGAACAATTTAAAATCGTTTTGTGTCAGCTCAACTATGTCTTCCCAACTGAGCAGTAGTGAGAGGTAAAAGACCATTCAATCGTTCAGTAATGGCACCAAAATTCATACTTTGGCTTCCATCTTCAAAGGAACCATCATGAAAACGGTGAATAAGTTTAAAATAGCGGAACAAGAATAGAGGAAAACTGGATGAGGGGGTCACACAGCAAATTTCACCTTAGATGGTTGGAATGTCGAACTGAGCCCTTTATTTGGCTCACTGGGGTAGTTTGTTCTAGTTCCACGTACTATGTCTAATGGATGTCAGTTATCAGTTGTGGAATTCCCCTCTCCAAGTTCTCCACTGCCTTAACAGGGTATTGAACTCACACTCTTTGGCTCCTGTCACTGGATCTAACCAACGCCTTTACCATTATACCATGTGTCCAATGAGCGAAATAAAGGGTGCATTTCGATACTCCAGCCACCTGAAGAAGGCCGGAGCGTACAACAGCCGAAACGTTGTAATAAATGTGGCGACAGAGATGAGGATAATAGTGCGAATAATGTAAATAGTGTGCAAATAAAATCTAATAAATGGCTTTTATTATTTTTTGTTGTAAATTCTGAATAAATGTATAAATTCACTTTCAACTATTTATAATCGCTTTTTAAAACAATATAAACATTGCGGAAGAGTGAAGATAGTTCAAAAAGCGGAGTCATTGGAAAAACCGTCCTTTTGAAAATACCTATTATTGCGCGCATATTTGCCCATGTTTTCCAAAGACCGTATAGTTTGGCGTTACAAAATCACAACGTTGTATCACTTAAAGAATTTAAGCAGCAGAAAAAGCAAAACTAAGTGACTAATTGATCCATGCAAAAGTCCCTGCTCGTTTAGAAATTATGCTAACAATGAAAATATTGCACGAACTTTTGTAATCAGTTGATAGAAAAGAAAATAATGATATTAGCTTTCAATCGCGCCAAAAACAAATGGTTAGGATGGAAACTGCCATCAGTATTAGAAAGAGCTGGTACCTTTAATGAACTTGAAAATTCAATTTTCTGAAATGCGTTTCAATAAAAAGATTTTATAAATTTCAATCGACAGTAATTCTAACCATTCGGTCAATGAACGAGGAATATTTCCTGACTTTTTACAATAACCATTTGGATTTTTATGCCCACCGCTCTTAAAATCGTTTCCATCGATAAATTGGAACCTGCTGTCAATTACTTTACGTTTGGAGGATCATTTTTCATCCCGGCTTTTATGATTGACTATTTTAACGAACCATACACCATGACGCGAAAACGTCAACTTTACAAACGAATTTTACAAGCAAAATCTCAGTTTGTTTTCTAGCACTAATTTCCATATGGCTTTGGTTAAGATTCCAATTTAGCAAATTCGGCCATTTGTCTTAAAAAAACAAAAGTTATGTAGTTAGATTTGATTCCAGGGATGCGGAATATTTAAGGAAAAATTGATTTTTAAAGAAGGATTGAAAAATGCTCTTTCAAAGTAGAGGGGTCGATTTACTGTGTGCGTATTGCACAAAACTAAACCCTTACTTTGTGTCCGACTTTATTAACTTTACGTTGTAAGTGTAATCATAAACTGGACCCTAAGTCATTGATAGTCGAATATATGTGTAATTTTAAAGTATTTTAATGACATGACCCTTTTGAATGTAGGTGATTATAGAATTCCACCCTATTATATGCAAATTGTCATTCTTGGGAAATATACCGGGGTGGTTTCTAGTTGAATTTTTCATAGTTTGTAATTCCCAGTTTTCCTTCTCTTAGACTGGTTTCCACATACGGCTAGAGAGCGAGGCCTACCCTACTATTTAACTGAATTGAAGAGATGGATGCATGTCATTTCATAGATGATTTCTTGTGAGAAAGTATAGGATGGAATTTGAAACCGGTTCGCAAATTGTAATGTATGGACATCTAAAATGAAAAAAAAAAAATCAGTTTGAGCGTTTAAACAAATATTAAATGCTGAATAATAAGTATCGATTTTCGAAAAAAAAATAGTAGGTTAGGGTTAGGGTTTGGGGTTGGTTGGTGGAACTAGTTGTAATAGCATCACAAATTGTGCATCAAGGTACAGAAAAAAATAAACTTGGTTTGTTTTATTTGGTTTGTTTTGTTTTATGGTATATCAACCTCAATGGGTTATTTAATTCTGACAAGACTTTTATTGTTGGTAATATGTTTTCCTAAAATAGAGTACTGGTAATATTTTCTTTTCTTCAAAATTGTATTTCTAGTAATAATTTTTTCTTCAAAAATGTATTGCTAGGTAATAATTATTTACACAAATGTATTGCTGTTAATTATTTACAAAAATGTATTCTTGGTAATATTTTTTTCCTCAAAAATGCATTGCTGGTAATATTGATTTCCTTCAATAATCTATTGCTGGTAATAATTCCCCCCACCCCCAAAAATTTATTGCTGGTATTAAAACCTATTTTTACACTTTCCTAGTGTTTTGACCCCAGTTTGGGGGTTCACTATTTGCCCATAGTTGGGACCCCAACAAGTACTACCACCTCGGGTGAGAGTGGACCTGTGAATACCAGCAATTAAGAGTTTATTGTACACTCCTCAAAACCTCCTGATCAGAAGCCTTGCTGTTGGACATACCCAGGATGCGGGTGTAGTTTATCGTCATATCCAGGACGGTGTAGGTTAGGGTTAGGGATTGTTTAGTGGAACTACCCGTTTTAGCACTTCAAATTGCGCTTGGGGTCGCAGAGAAAAAGAAAATGCAAATTTACCTGGTTTAAAGGTTTTCATACTTATTGACGATATTCTGTTAATCTCTCAACTTCATTAATCTTTTCGTGGGCGCTAATCTGGAAATCACATCGCTACCTGAAGCCCTTTTTGGCAATCTAAGTTATAGGGCCTGAGTTACAGCAAAACTTCTCTTTGTTAACTCACTGATGTTTTTTGCCAATTATTTCGTTATCAGTGGTTTGTCTTTTTTGACTTTGCGCATTTATTCCCGACAGGATGATCTTGGAGAGCCGCCTGATCTTCACATATGTCCATACCATTTTCTTTTACTCATTTAGCAGTGGTCAGAATGTCTTCAGAGTGATCAAATCAAGTGCATTTTATACATTAAAAATAATATCTTTTTTTATCTCTGTAATCTCCCTGCTATTTTAACTGCGTCTTATAGAACCTAGCGATTCTGTATACAAATTATTATTATGTAAACAGATTAAGGGGATGCATTGTGTAGTAATGGATAGCGGCTCGGATTAAGGAATTGGAAAGCCGAGTTCGAATTCCAGTGGAATCCATTACATTCACATACTTGTGAAAGGTATGAATCCTCTTCTTCTCCCCCCAGCTATGGGTAAATAGCAGGACATACTGGGTTCTGGGTAGTAACCGGTCTAGCAGAAGGAAAATCTCTGAATTCCAAAAATCGGACTGGTGAGGTTTCGGCTCCTTTAAGCTAGCTTGTCCAAGAAACGTCGCTTCTACTCTGGGTGAAGTACGCCTAAAACACTACTTGTCAAAAAATAGATTATAATAGACTTTATATTTTTGACGGACTCCACGATATATTGCTATTTTTCTATTCGCAAGCAATTAATTTTCTTCGTTTGATGCTTTTTAGAATTTAGTGCTGAATTCAGCAAAGTCTATTTCAAGACATCAATCGAAAAAAAAAACCCCCAAAAAACTGCTGGTGAACGCCCGACTGAATGAAGGTGTGCGCGGGGGAAGGGGTAGGGATGTAATAAAAATTGCGTAAATGAAAGTAGAAGAAAGTTTTTTTTTCAGTCGTCAGAAGAATTGTATAATTTTTTTTTCTCTTCCTCTCTCTCTCCTTCTTGTCCCCCCCCGACTTCGTATTCATCTTCCGGGTGGTAGGATTTTTGTCTGTGTGTCTTCGTTGATTGTCAGTTGAAATTATTAGTTTTATTGTTCGATTGGAAATTGTGGCATTGAAGGTGGGAATCCAAGGTTGGGAATAGCGAGACTTGACACTTATCGAACCGAATCTAAATTAATCGATTGTCAGGAGAGACGGGATCGCAGAAAGTGAAGAAAAAATAACAAAAAAAAACAAAAAAACACACACACACAGCATGGGTCCCCTCTTTTAATAGTGACTGCGCAAAAGTCTTGAACTGAAACTATGAAATGGCTTCTTTTTTTCACTATGTTCACACTGGTCTAATAAACTTATCTAGGTACCTCCACTAGGTCGCGTAAAAAAAACAGCATATCACGATGAAGAAAGACCCATAACTCAATTAAAACAAAGTTTTGTCATCAATATGTTTATGTTGTTATTAAGAGGTATCAAAAAATTGAATCAAGGTACCTAATCTTAGCAAATAAACGAATGTAAATGTTATGGGGTCCTCCCCTTTTTCATATAAGTGGACTCGACCAAAGTGTTACTTGGACTGCTGCCATTAAATACCCAGAGTCAGTCAGAATACAGAGAGGGGGTAGAGATAGTAAGAAGACTGAGATAGTCATTGAGTTGAAGGTAGAGTAACAGTGTGAGGTAAGACTCTAAGGAAGTCCTACAGCGAGACTATCTATATATATATATTATATATATATATTATATATATATATATATATATTATATATATATATTATATATATATATATATATATATATATATATATATATATTATGTATATATATTATATATATATATTATATATATATATATATATATATATTATATATATATATATATATATTATATATATATATATATATATATATATATATATATATATATATATATATATATATATATATATATATATATTGCTACTAACCGCGTTCCTGGATTTACTAACAGTATTACCCTTTGTATTACTGTGTAAATACATTTTATTTCTTATATTTAATTCTTGTGTTTGTCATTCATTGGAGACCGAATTTCATCTCGGAATCCACAACAGTAAACTTCTTTAGGATTTCTCTCTAGCAGAGTCACCTTTGTAGAAACTATCTAAAAAAATGTGAAAATAAATGAATGCAAGTCTTAAAACGATCCTAATGCAAAGTAAGCAACTGGGAAGAAAAAAAACATATATTTTTTAAACAAATGAGTATTAAATAGGTTTTATGAGATTGCAGCAAATTTTCAGTTGTTCCACCATTTTGATTCATAACCAAATTATTGACAGATTATCCATAACTTTAGGTGTGTACTCAGCTTCTAAGAAATGTCTCTCACTTGAAGAAATATCATGCTGTGACTTTGTGTTTTCATTCTTTTATATCAGACGAGAATGTTTGATAGAGCAAAAAGATTCCGTTTTAAATTGTTACTAGTTTTTATAGGCTGTCATCATTGCTGCTGCAGTTTCACAAGATCATTTCTCTCTCTTCTCTGGCTGTCCTCTATACATACATAAGGCTTAGCTCAATGATTGGCCAATACAAACCATGACTATTTCTATGCAAATAACTTACCTGTGCCACTTGTGTAGATCTGTCTTTTCAAAACTGTCAATGGTCCTGTTTAAGACGTTGAACTACATCCGCGTCATGGCTAAGACGATAAACTACATCCAGCAGCTAGGCCTGTGATCAGGAGGTTTTGATTGGATAATAATAACCATGACTATTATGTGGGAGGTATTTCTGGGAGATACATGTGGGTGCTATTTCTGCCTCAACGATGTATTTTCACTATGTGGGACTGATAGGTGTATACATATTTGTATATAATTGCAAGAATGACATATCTGTATGTAAACTATTTTCAATGACATTCATTTAGTTTAGCTATTATGGGTATTCTTTCTGCTATGGTAAGGTGTTTATAACGGTTACTCTAATTCCTAAAATTGGTATGGGAGAGTAATATCTAAAAAAAGAATATAATGAAAGATGTGTACCCTCTCTGTTGCTCATTTTAATAGGAACCTATTCGCATCATCAACATTCAGACTAATGTTTAGTTTTTAGTTTTACTTTCAAATGTTTCTTGTGGCAAGGCAAAAGGAAATTTTGGGTTAATCTTGGGTTGTGGGTATTGTGAATCCATTTTCTGAGCCGAGTAGTAAATATAATACAATTAGAATCAGGTAGAACGGGTAAAAAACAAAACAAAAAAAAACCCAGATCGGTCCTGAAAAAAGAATGTCATATACCTAGATATGGTCACTAAACCGAGAAAAATCTATACCCGTTGATTAAATACCGTCCTCGGTAAGATGCTAAACTACATCCGCGTCCTGGGTTAGACGATAAACTACGTCCAGCAGCAAGGTCTCTGACCAAGAGGTTTTGAGGAGCGTGGAAAGAAATTGTAATTGCTGGTGTTCCCTGGCCTAGGGTGGTAGCACCTGTTAGGGTCCCAGCTATGGGGAAATAGTGAACTATTACCAGCAATACTTTTTTCAAACAATTATTACCAGCAATACAATTTTGAAGGAAAAATATTACCAGAAACAGATTTTTGACGAAAGAAAATATTACCAGCACTAAAAAAATTTGTTGGCATTAAATAACCTATTGAGGTTGATATGCTGTACAACAAAATAAACCAAAAGAAACTAAACTTTCAAGGGGGATTTATTTGACAATGATTATCCATGCCCTTAATGAACATAGTATAAAAATGACGAAGAAGAAAGGATCATATTCAGTGTTCTTTTTTGTATATTTTATAAAATATTTTATCTCCTTAAACATTTATCTTTTCCAAGAATTTGGTACAATAACTTTATTTGTAGCATCAGTAATAGTTTCACACAATACTACATATTGCTACAAAACCAAAACATCAACTTAACAACTTGAGTCATGTTCTTAAATACATGTTTAAATTAAATGAATGCAAGTTTTACAACCATTATAATACAAAGCAAGCAACTGGGAAAGCCACATATATTTTGAAACAAATGGGAATGAACTGGAGTTTATGACATTACAACAAATTTACAATTGTTCCTTCGTTATTTTATATAACCAGAGTTCCACATTTAATCAAATTATTGACAGACTATCCTTAACTTGAAGTATGTACTCAGCTTCTCAGTAATGTCTCCTGCTTGAATAAATATCCAGTGTCTTTGTAGTTTCAAACATTTCTGGCGGATGAATATTTGCTGATAGAGCTAAAGATCCTGCTTTTAATTGTTCCTCGTTTTATAAGCTCTTATCGTTGCTTGTGCACTCATATAGTTAGCATAATATATCTTCAGAAGCTCCAATCGACCGTCTAAACTAAGCTATGGCATATTTTCCAGATAATGATTATTTAATGCTGTATATACAACAATTTTGGCACAAGACCGGAAAGGAATGTGGGAAGTCTGGTTAACACTTCCTATCCTAGACCTAGCTAATCAGATTCACGACCCATTAATCGATTACAATTTTCTCATTCAGCACAAGAATGTGTCCATCAGGATTTAACTATACATAAATCATAATACCACATATTTACAAAGAAATTACCCCATGTTATAAACATGGTATTATGTACAAATAGTTTAAATGTCTTCTTTTCTTACCTATTTTCATGATAAAAATATGTACAAATATATTGATCATGAAATGAAGAGGAAGGAGATGAACCCCAAAATAAAATTAAATATAACAAAACATTCAAACTACACATAACAGATGTTAATAGGATCCGTCCATTCTACCCCCCCCAAAAAAAAGAGCAGTCGCTGTATCCTGCCTACAAATAGAATCAAGAAGCCTTACCTCGATGAATAAAATGAAAATAAAATGAAGAAGAGGGAAAATCAAATCTAGCCCTGTCGAGATGAATAAGGGGTGGGCGGACAAAAAAAACAAAAAACAAAATTGGGGAGGTTGTTGAATTCGACATGGCTCTTAAAATAAACCGCCGGGAATGACACTTGCTGACATTAACTAGGTAAGCAAAGAGGACCTAGCGGAGGGTTTGACAGGAAACTGCTCCATTGAATCAAAGGAGATTGAAAAAAAAAATTTGAAGACCGGCACCCGTTTACTTTAACCAAGCTCGTCACTTATATTCACCTTTCGTTGAAATCTATCGATAACTAATGCTTTCTATCAGTTCTGATGTTCATCTTCAGCAAATTTCCAAAGAACCCGATCAAAACCTGATGAGAATAGAGTTCGTATCGCAAGAACCCTCCGTTCGCGACGTCCACACCACCATTCTTGCCACGGCTAAAAACGTCAGAAACACCATTCGTTTCACTTCAGAATACGGTGGAGACGCAGTGTCACCCGCTTGTGTGAAATCAATGGACACGAGATGTTAGAGATCAATACCTCATCTCGCCGACATTGTCCAAGAACAGGAGCACCTGAGGACAATGTAAGAAAGCATGCGAAGCCGTTTCGTCTAGACCAATATCACGCCGATGACAGTCGGGAAAATCCCCCCTCCACCGAATTAATAAATAGCATGTTCCAAATCAATAGCCAGGTAGGCGAAAACTCATGATTCCTGAGGTAATCGCTCGCTGGTGCCCAAGACCAGTAAAAGCGCAAATCTGTCGCCGAGAGTCCGAGCCACTCACAGAAAGGATCCTTCGTAACCACTCCACTAAATCCCGATACAATAGCCTCGTAAGCTCTGAAAAGTCACTAGACCAAGGAATGAACTTCAAGGCCGCTCGACACTCTCTGGTGAATCCGGAATGACATAGATGCTAGGCACAGACATCTCCACAGACCTGATGTTTGCGACCACTCCAGAGGGAGAGCAAGAGCCTTCTTACAATTTCTGTAGAAAAGGGTTTACACCCGGTAAAGGATGAGAGGAAAGACATACGTGGCGCATGGCCCAGCCCGACCGTTGACGGATAACCGCCTTCGGGGCGATGTTTGGACCGCCGCTCCGACCTTTGCTTGTACTTCTGGCCAATTCTTCTTCAGCGATTGCCCGAACCCGAAACACACTCGAAAAATGCGGACGGGTCCGTCAGTTTAACTAAAATGATGCGCGATCCTTTTCCAGACACGTAACTGGATTCTAGAAGACTTGTTGCGGTGAATTTTGGCTCGCGTGACCTTCGCGTACCGTTCAAACGCTTTCTGTACCACCGTAAATGCTGCTGCGCCACGAAACGGAAATGCATTTTCCAGAGAATGATTTGTCAAAACAAACGCCAGCTTATATGCAATTAATGTTTTACAAATAAATGACCTTTCATTTTCTGATTGGTCAATTTAAAAAAAAAAGAAAAAGTTTATCACTTGCGTACATATATTTTCACCCGGTATATAATTTATGAGTTAGGATATATGATCCGGCAGTTTATAAATTAAAGAACAAATAGGAGGCATTTATAAATTTAACATATTTCGCTTCTATAAAAGTGAACCATATTAGAGTTGTAAACCTTTCCTATTTGTTTGTTTTTTTTTATCTTATATAATTTTATATACCAGAAAAATGTTAGGAACATTAATGACAAAGTGGAAAAAAATAATTGAGCGATGTTTATGTTGATATGACTATTTATGCGCATAAAGGTCATTAGACGCTGAAGTTTTAAATCTTTACAGTTAAAAATTTTGAAAATATGCGTTTGTGTGTATATATATATATATATATATATATATATATATATATATATATATATATATATATGTATATATATAGCCGATTTCATTTAGTTTCTTTATGTTTGTATTTTTATCAATTGTGTTATTAAGTATCCCATATTGTGATAATGGACGATATATAAAGTAAGATGAAATATTGTAAGGGCCTTGGCGCAAATTTACGGTTTGATGATTTAGTGATGAAAGCACTTCTATACACTTTCGCCTTAGTAAATTCCTCTCTCTTGTAATTAGAGTAGCATTATTTAAATCGAAATTATTGTCAAACAGATTACTCTATTTAGTGCGATAAAGTTCTAAAGGAAGAAACACATAACGAAATTTTCCCACTTTGTTATTAATTTTCCTAATATATATATATATATATATATATATATATATATACATACATTAAGAAATGGACAAAGTCCGACAATTTTATTTATTAAAGACATTTTTTTTTTATGTTTAACGTTCTTTTTATAGATACAAGTATTTAAGTAAATGCTCTGTTTATAATAAACAGTATTAAATAACATTTACCGGCCTGAATGTCTGAGAAATTTTCATAGAAAATATTCGTCCTTCTATGAAAATTTCTCGGACATTCAGGCCGGTTATTTAATAATGTTTATTATGAACAGAGCATTTACTTAAATACTTGTATCTATAAAAAGAACGTTAAACATTAAAAAAAAATGTCTTTAATAAATAAAATTGTCGGACTTTGTCCATTTCTTAATGTATGACGTCATTTGTTTACATTTGATACGCCATGAGCAATTATGAATGTACGAGATTCATTGAAGATTGAAGTTTATAAGCAGTAAATTCGACCTTGCCAACCGAACGATCCTTGGTGGCCGAGCTGTTAGGCACGTCAGCATAAATGACGGTTCCGTATAGGATGCAGGTTCGAATCCTGTCCAAGGACGAATATTTTCTATGAAAATTTCTCGGACATTCATTATAAACAGAGCATTTACTTAAATACTTGTATCTATAAAAAGAACGTTAAACATAAAAAACAATGTCTTTAATAAATAATATATATATCCTAACAAATCCAATGAAACAAAAATATCCAGCTAATTCAATCACATCTACAGTTGAAAAGAATCTATCTAAACTACGACAGCCAAAACCATAATAAACTTAGTCAATACTAAACAAAACAATTCTGAAGGATGCATTTACCTTATCGTCTGCAATGATTGTCATAAAAATACATAGAAGACACCGAAAGGAATTTATATAAAACAATTATATGAACACAAATGTGGGGAACTCGAGCGCGTACACTCGGGCCAAAAACAAAAATTCCCCAAGCCCCCACACCCTTCGAGCACCCATCCCTCTCTCCAGAGCAATGAGAGGTGGCAGCCCCAGGCATCTGTTCCCCAGGGCTGGGCAGCTCACAGTGTTATTTTCCTCAGTTGTGCCTCTGTCCTTCGATGGAGCCGCAACTAAGTCGTATTCTACCCGAAGACAGAGACGCAACTGAGAGATGATAATCTTCCACCGTCATGGGTCGCGGAAGATGTTAATATTTGCTCTGGTCTCCTTACTGGAACGGGATGTGACGCAGGTCTGGTTTAATGTGAGGTCCCCGAGCGTGTAAACTCGGCCCAATAATAAAAGTTCCCCGAGACCCCACAACCGTCAATTGCGCTGGCCTGAATCCCTCCCTCTAGTGCAATGAGATGGTGCAGCTTCAGGCATCTGTTCCTCAGCGCTGACCACCTTACAATATGATTTTCTTCAGTTTCCCCTTTTGTCCTTCGACGGAGCCGCCACGAAGTTGCATTTTGCCCGAATACAGAGACGTAGCTGAGATGTAATAAAAACTTACCCGGCATGTGTCAGGTAAGTATGCATAATAACTTTGTGTCAGATGGATAATTTTCCGCTTATCCCTCGCCAAACTGACGCTTCCCGTTTTGAAATGTAATCAGCTACATGAAACTGTTGTTGTGATTCATGTAATATATGCTTTATACTTTAACATCGGTAATTTGGTTGAGCTGAATCTTCAGTAATTCAAGTGTCTTACACCCAGCATTATGGTCCTTTCAGGTTTTTATTTCCAACGTACAGTGTACGTCTGAATAAGACAACTTTCATTTCAATCCTGAATGGCCAGTCCTACTACAGCTGCTAAGTAAAAATTAAGCAGTATCCTTTATTTTTCTTTTGATTCTTCATTTCTTTTGTCCTCCCCTGTATATGCATTTCCATATTTTCGTTCTATGCGCATGCGCTTGTGAGTAAGTGTATCAGCACGCTTGCGCAGATGGACAGAGACAATGACGAAGATTTCCGTTTTTTTCCGTTCCATCGTGAAATGATACTCTACTGCTGTGAGTATCGGAATTCGATCAGAAGCATTCCATTTGAATGAATTCCCTCAGCAAATGAAAAAATGTCAAATTCATTAATCGTTACTCACTCTCTTTCTCCATATATATATATATATATATATATATATATATATATATATATATATATATAAAAGTCAGGATGTGTGTGTATGTCTAACGAGTGCACGTGCTCAAAATTAGCGGGAAGGCGAAGACCGACTTTGCATTTCCCAATTCCCATAGATAGTGGAAATAATCGATTTTTTCATGCTTCTACTGCAGTTTTCATGTAGTCTGCGGCCATTTTCTACTAGCCAGAATGAAAGCCTATGGCTGGCTGCCACCAATAGGCAGGAAGATTCTATAGGCCAGCGTGAGAGCCAACAGCTGACTGACACGAATGTTAACTAGCATGCTAGCATGCAAAAAAAAATCGATAGCTGCATTCGCCACAAGTGGGAAAAATTTAAATCTGCATGGCACTTTTCTCCAATTGGCTCATTCACTCGCTTAAACTCAACGTTGATTCTGATTCCGCAAAACTGGATTGGGTGTGAAAAAGCATTTGTTGTTAACATTCTTTTTACATTCATTTTTTTCCAGTTACGAGTCCTTTTTTAAAGCTGATCGTTTTGTGTTCATTTTGTTTAGTTCTTTTTTCGTAACAGATTTAATGTTTAGTATAGAGGTTAGAAAAAATTCGCAGTGTGAGATAAGCAAGAAGTAAGGCATGTAGCAACATCAGCGCGGCAAAGGGCACTCCTTTAAAGGCAAGGAAAGGAAAAAATATTTTAAGTCAAGTGATAGCGATTGCTGTATGAGTCGTAATATTTTTGAATCAAACGCGGGCAACGCCGGTCCATGCTGCTAGTATATATATATATATATATATATATATATATATATATATATATATATATATATGTGTGTGTGTGTGTGTGTGTGTGTGTGAGAGAGAGAGAGAGTGGGAGGGAGAAGGAGAATGATATATATTTTATATATTAAGAACAATATTGTGGAAAATGTATGAATGGGAAAAAAGTTTACTTGCGACAAGTTTCGTCTTTTAAGACTTTAGTTGATTAAATTTGTTATGGTCCCACAACTTAAAAATGCGCATGACAGAAAGTTGCTGGGAATTTTACAATTATTTTGTTAGAATTTTTTTCTTATCTCTTGCTGAATTCGTTTAGAGACATTTTTTTTTTTTTAATTTCCATCAGTTTTGATAAGTATGCATTCCTCACTGATATTAGAAGATCTGCCAGTAAGGCTGAATTTTTGTAAGAGACAGGATCAAGGCAATCCCTAGATATTTATAATGTAGTGAAGTAATTTCTTCTTTGATCATAATTTGTTATGTTGTTAGGACTACACATGCGCACGAACGAGGGATGCTGGGAATTTTAAATTTATTTTTTTTTTAATCTAGTCGATTTCATTTAGATTCTTTTTCAGTATCCTCTCATTGTGATAATAGGAGTTCTGACAGGAATGGTGAAATATTATAAGAGCCATGTGGAAAATTTACTGTGGATGACCTTGAGATCAAGGCAATCTCTAGACATTTTCGTCGTAATGACTTGTTTTCTCTATTCATCAGAGTTTCATATTTTTATCTCAAAATTTTGGTCAGTCTCGTTAGGGTGGGCAACAAACGCATTTGATGTATTGTTAAATTCGTAAATAATATTTGCCCTATTTAAATTAAAATATTTAATTTAAATTGGGCAAATATTATTTACGAATTTAAATGCCCATTAAGGAATTGTATTCCCGATCAATCAAAATTCGTAAATAATCATATAGGCCACACTACATGTTTGACACGCAGACTCACTCTACACCTTAGCTCAAGTAGATCTCATTTAAATATTCATGGAGACCTAGCGGGCTGTATTCAGAACATACTTGTTGACAACAGTAATATAATAGCATCATCTACATGCAAAAAAAAAAGGTTAAAAATAATGGACGCCTTATTAATAAAAACAAAAAAAAAAACACTTAATAATATTAACTTTGAACATGGACATTATATCTTGAACGTGTTTTGAAACAAAAAAAATGGAAACATTTTATAAAACATACATACAACAAATTATTTCTTATTTTAAGAGTTAAAATATAATCCTTGAAAATGGCTAAATGTATAGCCGAAAGCGTTCGGATAAAAAGAACATTCGGACAGTTTTTATATAATTTATCATCTGAAAAGAACAAAATTATTAGATCGCTTGAGAAATTGTATAAAAACTAAATAAAAGCACCTTGTCTGTCGTTTTCAATGAAATGTGCATGAAAGAAGGATTGCTGCCTAAACACACACACACACACACACACACACACACACACACATATATATATATATATATATATATATATATATTATAATTAATTAATTCATCGAGTGTAGAAGAAACCTCAACAGAATGCAGAAAGCTCAGGACGGCCGTTTTGTCCTATATTTGGGACTCATCAGCAGTGCGCATCCACTACTAAGAATTGAAACCCTGACAGATTATCAGGTAAACCTCAAACCAACGGGTCTCGGTGACGAAGAGGTAACGAATGAGATTCGATATGGCTTCGCTCGTTCACATATTCCATAGTAGAACTCACTCGAGTTTCCCTTACCCATCGGAATGTGCCCCCACGAGCCACGACTACTATCCCCCAATCCGCTCCAATCAGAGCATTAGAAGCCGGTTCAAGCAATGATATACAAGTGATAGAAATTATTAGGTGGATTTGAGATGATTATTTCTCCTAGACTCGATAAATTACTTAATTATAATTATCTCAAATCCTCTAAATTGCGACCTCTCCGTCGCCGTGGACCGTTGGTACAGTTGGTATGAAAACTGAAAGAAAAGCTCTTAGAGTCTTTGAAAAAAGAATGGAATCAATTATCAAACTCAAACTTTGAGAAAATTTTTGCAAAGAATGCGAAACATTTGTGCTGCAGTAATTAAGGCTAAAGGAGGATATTTTGACGAGAGTTAAATTTAATCGTAAAATGCTTTTTTTTCTTATTGTCATAATAAAAGTTCTAATAAAAATAATGTCTCACTTTTTAAACCCTATATATTTATATTTTTTCCAATGGTAATATTACTGAATAGATAAAATATATAGATAAAAGGATGTAATGGATTAGGAGATCTTAGAGAAGGGGGAACTTTAAAAATAATAATTAATATAAGTAAAGAGGTCATAGAGGATATATATATATATATATATATATATATATATATATATATATATATATATATATATATATATATATATATAATTATTTATTTAAAAATATGATTCCAACACACTACATAAGATTTCTCATGTTTGAAACATGAGAACTCTTATGTAGAGTGTTGGAATCATATTTTTAAAAAAATGCTTATATTTATGCTCTACTTTTGTATCGAGCACTATTTTTTTAAAATAATAACACAAATATTAAAGAACTTTGGATTATTTACCTAACGAGTTATTTCCTATTTTCTATATATTTTTCACACAGACACACACACACACACACACACATATATATATAAATTCGCTTGAAGATGAAACAGAACTGATGCTTTTAATTTAATTATATAATTAAAATTGAAGTTTTTAGCATCAGTTTTTGAAACATGGTTATTACTGTGTAGCGAAGAAACCATATTTTAAATCAGTTAATTTAATATATCTATATATATGTGTGTGTTTGTGTGACTACTTCCTATTTATTTATTTTTTATATCATTTTATTTTTTTATTTATTTTTGAGTACACATTCTAAAATTCATATTTATCCTCTTAAAATATGACTAGATATAAAATCGACGACACTAGACGCAATATTCTGTTATTTTATATTTTCTTTATTGACAAATCTTCACATACACATATACAAAGCGATTTCAGCATGATACAATGCTTAACAAACTTTTCACTCTCGATCAGTTATGAGTGAGAAGTGAGTTCGATCCTCACTCGGTGGTTAAGCCACGTATAATAAATCACTGAACCAATGCAGATCGCCGATTGCACAGTAAAAAATTCCAGGTCAGAATTACGTGTCGTCCTGTAGATTTATTGATCTATTCTCGTACCAGTATATGTTTGAATTAGCGTTTCATTCACTTTGGGTAGTTACTGAATCACTGATATAGTGATTGCATGCGGAAGTCTCCTGATCTTTCTCTTATCATTTAACAAGTTCTTTAACGGGTTTTGTAAAGTCTCGTGATGGCGAGAGTACAAACGAGATTGGAAGAAACCAATTCAATTTGACGACGGATATGAAAAGACTTCAAGGAAATCAAAGAGACGCATATCAAAGATTATTCGAAGATGATATCCTGATGTCTTCTAATACGATCACTGGGTGGAGTAGAGGGTTTCACTATAGACATTAATTCCAATGTACACTATATATCTCACGAACTACAAAGCATATATCTGTCTAACCGTCACTTTATACTGAGTGAAAATGAAAATACTGGAGCGATTCAGATAATAATCAAAGTAGGTAAGTTCAAAAAATCTAATTTTCAGAAAGACTGAAAAGAAAAAAAACGAAAAAAAAAAAAATAAATAATGGAATATTAGTCGGTCGCCCTTTCACTGAAAATAAAGCTTCGACCATGAAACAATGCCTGGCTTCAGAGTCAGTAGCTGTTGAAAGATTTGTTATAGACACACCTGTATCTTTTTCAGGAACACGCATAAAGACGGGCAAACACACATACACATATACAGGGTACGATGGATAAATTTTAGTCTAAATTTAAAGAATGAAAACTAAAATGACATCTCATTTCAACATATATTTACCAAAATGACATAAAAATATCTTAAATTAGTAAAGATCAATAAATCTACATGGCGACACGTAATTCTGAGTTGAAACATGACCTGGAATTTTTCACTGTGCAATCGGCGATCGACATTGGCTCAGAGTGATTTATTAAACGTGAGGATCGAACTCACTTCTCACTCATCACTGATCGAGAGTGAAAAGTTTGTTAAGGATTATATCATACGGAAATGGCTGTGTATATATATATATATATGTGCAGATCTGGCAATAAAGAAAATCTAAAAAAACAAAATATTGTGTCTAGCGTTGTCGATTTTATATCTAGTCATTTACGTAGAAGATAAATGTGAATTTCAGGATTTGTCTTCAAAAATAAATAAAAAATAAAATGATATAATAAAAAAAATAAGTAGGAAGTAGTCACACACACACACATCTATATCTATCTATCTATCTATCTATCTATCTATATATATATATATATATATATATATATATATATATACCTACTCTATAACGTCTTTACTATTAGGTTAGTGCAAAAATAATGTCGTTTTTTGACGATTTTTTTTGATTATCGTTCACCCATTTATCCAACTTTTTTGACTTCCTTATTTGCTTTAAATGGCGAACGACTGTTGAGTGGTCGACCTCGAGTTCAACAGCAACTTCTCGTGTGGTTTTTTTCGAGGATCGGCTTCAATTAAGGCTTTCAAATGTTCGTTATCAACCGCAGTCGGCCGGCCGCGACCGTCTTCATCTTCGAGGCTCTCGTCTCCATTGCGAAATTTCTTGAACCACCGTTGTGCCACACGTTCGTTAGTGGTTCCTGGGGCCAAACGCATCATTGATATCACGAGCCGTCTCGGCAGCTTTTCGGCCTAGTTTGAACTGGAACAAGGAAATCGTGCGGATTTGAATTTTGTCCATGCTGTCGAAAAGCCTGCAAAAAAAAAATGAATGAAGAGATTGAGAACGGTAAGGAATAACACGATTCGATAGAGCGAAAAGCGCGCTTCAAAATGATATATAACATGGCTATATATATCAATGAGTTAATTCAGAAATCATATATAAAAGTAACATATGTGAGAAAACGACATTATTTTGGCACCAACCTAATAATATTAATCACTATTTATGAACTTTCATCTACTCTAAGATCTCCCAACTTTCTTTCCATTAATCCATTACATAGTTTTATCTATATATTTTAAAGTTATTTTTAAACACCTTTTCATTTCTCTTTTAATTTTAAATTAATTTTTCGTTCTTCATATAACCCGGAAATAATGTCATAAGGTTAATATACCGGTTTAATTTTATAAACATTATTTGCTTTAGACAAATACCGTCCACCCTCCCCTAACCCCTGCCTTTCGTCTGACTAAAACATTGAAATGGATAAATTCAGTATTAGCTTTTCGACAGGTTGATTTTTTTTTTTTTAGCTTTCACAGATAAATTTCTATTTCTGAAACGAACTCAGACCAGACCGGGGTGGATAGGACAGACGACCGATATCTTCGTCTGCCGAAATATGCTTATTCCCCATATAAGGTGATTTTGAATTTTATTGTTTATCAATTATTTGCTCTGTAATAATAAATACATTGAGCTCTTTTTGTGGATCAGTTTTAATATTTTATATTACGAAGATCCATTTGGATTATATAACAACGGATTTGTTACCTTTATTATATATATATATATATACATATATATATATATATATATATATATATATATATATATATATATAGGATAGCTCAACTTGCAGATATGTCAGGACAAATCTGTACCCAAGAAAAAAATTGGAAATAAAAAAAAAAATTAAACAAGACAAAACAAATCACCAAGTCCTTTAAGTCCGTAGTCCAAAGAAAAAAAAAACCCCAAACGAGTGGAAAGACTAAAACGTAGAATACTCAATACGTTAAGTAGAGCGATAAACTAGTGTATATATATATATATATATATATATATATATATATATATATATATATATATATATATATATATATATATATTCTCAAATGCAGATTGTTTGAGGTAATTATGCATATCATGCAAGCCTCAATACTAAGTTTTGGTTTTTAATTTTTTTTATCAAAATTAATTAAATCGAGAAAAAAAGCTTTATTTAAATTTGTAGTTATTTTCCACCTTTATTAAAATTATTGAATTTATAATACAAATTACATTCTTAAGTTATACCAAACCAGAAAATCACTTTTTACTTCAGTAACAAATTAATAAATTTGTCATCAATTAATCAACCCTTGAAATAGAAAAAGTAACAAAACTTATATAAGTTTTTGAAACATTTACTACTTAATATAGTGAGTCTTTTTCTCAAGAACAGCCAGCGAAATATTATGTATTGATTGCATTTTTTTTTCTATATCAGTAGGCTAAATTTCTGGAATATTGTGTTAATCGCTTCCCATATTGTTTGTCAACTCATATGCAATGTGATACAGTCACTACAATCACTTTCTCACAAACGAGATGTGGCTTCCCTTTGTCTTTTCTACAAATAATTTCATGGCAACTGCTCTGACGAGCCACTTTTACTGGTTCCTCAACTACATGAATTTAAACGTGCTACTTGGTTGACATTTCGGTCCCACCTTTTTACTGTCGAAACAGTTAAATGTAACCGCCTCTTCTATTCCAATAGTTTCTTCTCTCGCACTTCTCGACAGTGGAACTCCCTTCCTTCTACTTGATAGTTATATGTCATTGTTTTGCTATAAAAAATTGTTCAAAATAAATTCAAGTTATTATGGTTTATGTAATTTGCATAATAACTTCAGACAGACTGTATATGTGCTTAACTGAATAGTATAGACTTATTAGGTCCACTTATTTTTATACTGATCTTTTCCAGTTTCTTGATGGAAAGCTGAAATTCATCAAGGAAAGCCCCGTTGTTTTTTTTAACCCAAGTACTTTCAAGATCATCTTCAATGGTAAATTACAATGGAATGCAGATTTTATCTCAGTTACAATAAGCTCAGGTTTTTAATTTACCCCTGAAGAGGATCTTGGAAAAGATCGAATGTACTTGGGTTAGAATAACAATGGCATCTGAATTTCATCTTAATATCAAGAAACTGATTAGACAAATAGAAAGGATCAATATGTCAATATTATTCAAAGGAAGAGGTTTGAATGAAAATATACTGTCTAAATCTATCTATCTATCTATCTATCTATCTATCTATCTATCTATCTATCTGTGTGTGTGTGTGTATATATATATATTATTTTAGGATATTACATGGAAAACATGTCAAATGTTTCAATGCGCATCATGACACACACACACACACACACACACACACACGCACACACACACACACATATTTTTTCGCTTGTACTTATTATCTGGAATGATACGTATAGACTTTTATTTTACATATATGAAAATGTTAATATGTAATCCATAGTTCGGCCAAAACTGCTACCAGATATTTTCCCTTATTTCGTATTTAGGAGTAGGTTTCCGGCTCCTTCTAAATTCTACATCAACTCTATACTTCTAAAGTCTCCGATTAAGCAATATAATTTATACTACTAGAAATTTTGAAGCACCCTGACGTGTGTTGATATCCTCACAGTATTTAGTATTGTTGAAGTTATCGCGAACATATTTATCAAGATTTACAAACTCTACGTTTCGTTCAATTTCGCAAACCAATCGACGGAATTTGAATAAGCTGATTTGTTTGGAAGCATACTTCGAGGAAAAACCCTGATTCGCAGTTTTTACTTACCCTAGTAAAACCAACGGTACTTACCTGTTTGCACTTATCTCCAAAATTTGGGTTCTATCTGTTAATGTATGGGTATTTTAGAAGGTGGGTGGACGGATTACCAGAAGTCAAAGAATTTTATTTATGGAATATCTTGTTTCCTGTTCATTTTAATGTCTTTTTTTTCTCTTTCACTTCCATTCGCCCCCACTTCCGTCTTAGTAGCGTTATCGCCTTCCTTGGGCTGAATTGATCTTTAAAAAGCCGGAATAAAATACAAGAAAATATAATGCTTTATTATTTAATTTAAAGTAATGGCATTAATGATTTTAAACATTTGATACAACTCAGATACTCGATTTGTTATAGATTGAAGCTAAGAAGAAATTCTCCTATTCTGTTTAATTCCCAGATTCACAAATAGTTGGGGCGGGGCGAAGCGTCACTCGGTACCGTCTTATATCACCGTTGATGCACAAGGAAACTAAGCCCCCAAATCAATAATCTACCAAGAGATTAAAGCAGATAAATCAATTCCAAATATTGATTTGATCAGAGGTTAATCCAACAGCTAAATTTTCAAATGCAGAATGATGAGAACTTTAGAAAACAATTAGAAAATAAAAGTTTTTGAAAGGGCATTTTTAAGCTTCCTCGAAATGAAATTGAATTAAACTATAGTACTTTATTTAATGAAATCAAAAACTCAAGCACATTCCCACAGGAAAAAAAAGAAAGAAAATAAAGTTCTAATATATATATATATATATATATATATATATATATATATATATATATATATATATATTTTTTTTTTTTTTTTTTCAAGTGAAAACCACAATGTCCTTCGTACTTTATTTAATGAAATCAAAAACTCAAGCACATTCCTACAAGAAAAAAAAAGAAAGAAAATAAAGTTCTAATATATATATATATATATATATATATATATATATATATATATATATATATATTTTTTTTTTTTTTTTTTTTTCAAGTGAAAACCACAATGTCCTTCGTCTCAGGTTACATTTCGCAGTTGTCTGATTTGATTTGGAATGAAATCAAAAAGTACATCACGTCTTTTTTTTTTATCTCCGTCATTGACTGAAGCCATTTTATTGACGCGCAGGGAAATTGACGATTAATGGCGTCCATGAATCGAAGAACGATCTCCAGTTTCCCGCGCGCGCCAACGTCCATTGTTATTAGGACGCATAGTGCCTCGGTTCGCCTCCGTCGCTTTCCCCGTTATTCGCTGCGTCCTTCGACTAGCCATGATAACCAGTCGTGTTGCATGCCGGCCACTTGTATATTTGTTTCTGGTACAAAAAGATAATCTGGCTTCTGGCAGTATTGTAAATAATATTACGTGTCTAGCGGACGTGTACGTTCGCTGAAATAAACTAATCTGTATTGTCTGGTACACAAAACCGCATATATCAAGTTATAAAAAAAAATGTTTCTAAGTCTGTCTGGTAGATAATGTCCTTGTTAACTTCCTGGCGGTCTCTGTTCGAGTTCTGGTAATAAACTATTTTTTTTTTAAATATTAATTCTAAATTGCCATATTCACAACGTTTCGGCCCTTTAAGTTCCGGCCTTCTTCTGGTGGTTGGAATTTCGTCCACCGGGGTAGATTGTTCTAGTTCCACGTGACATGCCTCTTTCGGATGTCTCAGTTATTTCTCCTTTAACTCCCTCTCCAAGTTTTAGACCAGAAGAATTGTGAGTTCAATACCAGGCCACAGCAGTGATGGAACAAATCTCGGACAGTTGAGTTAAAGGGAAATAACTGAGACATCCGGAAGAGGCATGGCACGTGGAACTAGACCAATCTACCCCGGTGGACGAAATAAAGGGTTCGGAATTCCAATCACCTGAAGAAGGCCGGAGCGTACAACGGCCGAAACATTGTGAATCTGGCAATGAAGATCAGGAGTCTGAATAATGTAAATAATGCAAGTAATCATAATACCTCACCTCAGAGATATAGAGGCCGAAATGTTGTGAATATGACAATGACGACGAGGATAAGAGTCCGAATAATGTAACTAATGCAAGTAGTCATAATACCTCAACTCAGATATATAGTCAGATATTAATTTTCAAAATTATTTAAGAAATTGAAAATTCAGGCAAGCATCCTTCAAATTGAAATTAGGTATAACAAAATTTATGCTATGCTCATTGAACATGAGGAAATGCAAAGCGAATGATATCTGGAGTACTTGCGAAGAATGACGACCTTGTCTACACTAATTTTTAAACATCGTCTGTCTATTCACTATGAGTAGAACGTCTGCTCATAGGAGCAGGGCTTGCAAAGTGGGTCACAAGGCCTAGCGTTGAGGCGTACGCATTGTCAAACCGATCTACGCTATTCGCTATTATTGTATTATTAATCGATGTCTCTCGTGGAATTAAACTTTTCTTACACTAAACTTTGTTCCAGTGTTTTCTTTACAATATTATTAACTAGAAACTACTAGCTTATACGAGCATTACAACAGCACTCCGCTGTAATAGCCTTGTGCCAAACAATGATAATTCTCGCGGATTTTTGCTCTTCAGCACGATTCTTATTTGACGATATATTGCAAAGGCCAGACAAAACTAAGCCTCGTGGATCGTATCTAGTAACCCCGATTCTCACTGAGTACTTAAACATAATAACCTCGCTGTTGACCATGTTCACCATAGTCTATAAATATAGAATCCAGCGCAGTACGTAATCTGTTCAATGAAACAACGTTAAAGATTAACACTCACGAGTCAGGCACTCTACTGAATCTGACTATATCGCCAATACCACCAGTAGCTGTTCCGTAATTCTTCAGTCTTCGATATCAAATGGTGGCAGTGAATATTCGGGAAAAACATGGCCGCCTTTATACACGTCGCATTGAATATTTTGAGCCTTCTGATTGGTTAAGCCTTCTATTGGTGAACTATAAAATGAGTCAGCTAATTTTGACTGGCTCACTAGTACACCCGGGTACCCAACAATTCCAACACTAGCGTCAAACACTGATACACCTCGAGGATTTTTGCTATTTTACACGATTATTACCTGACGATTTATTAAAATGGCCTTGTGTCAGACGAAGTTAAGCCACGTGGATAGTATTTGGTGGCCTCAATTCTCACTGTGCGTCCTACTATAACTGCTTTTTGTCAGATAATGATAAATCTCTCGGATGTTAGCTGTTGAGCACGAATTTGACTTAGTGCTTTACTATAACGGCCTTGTGGCAGACAAAGATAAACCTAGCGGACGATAGTTATTGACCCCGATTCACTCTGGGTGCTAAACTACAATAGTCTTGTATCAGCCTAAGATATGTCTCACAGATGACGATTTCTGACTACAAATCTCTCTGGACATTGCTGCCTTGTGCCAGCCTATAATAACCCCGCGGACTATGGTTTCTGAGTTCTATCAATTCTGGACGCGTTAATATAATGGCCTTGTGCCAACGTAAACTAACTCCCAGGGATGACGGTTTCTGAGTTCTATCCATTCTGGACGCTTTACAATAATGGCCTTGTGCCAGACTAAACTAAGCCCTACGGATGATGTGGTCTGATGCCTATACTATAAGGGCTTTGTGTCAGCAGAAAGTAAGCCACACGGACGATGGTTTCTGGGTCAGTATCTCTCCGGACGCTTTACTATAATGGCCTCATGCCATCCTAAACTAAGTCTCACATAAGATGGCTTCAGAGGTCTAATCAGTCTGTACGCTTTACGTCCATTGTTATTAGGACCCAGTGTATTCATGCAGTGTTACAATTTTCGTAAGCTTCCTTGGAGCAAGGTGCATCGCAGACAATGGACATAGGACAACTAATCGACAGACGGGACAATAGTGACGAAAATTTGATGCAACCACGGATGACGCAGTATTTTTCAAGGCTAAACAAATTTCATTACTCTTATATACCGTATCCATGAACTCTAATGGATATGTCCCAATCCTCATAAATACGTTGGGAATTATTCTAAATGTTTAATATGCTGTTTAAGTAATCCACTACTAGCAGTGGTTTACCTACTTCACGCCGCTGGTGAGTATTGTATTTTGTTGATATTATAAAGATTACTATTTGATTTCCAACCTCCGTTTTGGTTATTCCTCATTCAGTAAACCTTTCTAGGTTACAACAACTACACACCCCGAAAATAGATTCTGCACACCACTGCAAATCGATTACGCGCCGTCACTCCAATGGGTCTAAAACTGAACTTATTGTGAAAAAACAGGAAGCTAAAGCGGTTGCTTCGATTGATTTGCGCAAGGATGTACTTCAGAAAGAATCGGTTGAAATTTCAAGGATCGACGGCTTGGAACATCTGACACTCACACGTCATATTGAAGGTAAGATGGACAGGGAGAAAGAACGATGAACCTGTATAAGGAGTCTGTGTAAATGGATGTCAGAACAGTGAGTGGGAGAGAAAGTAAACAGATAGATGAAACGCTAGCGCGTATAACGGGGGTAAAGAAAACTTAACAGTGACGGGACATATTGAAAGGTAGTGGAACGCCGGGAAGCCGTGAGTATTACGCAAAAAGAACCTGTACCAAGGGGTGCCAGAATAGGGTTTGGGAAGGATTATTAAAAGACAATACTAAAAGCTACAAATAATAGGAAGTTGTGGAGAGCCATGATCATTTACATTTTGAAGGGTCACGACAAAGAATCAAAAAGAATATCTTTTTAAGGCATAGGTGGTCATGACTTTAATCATATTACTTTTTTTTCTCATATATCATCAATGAGGCTCTTGAAATTTACCGGAAACATAATGAGGAAGGACGGACGGCTAAGGAAATCTGACACACACAGGCAAGATGGACAGAGGGAAATAACGATGAACCTATAAAACGAGCCTGTGTAAATGGATGGTGAAACAGAGTCAGTGCAAAAGGAAAGAGACAAAAATTCTACGATGTATGACAAGGATAAAAGATATTGAACGCTAGTGGAACAGAGGGGTACATAGTGTAATTTACAAGGTGATTGAAAAGTAACTCCCTATTTTATGTAGGAGAGGCCAGCCAAGAGTCTTGACTTAACACCCTGACACTTTGCCTTTGAGATTGGTTAAAACAGAAAGCCTACTATACCAAACCAAGTCTTTGGAAGAACTTGAAGGTCAAATTCTATAAGTTATGTCTTCCATACCACAAGAGTTCCTGGTAAAATCATTTGACGCAATTCCTGGGCGGATAGAGAAACTGGAAGCGAAATCTGGTGCCCATATCGAATTTCAAATAAAACCTTATGCTAAACATTTTCTTCTTATATTCATTTGTTGTAAAAATTATAGTTAATAAATAAATTATGAGTATAACTGTAGGCTCCTTTGATGGAACTTTCGAGACAAAAAACCGTTTTGAGATTATATCCATCACTGTCGTAGAAAGCACAAACATCAGGAACACTGACAATAGACGATTTCAAAGTGGATACGGTGAAATGAATAAAATGTATAAAGTCAGAAGAACCTGGCATAAGATTCTTGAAAGGATATAAAGTTAGCATTCGTCAAAAAGAAATAAAAGGAAACGAGCCTGTGAAAATTAATGTCAAAACAGTAATTGTGATGGATTATAAAAAAGCCAAATATTTTCTAAGAGCTACAAAAAATAGCAAGTTGTGGAGAGCCGTGAAGACCTAAATCCTGAAGGGACACATCACAGCAGCAAAAAGATTATCTTTTCAGGATGTAGATGTCTTCCAGTTTCCTTTTCTCTTTTTAATTATATATTTTCATAATTATTTTATGTGAATTGCCATAAAGTGGGAAAACATTTGAATATTTCCCTGTTGCCAGTTTACTGGAAGACGAGAGATCCTTCGCCTAGACTAGTTGCCCACCCCCAAAGCTAAGCAGTCTCGTGATTTAACCAAAAGCTTGGATTGGGAAAAGAAATAAACTAATGCCTTTTCACAGCAATAAACTTGAACGATTCCAATTTCTGTGCTAACAACCATTACGCTATCCACACAATTATTGGTGGTATACAATCTTCTTGTATCCCTGTTTTAATTGATGACAAACTGTGTTTTGCTTATTAAATAATTTGCCTTGTCCCCTGGTTAAAATGAGTGAATCATTGTCAACGTGAACCATTACTTAATCTTCGTTCCCAGGTAAATCCCAGGAATTTGAATTCGTAAGATAGGAAGATGCTCCCCAGTTTGCAACTTCGCTTAATACTGTTACTAGTTTCATATTTGTGGAGAATGCAGAATTTCAAGGTACGATTCGCTGAAACAAATATGATGTAAAATAAATTGTTTTTCTCTATCGCGAAAGTAAACATATTTTCTGGAGTTCTTGTGTAACATCGTTAACGGGCGACCTCAGTTGCCTCTTTTTGAAAAGCTAATTGGAAGGAAATAAATAAATCAATAACATGTTACTGAAAAATAAAACAACAAAAACAAGCGCGATAAAATATACAACAAAAACAATCTGTAGCATTATGTATTAGGTTAGGTTGATTTTTCACTTTCTTTTTTTTTAAGAAAAATCAACATTGCAGTCGGTGTCAAAGGTGGGGTTAGATGTGATAAGGACTGACACCAAAATTTAGATTCATAGCTTTTAGCAATCTCTGAACATTTAGAAATCAAGATTGTTACAGAAAAAAATGTACAGCAATACCTAATTTCCGCAGGTTCTTGCTTACAAACTGACTTCAAAAATTTACTATTTCAAGAATAAATCCAAATAAAGTTAATATACTTTGTATTAGATACATTGAATGGAAAATGTATTCAAACCAGAATTCTTATTATGAATCACCACAATCAAAATATGAATTTTTTGTTACTGTACTCAATAAGTAAAACTGTCTAAAAAATTGTAAAGGATTACAAAAAAGTCTACTCAATGAATAAGATTTGTTAGATCATTTGTTAGATCATAATTAATAAAAAAGAAAAATAGAAAAAGACTTATAAGACAAAATATTTTAAATTTGCATTGTTTATGTAAATCACACTAAAACTACTGCATGGTATAACATATTACATCTGTAGTATTGTATGTAAATGAGGTACTCCTATAAAAGTAGTACACCACAGCAAATACCAATCGAGCTACCTCTGTTGACCCGACAACGTCTATTTCAGAGATTACTCTACTTTATAACAATATGGCGTCTTCGATAGGATTCCTAACTGAGTTGGATGAATCGGAGTACGTAAAAACGTAACTTCGATGTTTAGCAAAGTTGCCTAGGCTAAAGAAACTGAAAGTCAAAATGGTTCCTGAAGGGAAGAATGAAACACTGACTTATTTTTGGCTTCGGCAGTATGTGAAGCCATAAAGAAAATAACTTATGACGATATAGCTTGCAGTAAAGAAGAATTTTTTAAAAAATGGACGAGTAAAAATCTTAAGGTTTTACGATATGAAAGATCTTTCAATTTTGCTTTTAATGATCATTATCTTAAAGCGATGAGCTAGCTTTTATCTTACTGTTAAATACGAATTTAAATACTTAGGTGCTACTTTTTACTCAAATACACTCAATTATTTTTTTTCATTACTAATTTCAATAAACAAATATTGTAAATAGAAAACTTTAAACTTTAAATTTAGATTTACTAATTTATCACTTGAAATTCAGTGGTAACTATTAGTCCTATCATACCTTATAATACTTCTAACTAAAATACTTAAAGTATTGCTTGGTACTATTTTTACTTGTACTTTTTCGGTGAAATGCTGTCGGCCAAATGTCCGTTCGGCAATGTTACCTTGATCTCAAGGAATTTCTGGGAAAAATGGGTAAACCCAAATAAAGAAAAGTAATCTTAATTTAAAACAATTTGGTCGATCTGTCATCAAAACACTAGGCTCCTTAGAAAGAACTTTGGAGACAAAAATCGTTTTGATATCATTCCAGTCACTGTTGGAGAATGCAACAAAATCATGGATTCCTGAGAATAGACGTTTTAAAAGTGGATACGCCAAAATTAATAATCTGTATAAAGCCAGAACCTGGGATAGCACTATTGAAGGGATATAACGTTAGTATCTTTGTAAAAGAAAATAGTCATCCGACCTATTTGTAATTTAGAAAAATAGCTATTCCAATTCTGCCCATGTTAGTTAAAAAATGGAAAAAAAATGGTAGAACAAGGTATACTGGAGAAAGTTACCCGCAGTGGTTGAAGTTGGTCTTCATCAATTGTTGCAATACGAAAGCCCAAAGGCGATTTGAGAATATGCGGGGATTACAAAGTAGGTAGGGATCTGATTCATTCCCCTTGCTTAACATAGAAACGGCAAGTCATGAATTAGCAGGAATGAAATACTTTGTCAAGAATGAGCTGAAATCGGCATATAACCAAATGGAAATTTACGAAAAATTTAAAGAAGTCTCTACAATTGATAGGCTTACTAAGATGGATTCGTCTTTCGTTTCGAGTAAAGACTTCATGCCATAGTTTTTAAAAGATAATTGAAAAAGTTGTATCGGAGAGGGTAAAAAATATAATCATATAACAAGACGATGTAGCCATAGGTGCCTGCAGTGAAGAGGAATTTTTTAAAAAATGGACAGGTTAAATAAATTTAAAAAAAATGCTGTTATGATCGTAAATGACGATGAGGGTCAGTCAAATTACGACAAAATTTCGTATTTGGAATGCCAAATATCCAAAGAAAGAATTTCACCAGACAATAAACTGTTGGATAAAATATCGGAAGTATCTACACAAAAAAAATAATAATAAAATTATTTAAAATCGCTTTTGGAGAGATTGACCAACTTTTATAGCAAATATCTACCTAGATACAGCGACCTAAGAGAACCATTTGCAGAATTACGATATAAGATTACAGAATTTAAGACAAAATATAACTTTTGATAGCTTAAAAAAGGCAATAATACGAAAATCGTTTGCAAAAACCTTTTGTCCAAAAAAAGAAGTGGCATTGAATACGGATGCAAATAAACATGGTGTAGCAGCAACTTTATCTCAAGAAGGTCATCCAATAATTTACCTGTCGAGAAAATGAATGTCACCTGAAGCTAATACCTCTTTGTGTTGCAGTTTATGCATCCCTTGGCGAACATCCCAAGCACTCTAATGCAGAAGTTTATAATGAGTATGCCAAAGAGAATTTTCAAAGTAATTCGCAAAAATGGAGGATATACTGAGAATTAAATTGTCGTTGTGACTTATTTGTTCTGTATTTGTTATTTTTATTTACAAGGTCTTATCTTTATGACCAACCAAAAAAAAAATCATTTTTTCAATGTTTGTTTAAATTAATCAATGAAAAGTTTAAAATGCTCACTTGTTTATTTTATATTTTTTAACCCTTTTGTGAAGAGGAATTTAAAAGAAAAATGGACACATCTTTAACAAATTAAAAAAGGCTGGTATGATGATAAATGTCGATAAATGTGAGTTAAATTGCGACAAAGTATTGTATTTGGGATCCCAAATAATCCAAAGAACGAATTTCACCAGACAATAAACGGATAAATAAAATATCGGAAGTATCTACACTAAAAAATAATAAAAAAATTGATTTAAAATCCCTTTTGGTATTGACCAATTTTTATAGCAAATATCTATCTAGACACAGCGACCTAAGAGAACCATTTGCAGAATTACGATATAAGATTACAGAACCTAAGGCAAAATATAACTTTTGATAGCTTAAAAAGGCAATAATACGAAAATCGTTTGCAAAAACCTTTTGTCCAAAAAAGCAAGTGGCATTGAATACGGATGCAAGTAAACATTGTGTAGCAGCAACTTTATCTCAAGAAGGTCATCCAATAAGGTACCTGTCGAGAAAATTATCAAATATTAGGAAAGAAGTATTAACAATATTATTGGATCATAGAAGGTTCTAGAAATGTTTTGTTAGGACGATCTGAATTTTTCCTAAATTCAGATCACAAACATTTAGACTTTATAGATAACCCCAAAGATTCACATCACATTAACAAAAATCACATCTAGAATTTTAAGATGGGCTATAAAACTCATGGCCTTTGATTTCGGAGTGGGTAAGATATAGGCATAGGTACTTGCATTAAAAAGGAGTTAAAGAAAACTGAAAGAAATGATGGTGTTACGAGAAATGTGAGTGAAATTGTGACAAAATGTCGTATTTGGGATCCCAAATATCTAAAGAAGGAATTTCATCAGACAATAATCTGATAAATAAAATATCGGAAATATCTACACCAAAAACTAAAAAAGAAATCATTTTGTGGATTGACCAATTTTTATAGCAAATATCTGTCTAGATACAGTGACCTAATAGAACCATTTGCAGAATTACTGAAAAAGAATACATAATTTAAATGAACGCAAAGGTAAAATATAGCCTTTGAAAGATTAAAAAAAACAATAGGACAACCGATTGCGAAAATCTTTGATCCCAAAAAATAAGTAACATTGACAACGGATACCAGCGAACATGCAATTTTATCTCAATAAGTTCATCCAATAATGTACCACCCGAGAAAATTAACGTCAGAATAAAACTAAGCACTCAACTATTGAACTCGAAAATTTATTGTTAGGATGAAAATTTTTGTGATAGTCAGATTACAGACCTATACAATTTATGTTTAACCTAGAAATGAATTATCAAAAGTCACGTGTAGAATTTTAAGATGGGATATAAAACTCATAACCTTTGATTTCGACATCATATACGTAAAAGTGAACACTATTCCACGCAATATTCAGACTAGATTTCGATATTCAGAAATGAGAAACGTCTGAAAATTCAGTAAAACAACTACTGCCCTGGTTTGAAAAGGACGTGTTACACCTAAATCCTCTCAGAATTGAAAACATAGAAGATAGAGTCTTAAGTAGAATTTCAGACACAATAAAAAGAAACACATGGCTCAATTGTTCAATGCCAGAGAGATCCGACCAAGTATAAAAATATAAGTTAACTGTTAATATATAGTGAACGAAAGGCATAGTATTCAATGGAGATACTATAGGCTTTATAGTTAACCCCAGAAAGAAATTACCAAAGTCAGATCTTTTAGAATTTTAAGAGGGGCTATAAAACTCATGACCTTTGATTTCGACATCATATACGTATAAGGAACATTATTCCTTCACACGTCAATTCAAACTAAATTTCGACATTAAAAATTAGAAACGTCTGAAAGTTCAGAAAGTAAAATACTGCACTGGCTTGAAAAGGACGTGTTAACCCTAAATCGTTTCAGAATTGAAAATAAAAGATTCAGTGTTAAATAGAATTTCTGATCGAATAAAAAGAAACACGTGGATCAATTGTTCCATTGCAGAAAGATCCGACAAAGAATCAAATTAACTGCAGAGAAAGGCATAATATTAAATGGAAATATTATAATACCTTCATAAAGTTTAAGAAAAGAAGTACTAAATGGCGTACACGATTATATACATTATGGTATAACAGCGATACAGATGAGATTAAAATTACAAGCGTAGTTGCAAGGATATTATCAAGATGTAGAGAACTATGTAAAAAGGTGCCCAAAATGTGCTGACATAAAAAAACTTTCGTCAAGACAAAATTCACTTATGGCCTAAAGAAAAAGAACCAAGAGCTTAGGTACACATGGATCAATGCCCATATTAAAGACATGGGGATATTTTTGATTTTTGTTGACTCATTTTCAGGATGGCTCGAAGAAATTAAGCTTGCTGACAGAAAAGCCACCAAATATTAAGAACAATATTTTCAAGGAATGGGGCGCCTAAAAATTTGGTCTCAGATAATGCAAAAGAATTTTGCGAGGAAAGTTTGTGCTCGTTGCTAAAACATATTGGATGCGTCCCATATAAAACACCACCCTACCACCCACAATCGAATGGAATCGCAGAAAGAATGGTGCAGACTTTAAAAATGGGACTAAAAGCATTTGCCCCATTGAATGATAACATAGAGAGTTACTTAACAAGATTACTGTTAATCTATAGGACAATTCCAATGCCGGCAGATTATAAAGTCTTTCCGCATTAATGGGTGGACAGTTTAGAGCTCCCATAACTATGTCATTTTCAACAAGTGAAAGTTTATGGTATAAAAAATAAAGAATCTAATCCAGAGAAGGCGATCTTCGTAGTACAGAAAGAACACAAGACAGCAATACTAATGAAAAAATAGACAAAATGCGGATTAATTCAGAAGCAGAATAGAATCCAATGATATAGAAATGGACGAAAAACTGAAGGCGAAGAACATGAAGGGGGAGAGGGGTTTATTGAATCCAGTAAAGGAACTGAACAATCTATGGATGTTAATGACCAGAAATCAGACGAAGAGTCGGAAGAGGAAAATAAAAGTCAGACCTAGGGTACCCTATAAGAAGAAATCAACATACACACCAAGAAAATTTAGAGTCCCAAGAAGAAGTTAAAAGATGACCAGAAGGCATAAGGCCATTTTAGTTCAGGGAGATGTAATATTGTTCGTAAATGAAATACTACTATGAAATGAGAACTCCACAGCAAATGCCAATCGGGCTACCATCGGTTGACCTGACAACGTCTATTCTAGAGAATACTTCAAAACAACATCATAATATCGCTAAATTGTTCAGTATAATTTCCCTTTGAAATAAAGGAAGGTCTTATTTGAAGCTATTAGGTTGTTGCAAAAATAATGACGTAAGAATGTCGTTTTTTGACGTATTTTTTACGTCAAAAAACGACATTATTACGTCATTATTTTTGCACCAACCTAATACAATGATTTAGTAATAGTGTACTTAGGACATGCATCTTTTCCATGTAGAATTTGTAAAGCTTCAGCAAATTATAAATGTTATAAGGCTGTGCTAGAAGGTTTTCACTGATCACCGGAATGAAATTTCAATGTTACGATGTTGAACCTAAACTTAATCGTTTTAACTGGTTCCCTCAAAAAAAAAAAAAAAAACTGTAATGATTTTGAAAACCTCTTTTGTGTCTTTATTTATCATGTCAAATCCAACTTTAAAACTAAGTCTAAAAACAGGTTTCTAAATCAACCATTCCTATTTTGCAGTGGACAATCGCCTAGAATATTTCAGATGTAGCCTGTTGGTTTGTGGTTGTGTTGAGAAGCCCAAAAAAAGAGGGCATGGTCGAATAGTGTTCCCGTTGTTGGAAATACAAAACATTTGCAGGAATCAGAAAACTCATAGGAATTCTGATCAAAGTTATTGGCACTGTTGATATGGTACGGAAACCAAAGAGAACACAAGATGAAGCCGCTTGACACAGATAGAGCTTGAATTCACCAATTTATAACATTCTCGCTAAATTCCGTTGATTATAGCAGTGCTTGGCAGGAACGTGTGTAGAGTGTGGCCGTCTCATCATACCACAGAGATTCCATCAGTGACCATGGATTGAGCAGCATTTTTTTCTTTTTGGATAAGCCCAACATTTCGAAGGTACGCTAACAACCATAGTCCCTAAATTTTGCCGCTTGCGACTTTTCCTGTTAAAAAAAAAAAAAAAAAAAAACGATTTGAAAAAACAAGATGTTGAAGAAGTCCAAGAGGATGTAACGTGGCTGCTGCAAATTATTCCTAAAAAGGATTTCCAAGAATGTTGGATAAAGGTGGTGGCTTCAGAAGGGGACTTCTTCGAAGGATATTAAACGCTGAACCGATATGGATTATAGTTTTATTTTTATAGAACTAGTCCCAATACTTTTGCATCAGCCTTCATATATTAAGGACAGTGACTTGGGTTCCCTTCATTCTGCGTACCGTGTCTCTTTAGGCAGTTAGTATTCTGGGCTAACAACTTCCTGTCCATTGTAGCTGGTAGCAAATTTCTCCTATACCTTGCCAACCATTTGCACAAGCTCGTTAAGTTTGTTATATAACTCTATTGTCGCAATATGTCTTGTGAGAGTAACATTTTCGAAGCCCTCTTTCCTCAAAATACACCTTAAAATTTCAGCTGTTTCTTTCTGATGTTAAATGATGTGTTCATTTTGTTTCCATTTTCTCTAAACCTTCATCGTTGCTCAGATGTGCAGTCCATGGTATACTCGGCAACCTGCTCAAGAACGACATTTTGTCTTATAGAGAAAGCGATCCATGTCCAATATTGTTCTGACTTTGTAATGTTCGTCGGGGTGGGGACTGGTCACCAGGAAAAAAATGATTTCATCTTTTTATAGTCTTTGGCTTTTTTCTTGTCAGTTTGATTCGGAATGGTCATTATTCATATTTCTCAGCCCACAGTCGTCTGAGAGTAAAATAATTTAGTTGAGACTGATCAGACAGAGATAATATATATATATATATATATATATATATATATATATATATATATATATATTGGGAAACATCATTTAAATATATATATATATATATATATATATATATATATATATATTAGGTTGGTGCAAAAATAATGTCGGTTTTTGACGTTAAAAATACGTCAATACATACATATATATATATATATATATATATATATATATATATTGGGAAACATTTAAAAAAAAATTTCTAACATTAAGAGTCCAATGGAAGATAACCTTTTGTATAAAAAACTTTGAGATTTGCCATTACTCTTTCTCTCTCTCCCTATCTCTCTCTCTCTCTCTATATATATATATATATATATATATATATATATATATATATACATAGATAGATAGATAGATATGTACGCGCGTGCGCGTGTGTGTATGTGTGTGTAATGGTTTGACTTCAGTAATGACATCTCTCAAAAGTTTTTATGCAAAATGCTATCTTCCATTGAGCCTCTAATGGTAGCAATCATTTTTTAAAAATAATGTTTCCCCAATACAAGGCTCAAGAACCACTCAAAATAGAGGCTGTGTTGTGTTGTATGAACTTAAGCAAAAAGCAAGAATTGAAGTTATGCAGGATAGATAAAGACTTGAACAAGGTGGTAGCCATTGGGAAAACACCCACCCGGGTTTCTGTTCCATAAAGCAGCAGTTCTTGGGCAGAAGCTTTCCGAATGGAACTTCCTTATAAGAAAAGAATACGAAAGGAATGAGGATGATCCATCCCCGGCCACGTGACATAATGGGTCCCTGCTGCAAATCTCCATTTTTATACTAATCTTCACAGAATATAAGGCCCCAGAGGGTTACTGTCTGGTGTTGCATAATCGAAAGAGAAGATAAGATAAAGATAAAGAGAAAATATATTCATAATCGAAAGGTTATAAAGAATAGATACGGTTTACGCTAGACTTGAAGAAATCACGATTGTAGTGATTGAGAAAACATAATGTCGGGAGGAAAAAAAAAAGGAAGACAAAGTTATTACATTGATTAGTTTTATGAAAAAAAAAAAGAAAAAGAAAGTATTTTTACTCTTTTAATAAGTGCAATTCTTTTTTAAAAGAGAGAGGTCTCATAAAGATATACATGATTATTTTAAGAAAGGGTATTTAAAGATATAATTTATTTATTTATTTTTTTTTATTATAAATGGTTTTTTATAATGAGAAACCTGAAACTGATTAATTTTAGAAAAGGGTATTTAAAGATATTAATTATTAATTTTTTATTATAAATAGTATTTTTATGATGTGAATCCTGAAACTGATTAATTTTAGAAGAGGGTATTTAACGACATAATTTATTATTTTTATTATTATAAATAGTATTTAAATTTTCTTTTGGTATTTGTAAAAAAAAAAAAAAATTGAAAAAAACTCTATAAATTGATTCGTTTTGGGAAAGTGTATTTAAAAATGTTTATACTTTGATCAGTTTCTGTGACAGACATTTTGGTTTATAAAAGAATTGTAAGAAATTGACGAAGAAATTGGTAGCCGGGAGTAGAGATAGAAGGAAATGTGTGTGTGTGTATGTGTGTGTGTGTGTGTGTGTGTGTGTTCTCTTAGAAAATAGAAAATGGAAGCAGAAATTAATCCCAGCATCAAGATGGTAGCAACGTTTCCTCTTTGGGAAAATGGTTGTAAAGAGAAATCGTTTGTATATTTAAACAGTTTGAAATCATCACCCACAATAGCCATGCATGTCCTTTGTACACACACACAGTATACATATATACATCTACACGCAACATATATATATATATATATATATATATATATATATATATATATATATATATATATATATATATATATATATGTATATGAAAGAACTGGTTAGGGAAATAATTCAAAGTTCTTTAGTATTTTTTTTACTATTTTTAAAAAATAGTGCTCAATACAAAAGTAGAGCATAAATATTAAAAAAAAAATTCGCTTGAAGATGGAACAGAGCTTACATTAATTCAATTTAATTCAAATAATTATATTGAAGTTTTCGGCTCTTGTTTTGAAACATGAGAACTCTTATGTAGCATATTGGAATCATATTTTTAAATAAATAATTATATATATATATATATATATATATATATACATATATATATATATATATATTCGAACTCGTGTCTCCGATTCTTCAATCCAATCTGCTATCCATTACTCCATCGTGACTTTTATATATATATATATATATATATATATATATATATATATTAGCTTCATTGCCTTGCTTGGGGTGAAATGATTAATATATATATATATATATTTCCCCCCAAGCAAGGCAATAAAGCTACTAAGACACAAGCGGTTACTGAGTGTGAAAATATAAGGACAAAAAGAGAAACATTATAAATTAAATAAATATATTACAATAACAGAAGTGTAATCAAGAAGATATAAGATAACAGACTGACATCGCATTTAAATTTTTGGAAATCAAAGTTGGCTGGAAAGCATGGAGCTGGAAGATAGTTCGATAGGCTAGAAGTGATAGAGAAGAAAGTATTGACATAGAACTTACAGTTGCATCAAGCCAATTCAACAGTAAAATGATGAGACATGCTGACATTTATGAGATGAAAGTTCAACCCGAAGAGCTTCTTCCCGCGAGCCACTGCTTTCGAGAAACGACTCCCAAAAGGCTTTTCTGATATTACATTCTTAAGCTGTTCAAGTCTATGATTAACCGTTATCTTCCTACATATCCACATAAACTTCACCTCTTAATCCGAAAACCTCTACATCGAGTGTATTCAGAAAAACAAAAAAACAAAAAACAAAAAAAAAACTGTGCCTAAATTCATAAAGTCTTACCACAGAGAAGCTATGTTATGGCGGCGAGAAGATGTGATTCTTGGATCTGAGATGTTTATTGTGTGCGCATGCGTGTTTTATATTTCCCACAAAAATAGTAACGTTTTGGTTGATGTATCAAAAATATAAGTGTTCAATTCAAGATAAAGTTCAGTCAATTTAAAGCAAACTTTTCCGACAAATTTCGCTAACACATTTTTTGCTCATACGACACTAAGCAAGATTTGAATAAATATATAAAAGCCAGGACATTACATGCTTATATGCAAGGCAGGTTCACCTAGTTAATGGACTGGCGCAAGACAATCTACTTATTGTCCTTTCCTCTAATTTCACGTTGTTTAGTTTAAGATATGTAAATCTGTATATGACAAAACATCAAGTTGCGCAGATTTTTTTTCATTTTGGATTTGGCGCAGTACAATCTTCGGTTTGAATTTTATCTTCCGGTACTCAGAAAAGTAAACCTTTATAGGTCAAGACATCGAATGGTGATTTCAAGGTTGTGCATACTTTTCATTTTGGATTGGCGCAACACAATCTTCCTTTTCGATTTTCTGTACTACTAAGCAAATTAAATAGATGAAAACATCGAATTTTGATTTGCAATGTTAGCAGACTTCTTGATTTGAAATTTGGCGCAACATAATCTTCATGGACTAAAACAGCAATTGGTTTCATGCTAAGCTAAGGCGAATGAATATCAGGTATGCCAGAATGGGAAAAAATGACGAAAAAAAAATAATAAATAAATAAAAACTGATATAAAGCCTTAACGTAAAAAAAGAAAAAGAACAAACTACATTTTTCCCGCCAATTACTATAATCTGGCGCCAAAAGTAAAGAAAAAAAAAATGAAAAAAAAAATGAGAGAAACGTTTGAGCAGGTCTTTTTATTCATGAAAACATGTCACACTTTACTTTAGCATATTCTATGCATCCCAAAATGTCTTCATGTATTTTCTTGCAAATTACGGGAAGCGATTCGCTGATAAATTCAATTACTTCGGACAGGTCGTTCCGTATTATTACATTTTCTCTCCCTATCCTTGACAAATTCGTTGCTCTTCTACTGATGCGAAAATAAAACGTACAATTTGCTGACAATTTATTTCAGTTTCTGAACGACAGAAAAGAACCTGTTTAGATCGATAGAAAGCCGAATCGGTTGAAATATTTATATACATGTATTAGATTGGTGCAAAAATAATGTCGTTTTTTTACGTATATTTTAACATAAAAAACGACACTATTACGTCATTATTTTTGCACCAACCTAATACATATACATATATGTGTGTGTGTGTGTGTGTGTGTGTGTGTGTGTGTGTGTGTGCGTGCGTGCGTGCGCGCAAATATGTAGAAAAATAGGAAAGAACACGTTAGGTAAATAATTCGGGGTTCTTTAGTATATTTGTTTTTATTTTTAAAAAACAGTGCTCCATACAGAATTAGAGCTTATATTATAATTACTTTTTTTTGCTTTTTAATTTTTTAAAAAAATAGAGATAGATAGAGAGATAGATAGATCGTTGAAATAGATAGATAGATAGATAGATAGATAGATAGATAGATAGCCGACCCTATTGACAGAGATAGATAGATAGACAGATAGATCGATAGTTAAAATGGCCAGATGTAACCGTAAGTTCTATTCTGATAGTGTCTTGAATTGCACTTCTCCCTTGTAGGACACTCTTCCAGCTTATTTTTCTTTTTATATATAGCATAATTGTGCAATATATGTTAGTAAATAATCCTAAAAAAGTAAATAAACTTATTTATTTTGCCTATTTTGAGACTCGAAGCGACAAGTATGGTTATACACACGGAGAGTACTACAGGTAAAACAGGACCTCATTAAATCCATCTTCTTAACATTACCTAGGAGACCAGGTGGACATTAATGATAACTCCACAAAACAATCAGTTTAATGAGACATAAAAGGATAATAATGAGGCGAATCCTGATGAAGAGCGCGCAAAGCGGAATTAGGCTGGAAATAGGGCGGCTTTGTCAAGGACACCGGAATAAGAAATGCGATAATCATGATTAGAATGAGATCAGATTGATAGATAGATAGATAGATAGATAGATAGATAGATAGATAGATAGATAGATAGATAGGTAGGTATATAAATAGATAGCTGAACCTGTTAAAATAGGTAGATAGATAGCCAAACCAGCTGAGAGAGAGAGAGAGAGAGAGAGAGAGAGAGAGAGAGAGAGAGAGAGAGAGAGAGAGAGCAATATAAATGCAGAAGGATGTGTACTTACACTTTATAGATTAAGCAAATTCATTTGACAAAAATACGGCCCGGATCTATTTGAACCCCTGGGAAATCTAGATCTTTTTGGGAAAAGATGTTAGAATAATCCCAGGCTTATACTGGGAGAAAACCGCCTGCAGACGGATAGAAAATGCATTGAGAAGCTGTACATAAAATAGAAAGGGACATGAGACAAGGATGTGTTTTTTTCTTCAGATTTATTAAACCTCTACAGCAACGCCATCCTAAGGGAACTGGAGACCTTACAAGGATTTACTATCGATAGGGTGGTAGGAAAAGCAAGATAAAAGGACTAACTATTAATTGGAAGAAAACTAGAAACATGGGGATCAGCAAGAGGAAAGGTCCAACATACTTGTTACTAATTGGAGATATAAACATCAAGCAGGTTCATAAGTTGAAATATCTGGGAAGCTTTTTAAGGGTGGATGCAAAATGTGACACCGAGATCCGAAAAGGCATTGGATCAGCGGAAGAAGATTTCCAGAAGCTAAGCAATGGAAAAGCTCGTTAGAAACAAAGAATGTGATATCCAACCTCGTATATAGCAGTTAAAATTGGACAATGTCCCCACGGCTCAAGCAAAAATTAGAAGCACTAGAAATGTGGTTCAACAGAACGATAATAATTTGCATGAAAGAACGGAATAAGCAACAAGGAAGACAATTAAAATATCAAGAGAAAGAAAACAGGAAAACTGAGCCGAAATTCCTTGGATAGATTATGAGGAAACAGGGCTTAGAAAACTTACCATCTGGGTGTATATTGTGACTAGAAAGATAGAAGACAGCGTGTGATTTATTTAACAAACCTTTGTGGAATGAATAGCGGGAGACGGAGAAAAACACCCAAGTCTCACAAAAGATAGGACATTATGGAAATCTATCATTGCCCATGTCTTGAAGGGATTAAACATATCGAAGAACAGTGTTGCACAGTAGAAATCATAGAATTTTCTTTTTATTCTGATCGCTATTTTTAATGTCTGATAGATGTTTGAAGGTGTAAAAACTTGCAGTCACTTTGTGTTAATTTGTTGCTTTTGTGAGTTGAACAGCGCTGTTCTTGGTAATTCTTCACCTTTCAGACCCCTGTCAACAATCAATCAATCAATTTTGAATGTTAGGCCAAATATCACCCCTAGCACCTAGGTAGACGTTTGCAGCGTTAGAATTGGCGCAATGCCGAGATATGTCAGATATTTTCTTGGTCCGAAAATAAGCGAGGTAACAAGCCAGTAATGTTTGTATTTAGAGAGCTGCATTCTCAATGTTGTGTTTTTGGAGGTCCGCACTTATTAAATTATTCCAAACTGTGTGACAGAATCTTGAAATGCTATTGAATTAAAGAAAAACTATACAAATGTAGACATCACTAAATTGGTAAAAACAACAGAGAACCGGATTTAATAATAACACTAAAATTCTTCATCGTAATCATTATCAGTACTATGATCTAATGGGGTCAGAGTGTCGCTAATCATCTGAGTAGTTTTCGCCACATACCTAGATTGAAATCCGGAAAAAGGTTTCTTGAAAGTATAAAATTACTGAGAAATTAAACCAGTGCGGAACCATCCTTCTCCAAGACAAACCGCAACCGATGCTATCCAGCTTGAAGTATCACATTGGTCATAGAAACGCGCTTGTAGATTTCATCGAGAGTAACCCTCCAGTCTGACCTTTGATTTCAGTCTAGGAAGACCTATCCTCGCCGATGCTGTGTCATCACCAAACTAGCTGGCTACACAGCTATGGATCCCAGCTTACACCGTTGGGCAAAATGGCCATTGACCATACAAAATGTGTATTTTTTTTTATAGGTCTTGGTTTTCAAACGTGATGGGTTCTAGTTGAACGCTTCAGCAAAAAAAAAACTTAATGGGGGAACCGCTCTATTTGCTAATGCTTCTACCATAAGCTAGTTTGAATTTTGTTATATTTTATATGAACAAGTAGACAACTATGCTTTCATGTCGTCAAAAGATCTACTAATATACAATACATATTCTTAGTCATATTATATAATATACAATACATAATATACAATACATAATATACAATACACAATATACATTATATAATATACAATACATAATATACAATACAGAATATCATATACAATACATATTCTTAGTCATATTATCAATATTATTACTTTTATTGCTTTTTTATCACCCGTCCGCGTAGATGAAACCTTGGTAGGTTTATCTTGCTCTTTAGGTTTAATTAGATTTGTTCTACTTAACGTATTGAGCACTTAACTTAGTTATTTTGCTTACTCATATCGGGTTTTTTTTGTTCGGACCTTGGACTTGGATGCTAGACGATTGTCTTTGGCTGACGTACATATTATTTGGATATTGGTCTGTTTATTTACATACCAAAGTACTAAGGGTTTTCCGGACGGGAGGTTTACCCTCGACGTAACTCTAGATTTAGCAAGCAGCACATACCAACCTTATAGAAAACCGAATACTAACCCCTTATATATACACCCGAAGTCAAACCACCCTCCATCCATAATTAAACATATACCCTCATCAATAGAAAATAGAATTAGCATTAACTCCGCTAACAAAGAAATATTCTAACAACACAATAGCTTCTATAACGACGCCCTGAAAAATAGTGGTTACAAAAATGCAAACATTAACTATAGAGACAATTGCACTGGCCAGAAGAAGAAAAATAGGAAAAGAAAAGTCATTTGTTATACCTCTCCGTTCAACCAAATCGTTAGTATTAAACTAGGACATAAATTCTTAGCCCTAATTGATAAACACTTCCCCACCAATAATAGGCTTAGTAATATATTTAATAAGAACACCCTAAAATTGAGTTACAACTGCACTGAAAATCTAGAAAGTACAATAAAAAAACACAATAATAAAATCCTGAACAAATCCCCATGCCTGAATAGTATTAATAAAAACCCTACACTTAAATCAGACAATAACAGTGAAAAATTGTGTGATTGTAGAAACCCAGAAGACTGCCCATTAGAAAATAAATGCTGCACCAAATCTGTGGTATACCAATGTACTATCTCATCCACTGAGAGTCCTAATACTAATATGATATACATTGGGTCTACGAAGAATGATTTTAAAGCAAGATGGAGGCAGCATAAGTGCTCTTTCAACAATATAAATAAAAGAAATCAGACTTCTCTATCTAAATATTTTTTGGCATTTGACGGAAATAAACAGGACACTTAAAGTAAAATGGAAAATTATAAATAGGACTAAAACTTGTAAAACTTGGGATAACCCATGCCCTTTGTGCCTCCATGAGAAACTGAACATTATTAAGTTTCTAAATAATAAAAATCTATTAAACAATAGACATGAGTTAACGGTTTTTTCCCGACATCATCAAATTTATGCATTGAATAATTAGCTTAAAAACAAACATACAATAAAATAACTTTTATAATCCATATAATTAAATAGTTTAAATACCCTACAAAAAAAGATAACCCTTTATGAAGTCGTCAAAAAACAAATGTTACGGCAGTTTTTATATACACAAATCCCTTTCAGAAAGAAATAAAATAAAAAAATAAATAAATCTCCATAGAAACGTAAACCAGACTAGGCGAAAACATCTTCCGTTTTAAATTTAGACACCACCACCTTACCCTGACATGACATCTATGAAAGTAACTCTATACTGATACAAATTATTAACACCCAACACCCCTACCTATTTAAACAATTCGCCCTGGCTGTTACCATGGAAATTTTGATTTCAATTATGAATATACTATTAAAACACGTAAATTTCAGAAATAAGTTATTCCAAAAAAATGTGGCTTGAAGATGGAACAGAGCTTACTTTAACTCAATTTAATTCAAATAATTATATTGAAGTTTTCGGCTCTATATTCGAAACATGAGACCTCTTACGTAGCGTGTTGGAATCATATTTTTAAATAAATAATTATATTTATGGTCTACTTTTGTATCGAGCACTATTTTTAAAAAATAATAACAAAAATACTAAAGAATTTTGGATTATTTACTTAACGAGTTCTTTCCTATTTTCTATATATTTTCACACACGCACACACACATATAAATTCGCTTGAAGATGAAACAGAACTGATCCTTTTAATTTAATTATATAATATATATATAATAAAATAATACAAACGTGCATCCTGGCTGCTCGGTCAATGAATATAAAATGTTTCCTTATATGGAAACTGCTAATAATACCATTACCATTACGGTAAACAGTATTTTGATACGACGCTGCTATGTTCTTGGACAAATCTATTCAAAAAATTTTCAGCACCCTTACGTATAAGAAAAAGCAGAAAATTATTTGAACAGATAGTAAAGCTATCAAAGCTATTAATGTAAAGAGTAAAAAATATCTTCACATCGAAATTAGATAAAATAAATATTATACAAAAAAAAAAAAAAATGCAATCAAACGTGTTATAGAGCAACAGCAGCCATCAAAAGGAAGAATTGGTGTCAGGTACCAAGTTCTATATTCCGGTTTGTCCCACAGGACAATAATAGTAATAGTGAATTAACCCCCCCCCCGCCCAATTATTTTTGGAAAAACGTTTCATTTCCAGACGAATTTTTAATTCTTTTTAATATAGTAATTAAGAAACTGAGGTCCGTTGAAGTACCCGAGTTGTGACTAACACCTCTACCAGACGTATGAGTTGATAATTGGATTTGTTTCAAGCTCAGAATAGCAGTAATATCCCATGCGTGAGACACGCTTAGGCTTATCATGTATCTTCCGATACATGACTGACGAGGCAGATTTTTTCCGCAGAAGGTTGCCATTTCTTTCTGCGGTAGATCAGTTGCCATCCAAGGGTATAGAAACCGGCCTGTCCTACTATTTTCCAATAGCTGAGTGGAAGAAGACTCATACCTTTCCCAAGGGCATTAGCACGTAAGTGAATCTAATAGATTCGACTGGAATTCGAACTCGGCTCTCCGATTCCTCAATCCGGAGAGCCAAGTACGAACTTAGAAGGACATAGAAAGAATCAAGATCGACCTATAAACACATCTGTAGCTAGTTTAGGAACATTATGTTTTGGATGTGTTTATTCATCCTTGTCTGGAAAGGGCATTTTAGGTAACAAAAAAAAGCAACAAAAAACAAACGTATATATACGTCTACGCCGGGGAAAGGGTTAAAACGTTGGTTAGTGAATTTTGACCCCATAACATTTCTGAGTCAATCCTTGTGGCATGTTGTTCAGATTTAAGACACAACGGACGCAAGGCAACCAATAACTGGCCAGTACTAAATAAGAACAGGGTGACATTATCCTAGGCAAAAGCGGTAGAATTAGAACAGTCTACCCTGTAGATTAAATAAAGTGTTTATTCCGAAAGTTCCCTGAAGGTTATATGAATTTGATAACGGCAGAAGGGAGTTATAAGGAGACGTTGTGATAATAGCAGCAATGATGAGGATATTAGTCCGAATATAACTGTTTCAAACTCTCTAATCGCTGAATATATGTTACTCATATATCTTGCGTGATGTGCGTTCTGTTGGGCGCTTAAACTATGCATGTATTCATTAACCTTAATAAATGAAATATCAGTTCAAGCGAACAGTAACGTAAAATTGGCGCAACACAATCTTTTACGTGTCATTTGTCTTAATTTACGCTGATGCGATTTTAAACTAAGTTCAGTAATTTCTTCTGTTGAAAGATTGGCGCAACACAGTCTTTTCCATGTAATTTGGCTTGATTTAGAGTGGCGCAACTAAGACCTGTTAGCCGCGTTTCCAATCATTTTGTCTTGTTACAATATGAATTCAACATTGCAAATATCGTTTCATAGAAGTTAACTGAGTTCGCCTGTCCTGGATTATTGGCGCAACTCAGTCTTCCTAGCAATATTTCTTAACATTTTGTCTCATCTCGGGTTTGTAGATATCGATTCATGGAAGACAAGTGTGTCAGCTTCAGCAGGAAGATTGGCGCGATTCCCTCTTCCTTCCGCAAAACTTAATATTGAAAATGCGGCGTATTTTCAAAATGAAGAATTTATTTTTGGTGTTGATGAAAATAAATTTTATTTTCAGTTTTTTTTTTCTTTTTACTTTGCGTCCATAACTACCTGAGCAATATTTCACCAACGCCATCATAAACATTAGTTTGTTTTTCGCTATGGAACATCGGCATTGATAATAAATTTTATTATGAGTTTTACCTGTTTTTTAAACTATAATTTATATTACTTTTTGCAGGATCTGGTTATTTTTTTTTCTTTAAAAAGAGATTGTCATAAAAGAAAAGTCTAAATTATTATTTAAACTTATTCGTGATTTGATATTTTTCTAAATTAATTCTTTTGGTTCTGGTATCATAAAAAAAACTGTTCTACTGAGGAACGGAAAATACAAAGCAAGAAAAAAAATCACAAGAACAAGAGAAAGATGATCGACCAATAACAATTTACTGAAAGAAAGTGTGAATTAAAGAAGGAAAAAATGTTTGAAAGTTTTAGAGAAAATAACAATCAGAACACGCGATATTATTACGTCTGTAATTCTTTACTAAATGTCATTTCTTTTCAGAATGTAAGCAATCATAGGACTCTAGAGCGTTCTTTGATTTTTTTGTTTTTTTTTTTTGAATTGTCAAAATTGTTTTGGGGAAAATCTTGGGAAAGCGACTGGTATGGTGCCCGTTTAAGTTCTTCACGATTTTGATCTCAGAGTTGATTTTCTCTTTTTCACTGGTAAATAAAGCGCCTGCTTTAATTACCTGTCAAAAAGAGGGCGAGTCAATGTTTTTCTCATAATTTTACAACTGAGTTGGAGAAAAAAAAAACCTGCCGGTAGTGAAACGACTATCAGTGTGCCGATTGCAAATTCCAGGTTGCCAGATCTTGAACAGCACCTAAACGAATTTCTCTTTCCACTCTCGTCTGACTTCAAAAGCGTTAAGGAGGCCTTGTAGACCATGGAGTCGACTGCCTTGTAGACCATGGGGTCGGCAACCTAAGGCACACGAGCCACACGTGTAACACCAAGCAATTTCCAATTGCACGTAGCCACAAATGACAACCAATAACTACTTCAAAGCAAAGAAGATATTTAAATGTTTCCATTTTAATATCAGTGTAACCCGGATATAAGAGACCCTGATATAAGAGAAACCCTGATATAAGATAAATTTTCTCTTGTTCCAAAATATAGCCTGTGTTAATGTATATATAATAGACCAAAACCGGATATAAGAGAAACCCGGATATAAGATACTTCTTCTCTGGTTCCGACAACTCTCTTATATCCGGGTTACACTGTACTAAAGTATATATACTATATATTACTATATTAAATATATTGTAGTATATTGACCTCGACTTGTATAAAAAAAATACATATGCTGTTGGCACAATTAGTGATTTTAAAAGTCGGTACATAGTCAGCAAAATGATCCAGGCTCTTTTTGTAGGTGATGACAACCCCCCTCCCTTTACAACCCCTCTTCTACCGACGCAACCTCGTAAGTCTCCCAATACTCTGTCGCCAGCAAAATCTCTGAAGATCTACATTCCTTAGTTGAACGAGTTCAGACACTTACAGCAAAGAACCGCCATCTTACGTACACATGGCCGAATCATTATTATTCCCTTTGTATTCCATTGGTAAGGAGGAAGTTCTAACCAAGAGCTGCTACTTTATGGTAGAGCCTCCTCAGAGGATGTTTCCAAAACACTACAATATTAAGCTCTTCAAGTCCTGGGTCCTACCATAAACTGCATAGACTTCCCAATTCTTCCCATTACGTCCGTGGAACAATCAGCTATCCTCTAAGTTTAGTGGCTCTCAGGTATTTTATCGGGTGAACATTTAAAAAGAAAATGCGTTCACTTTCGCACAAACATGAATTCATTTCTTTTATCTAAACTATGGGTTTAATAGCAAGGTAGACTGGGTTTTCTAGACTTGGCTTGCAACAAGTTTAGGACAATAAAAACACTGAATTCAAAAGAAATCTGAAGAGGATGTAGCTCCATCACACTCTCTTTTCCCTGGAAACACACTGTTGCTAAGGCTGCCCTAGGAGTGCTACCCCTAATGTCATCTGGGACCCATCGTGTGCGTGAGAAATTATGGCTTGTCGAATTTCCTAAGGGAATTAGTAGTAAGCGAACCTAACAGCCTTGACTGTAATTCGAACTTTGCTAGCTGATTACATTTTCAGCCTGCATAACGGTTTACCATCCGCACCTCTAATATTACGCGGCAATATGATGTGGAGGAATTCAGATCTAGAGACGTATCCTTGTCTGAGTTCATATGGATTTCGGCTGTTGGCAGTGGGATAAGCATTTTTACGAAGAAGAGAAAATGCGTGGATCACAGATGAGATTCTCGATATGATGTAAAGGAGACAGAAAATTTTGCCAAGATCGGAATACAGAAAACTTCAAAACGAAATAAGGACTAAAGGCAGGCAGGCTAAAGAAGAGTGTCTAAACAAAAAAAATGTGCAGAAATAGATAGATTGAGTACAGCAAAAGAGATAAGAAGGGAAATAACGAGACAGAAGATATGCTCGTCTAAAAGCTGTATAAAATCCAAGGACGTGACGCTCCTATTAGAGAAGGAAACATTCTTCAGCGCTGGAAGTAATATATTAGACAACTCTTCCACGACGAAAGAGAACAACCGCCAATACACAGAATTAACGACGGGCCTGAAATTCGAAGTAAAACCAAAGTAAGTGCTGCACTGGCCAAACTGGAGAGAAACAAAGTGGCAGGGACAGACGGATGTAAATGACTTTGGCCCCCACTCTATGCCAGAGGAAAACTTGAAACGAAAAAGACACAATGAATCATTACTCCGCATATTCGCACCAGCCATGCTGTTGAAATACAAATGTCTATGATGATTAAAAGATAGCAGATTTATTTAAGATTTTCACTGTTAATAACCATCAAAGGTGAATATAGTTACCGTGAAAAACCTGTCCCCAGTATATGTAATACACGTTCAAATCTCGTCATGATCTTTTTTTCTTTTTTTTATTTCATGATATTTCGCGACTGGATGTGTAACAATTTGCTTAGAGATGAAAAAAGATTTAAAGCGTCAGAGATGTGTTTCTAACAATGGATGCTGAGAAAACTATGGACACAGAATGTGACAAACGTGAGATTTCCAAGGAAAATTGGATCGACGAAGAAAGAACAGTCAACAATCAGAAAAATATGGCTGAAAAATATTGGACCACAATAAAGGAAAGTATATTTTAACGCACATGGCATATTTAAAACTGGAGAAGCAAAGAAAAAGAAAAAAAATGCGTTTGACGACATGGAGTAAATGAATGAGGAAAGAAAAAATTGTAAGGGGAAAGGGGAAATATTAAAGGTACAAGAATTATTTAATAAAAAAAATGCAAGATTAAGATGCGGTGAAGTTTGCTAAAAACAGTGAAAGCGATTAACGTAATGCATTTCCAGAAAAATAAGCTTATATTAACTAAAAAGAAACCAATATTCTGGGAATCTCCTTTCACGCTTCAGAAAACTACTGGTGTCAAGACGACCATTTTTATATCGTTGTGTAATTGCGTGACGGCAATCCATAACACAACTATTTCCGCTTTCGAATATCTATTTACATGTTTCATTGACTCAACAAAGCCTTATTTGATCGAAACCGAAATAGTTCCTCTGCCACCCGACACCAACAACATTTCTCCTCTAAAGTTCTCTCTACTCGGGTGTACACTTACTTTCTTCTTTGCATCTTTCCTTTTTTTTTTTCTTTCTTTCTTTCTTTAATTGCATTTTACATTCTCTCTTTGAAAATCCCTGATTTTTTTTCTTTCTTTCTATCATTTTCTCTTTCTGTACATCTTTTTTCTTTCTTATTCTACATGTTTTTTCTTTTTATTTCTTTTCGTTTTCATTCATCCATTCTATCTTTTCTGTGCCACGGCATGTTTTCTGTTTATTTAACATGCTTTGATCTTCCATATTTTCTTTCTTCCTTTTTAATTAAATTAGATTTCTAATTTTATTCAACTTTATTATATTTTTCTTTCTTTCATGGTATGCAACATTCTTCATTTTTAGCTTTCAAATTGTCTTTCTTTTTTTCTTTCTTGCATGGATCCACCTTTCTTTCTTTGTGTAGAATATTTTTCTTTCTTTTTCCATTTCTTTCATTCTTTTATTCTTTCTTTCTTTCTTTCTTTCTTTCTTTGTAATCAACTATGTAACATTCTTTGGGACGTTTTTTCTTCCCTCTATGCTAAAGAGCATTCTTTTGTCTATGCAATGGTCGTCTTTCTGTTTGCATTGAAACATCATTCTTCCTTTCTCTCTTTTCCTTCTTTATTTATTTCTGGTTCTTTCTTTCTTGCTTGCTTTTCCTTTTTTTCTTCTTTTTTCTTTCTTTTACTTCTTTCTTTTTTGTTCTTCCTTATTTCTTTCTTTCATTATTTCTGTATTTATCTCTGTCTTTCTTTTTTCTTTCGTTTTCCTTTTGTCTTTCTTTCTTTTCCTTCTTTCTTTTTTCCTTCTTTCTTTCTTTCTTTCTTTCTTTCTTTGAAACATAATCTTTTACATTGACGACATTATTTTTTTTTAATTCCATACCTTTTTTTTTCTTCCTATATTTATCTTCGAATTTCTTTTTCTGTCTCTCTTTCGCTTGCGCTCTCGTTTGCAATTTCATGAGCGTTATTTGCGCAGGAGATCTCGGGTGCGTGACTATTTTCTGTGCCTCACGTCCAAGAGAAATCAATGAAACACAATTTGGGAAATCCTTTTGTTATTTCAGCATTATATTTTTCACCTCCTCCCTTTTCATTTCATTATCGATTTTAGTTTTATATTTGACAAAATCTTTCCCGATTTTTTTTTTAAAAAACCTGTGTATAATTTATGTCTGTCAATTGCTGTGCCTTTTTATAAAATTCCTTTTTTGAACTAGTAATCGTAGATTGCATCAGCGAGCAGAAATAAAATCTACCAACCAAAAATAATCATCTCCATTTTCTCTGACACGTTACTATTTATGCTTGTTTCGTATAGCAGTTTGAAATGGAATCAAGAATCATCATTTGATTTGAGCTTAGCAATAAATGAATACAGATTGTGTGTTTACAATTACGTTAACTAGCCAAGAGATTTTATTCCGTGTCGGATTTTATTATGCAAATCAATGTATTCACAATAAAATTAGTAACATTATTATCAACAAACATTTTATAGTCCGTGCTAAGGGAATAAACACATAACACCAGCTGGATACTAGAAGAAAGGTTTATTGTACACAACAAGTACAATATGAAATACGGTACGGTTATACACACAAGTCAATCTAGTAGCGAATGCCATTAATTAGAAGGTCGGATGAGCTTGCATCGTCTCTATCACTTCTCCTCCCATGTCTCTCGCAGACGGTTGACTTTATAGGTACTTGCTACCTATAGTGTAATCACTTATGGGGGTGACTGGTTATTCCATTACATCAGAATATCGGAACATTTCTTGAATTTGGTAGTCCATTTGGCGTCGCTGATTCGTCATGGCTGATTCGGCGTCAGAAATAATTTATTGCGAGTGGTTTTAAAGGTTCTTAAGCTAATCCTCTCCTCAAAATCGATTTTCGTATGGGATCAGCGAATCCATTTTGTGTCGAGCTGAGAAATATTCAGCACCTAATCGAAATTTATTGTATTTATCCCTTAGGCTGGCGTCCACATTCCGCTAAAAAAGAACTTCTCTATAAATCATCTTTGCGTCTTATAACCTGAAGATTGGGTTTCGGTAAATCTTGGAGAAGAGGTTTCTTGTACTAGCCTAACTCCTAAACATCAACTGGTCCTCTGTTTTTTTAATAGGAGTAGAGATTTATTCCTTGTTTCCTTTCCAGGACTGGGGTTCCGTCATGGCTGATTCGGCGTCAGAAAAATAATTGGCCTATTTGGCACAGCCATTTAGGCCTCACACAATTTCGACGTCACTGTCTTTGACCAGAGGCACCCCCCACGCCGCAAAAAGGGTAAAAACAATGAAAACACCCAACTTTCAATATGACTTTTTATTCATTTAGGGAATAGAGGACCCTAATGGAATAATGTAAATTGAAAACTTAAAATTAAAAATACTGTATTTAAAAAAAATATATGTGAATAACGAGAGAGTTTTGACAAAATTGGAAACACAAAAGGCGCATACATAGAATCAGAAAGATTTAGTTGAAATTTTTAGGGCACATACCGAGGAAAGAATGTTTGGAGAATCTGAAACACATTAGAACGAAGAGGCAGAGGGAAATGCACTGAATAACCTACGTAACAAGATTGGATGGCAGAATAGGGATTAGGAGAGATAAAGGACAAAATAATCTAAGAGCAGCAATGGATAGAAAGTTGAGAAGAATCATCATCTGTTCTTCATTTATCGTAGAATAATATTAGGATTTAGTTAAATAAATTTTACAGATTAATTGTAACATTTGCAAGCAACAAAGAAGCAAGTAGAATTACGAAAAGACAAGAACGAAAAGAAAGAAAAAGAAAGAAAGAACAAACAAAAAAGAAAGAAAATAATGAAATAAAGAATGAAAAGAAAGAAAGAAAGAAAGAAAGAAAGAAAAAGAAACAAAAAAGAAAGAAGTAAAAGAAAGAAAAGAAGAATGATGTTTCAATGCAATAGAAAAAGAGTGATCTATGGCATAGAGAGAATAAAAAAAAGTCCAAAGAAGGTTACAAAGAAAGAAAGAAAGAAAGAAAGAAAGAAAGAAAGAAAGATAAGGGGTAAAAGAAAGAAAAGAATGAAAGGAGGAATGAAAAGAAAGAAAGAAAGAAAGAAAGTAAGAACTATAGGGGTAAAAGAAAGAAAAGAATGAAAGGAGGAATGAAAAGAAAGAAAGAAAGAAAGAAAGATAGGGGTAAAAGAAAGAAAAGAATGAAAGGAGGAATGAAAAGAAAGAAAGAAAGAAAGAAAGTAAGAACTATAGGGGTAAAAGAAAGAAAAGAATGAAAGGAGGAATGACAAGAAAGAAAGAAAGAAAGAAAGAAAGAAAGAAAGAAAGATAAGGGGTAAAAGAAAGAAAAGAATGAAAGGAGGAATGAAAAGAAAGAAAGAAAGAAAGAAAGTAAGAACTATAGGGGTAAAAGAAAGAAAAGAATGAAAGGAGGAATGAAAAGAAAGAAAGAAAGAAAGAAAGATAGGGGTAAAAGAAAGAAAAGAATGAAAGGAGGAATGAAAAGAAAGAAAGAAAGAAAGAAAGAAAGATGGGGTAAAAGAAAGAAAAGAATGAAAGGAGGAATGAAAAGGAAGAAAGAAAGAAAGAAAGAAAGGAGGAATGAAAAGAAAGAAAGAAATAAAGAAAGAAAGATAGGGGTAAACGAAAGAAAAGAATGAAAGGAGGAATGAAAAGAAAGAAAGAAAGAAAGAAAGAAAGAAAGATAGGGGTAAAAGAAAGAAAAGAATGAAAGGAGGAATGAAAAGAAAGAAAGAAAGAAAGAAAGTAAGAACTATAGGGGTAAAAGAAAGAAAAGAATGAAAGGAGGAATGAAAAGAAAGAAAGAAAGAAAGAAAGATAGGGGTAAAAGAAAGAAAAGAATGAAAGGAGGAATGAAAAGAAAGAAAGAAATAAAGAAAGAAAGATAGGGGTAAAAGAAAGAAAAGAATGAAAGGAGGAATGAAAAGGAAGAAAGAAAGAAAGAAAGAAAGGAGGAATGAAAAGAAAGAAAGAAATAAAGAAAGAAAGATAGGGGTAAACGAAAGAAAAGAATGAAAGGAGGAATGAAAAGAAAGAAAGAAAGAAAGAAAGAAAGAAAGATAGGGGTAAAAGAAAGAAAAGAATGAAAGGAGGAATGAAAAGAAAGAAAGAAAGAAAGAAAGTAAGAACAATAGGGGTAAAAGAAAGAAAAGAATGAAAGGAGGAATGAAAAGAAAGAAAGAAAGAAAGAAAGATAGGGGTAAAAGAAAGAAAAGAATGAAAGGAGGAATGAAAAGGAAGAAAGAAAGAAAGAAAGAAAGATAGGGGTAAAAGAAAGAAAAGAATGAAAGGAGGAATGAAAAGGAAGAAAGAAAGAAAGAAAGAAAGGAGGAATGAAAAGAAAGAAAGAAATAAAGAAAGAAAGATAGGGGTAAACGAAAGAAAAGAATGAAAGGAGGAATGAAAAGAAAGAAAGAAAGAAAGAAAGAAAGATAGGGGTAAAAGAAAGAAAAGAATGAAAGGAGGAATGAAAAGAAAGAAAGAAAGAAAGAAAGTAAGAACTATAGGGGTAAAAGAAAGAAAAGAATGAAAGGAGGAATGAAAAGAAAGAAAGAAAGAAAGAAAGATAGGGGTAAAAGAAAGAAAAGAATGAAAGGAGGAATGAAAAGAAAGAAAGAAATAAAGAAAGAAAGATAGGGGTAAAAGAAAGAAAAGAATGAAAGGAGGAATGAAAAGAAAGAAAGAAATAAAGAAAGAAAGATAGGGGTAAAAGAAAGAAAAGAATGAAAGGAGGAATGAAAAGGAAGAAAGAAAGAAAGAAAGAAAGGAGGAATGAAAAGAAAGAAAGAAATAAAGAAAGAAAGATAGGGGTAAAAGAAAGAAAAGAATGAAAGGAGGAATGAAAAGGAAGAAAGAAAGAAAGAAAGAAAGAAAGAAAGGAGGAATGAAAAGAAAGAAAGAAATAAAGAAAGAAAGATAGGGGTAAAAGAAAGAAAAGAATGAAAGGAGGAATGAAAAGGAAGAAAGAAAGAAAGAAAGAAAGAAAGAAAGGAGGAATGAAAAGAAAGAAAGAAATAAAGAAAGAAAGATAGGGGTAAAAGAAAGAAAAGAATGAAAGGAGGAATGAAATAAAGAAAGAAAGATAGGGGTAAACGAAAGAAAAGAATGAAAGGAGGAATGAAAAGGAAGAAAGAAAGAAAGAAAGAAAGAAAGAAAGAAAAGAATGAAAGGAGGAATGAAAAGAAAGAAAGAAAGAAAGAAAGAAAGAAAGAAAGAAAGATAGGGGTAAAAGAAAGAAAAGAATGAAAGTAGGAATGAAAAGAAAGAAAGAAATAAAGGAAGAAAGAAAGAAAGAAAGAAAGAAAGAAAAGAATGAAAGGAGGAATGAAAAGGAAGAAAGAAAGAAAGAAAGAAAGGAGGAATGAAAAGAAAGAAAGAAATAAAGAAAGAAAGATAGGGGTAAACGAAAGAAAAGAATGAAAGGAGGAATGAAAAGGAAGAAAGAAAGAAAGAAAGAAAGAAAAGAATGAAAGGAGGAATGAAAAGAAAGAAATAAACAAAGAAACAAAGAAAGAAAGAAAGATAGTGGTAAAAGAAAGAAAAGAATGAAAAGAGGAATGAAAAGAAAGAAAGAAAGAAAGAAAGAAAAGGGGAAAAGAAAGAAAAAATATTCCGTACAAAGAAAGGTAGATGTACCTATGGTAGAAAGAAAGAAAGAAAGTTTGAAAATTAAAAACGAAGAATATTGCATAAAATCAAAAAAAGAATAAATAATAATGTTTAATAGAAAAAAAAGAAAGAAATATAATTGTTAAATTTATCGTCAATATATTACATATATTTACAATTCAAAATGTCCACACTTTACTTACACAATAGCATTTAATCTTTTCGCAACTGGTGTGCATGACTTCTTGACCACCGCTTCGCTCAAATTATACGACGATTTCATAAGAGCTTCTTTCAGCTCTGACACATTTGAGAATGAGATACGTGTAACACTGCTCTCAATTATGGCTTATTCCGCAATTTGATTAATATCAGCGCATAATGAAGGCGAAGTGTACTTGTCAAGTTCTCCCCAGGAATGTCTCTTGCAACAGTTCTACTTGAAATTGGTAATTTCTACAAAGAGCGTCTTGAGAGAAAAATATGCAACACAGTTCTCGCCAACATTTGCTGGTAAAAACTGCTATTCACGTTCACTCCTAATATGATTTGTTTCCGTCGCTTGAAATGCATTTTGACACCTTCGGGAAGCTTTCCTGTTGAAGTGGCGTAAAAAACGATCATTTTAGTATTTGGATACAACCTCAACCCATAAATATATTTTCGTCAGACGAAACAAGTATTTTATCTGCGGCATGCTGCATTTCTTCTCTCTGAAAAATAGTTTTTTTTTTGTTTTGATGTACTCTATGGAATCTGTTGTCGTTGAATCTTGTATAGTGCCAGGCCCAAAACCTCATACACAGTCTTTGTCTGAGACCTAAATACCTAAATCTTTTGCCAAACTCCTCAGGCTTCACCGTGCATTTCGCTTGTCGACGGCTTCAGTGTCTCTTAATGGTTTAATAGTTAAAAATTAATGGTTTCCTGTTTTCCTTTCAGATTTAACAACTCAAGTCACTTTCAGCAGTTATCGAAGCCTATTACGAAAATGGACGTTCAAACAGAGATGCATTTTTCAACATATCTAAGATTTTGCTATTTCCTACGAGTATCTGATATCTCTTTTGCTGAAGATTGAACCTCATAATGTCCGTGTTTGAAATGAGAGAGCGAACTCGTGCGTGTTCTCTTCGTGGTGGTGACTATCTCAGGGATGTAATATCCAAACCTTAGATAATATGTTGAACTCTTGTAAAGGGTGTTCCAATAACTTGGACCAATTTTAAATGAGAATTAATTTTAAGCGTCTAATAATTTTTTTTCTTTTTCTTTCAGATTTAACAAATTTAGTCTTTGGCAATTTCAAATATGGAAAGATTAACAATGAAACAGCGTGTTAAAGTTATCGAAGCCTATTGCGAAAATGGACGTTCAAACAGAAATGCATTTTTAGTCAACATATTATCTAACATTTTGCTATTTGCTACAGGTATCTGTTATTTCTTTTGGTGAAGGTTGACCCTCATAATGTCGGTGTTTGAAATGAGAGAGCGAACTCGTGCGTGTTCTCTTCGTGGTGGATGTACTATTCAAACCTTAGATAATATGTTGAACTATTGTAAAGGGTGTTCCAATACCTTGGACCAATTTTTAATGGGAATTAAGTTTAAGCGTCTAATGATTTTTTCTTTTTCTTTCAGATTTAACAACTGATATCTTTGGCAATTTCAACCATGGAAAGATTAACAATCAAACAACGTGTTAAAGATATAAAAATAATTAATACTTAATTCCCATTTAAAATCGGTCTAAATTATTAGACTCAGGCTTCATCGTGCATTTTCCTTTGTCGACGGCCTCAGTGCCTCTTAATGGTTCAATTGTTGAAACTTAATGGCTACCTCCTGACATTGGATTGGGTAAGCTACTTTTCTCCTGTTCAAAGTTTTCCCATACATTAAAATCAGTTTCTTCTGCACACATTCACCTTTTTTTTTATCAGCTCACAATTCTACATACCAGTCATTTTCAAGGCGACAATTTGATCGCGTTTTCTTTGAGTCGCCATATTTAATTAAAGTGTAAACCATAAAACAAAAGAATGTTGGGAAATATTATGTAAGATTTTTAACTATTTTTGCGAATAGATATGTTTCAATTTAAGTTTAAATACTGGGTAAATGAAGAGAGTTCCAAAAACCTGGACTGATTTTTAATGTGAATTAAGTTTAAGCGTCTAATGATTTTTTGTTTTTTGCTTTTTCTTTCAGATTTAACATCTTAAGTCTTTGAAAATTTCAACCATTGAAAGATTAACAATCAAACAATGTGTTAATGTTATCGAAGCCTATTACGAAAAAATCATTAGACGCTTAAACTTAATTCACATTTAAAATCGGTCCAAGTTATTAGAACACACTAAATTTATACTGCACCGGATAGAAAGAAAAAAATACTGAACTGAAGATGTCAACGTCAAAAATGTTTCGTACTGCAATTAGCAAGATTGATTGATTCGTTTATCAACCATTTTCAGGCTATTTAAAGCCAGAAAATTTTTCCAGATTCTAAGAATATTGTTTGGAGATAATAATTGCTTCGTGATACAAATAGTTGGTGTGAAAAGAGGTGGATTCATACCTAATCAGAATTTGATAAACAAACGAGAAATTATGCGTATCTAAAGTGGGGTATGAATTATATATTACAATCAATACATAAACTAATCCCCCACTTAATGGCCACAGTAGCTTCTATACATTTATGTTCCAGGAAATATAAATAATTTTTAAAGACATGTTACGTAGCTAATCAATATTTCATTGATTGATTCGCTTTCTACGGCTTATCAACCCTTTGGAAGTTATTTAAAGCCAGTAAATATTTTAAGATTGTAAGAATATTGTTGTTTGGAGATCCTAATTGTTTAGTGATACAAATCTTACTAATTAATCCATAGCAGGGATGGAAAGAGATGTTTCATACCTAATTAGAATTTGATCAAACAAGAAATTATAATGTGGACATAAATTGGGGTTCAATTATATATTACAATAAGTATATAAACTGATCCCACACTTTGTGGTCACGGTAATTTCTGTACATCTATATTCCAGAGAAGGTAAATAAATCTAAACGATATGCCTGTGCAGTTAATCTGTATTTAATTGATTGATTGATCCGTTTTCTACGGTTTATCAACCCTTTGCAGGTTATTTAAAGCCATAAAATATTTTTAGAGATGAAAAATTTTTTTTCGTATTTCTTTTTTAATAATATTGATTTAGTGATAAAAGACTTACTGGCGGGAGAAAGTGTGGATTCAGACCTTTCCCATTAATGGTTGGTTGGTTTTTTTTAGCGGCATATCAACCTCTCTGTGTTATTTTAATCCCGACATAGAAATACATTGTATAAAATTTTATTTATTTATTTCATAGACAATAGTGTCACTGGGAGAAGCAGGTTATTTTCACTTACGTGAATATTGCGAACGCAACTGGAATTGGAACTCGGTTATCCAATTAATAATTCAGAGTTATTATCCATTACACCACCCGCACATCCAACCTTACAGAGTCTGTATTGTGATGTGGTAATCCATGTGGGTACTAACCAGTCTTGTATTAAGTATCAGAAAAAAAAGACTGAACTATTGCGTTACATCACTCCTCCGATATGGAAGTGAATGTTGGCCAATCTCCTCTCAGTTGAAGAAGCGACTTGAAGCAAATGAAATGTGGTCCTACAGAAGGATACTGAGAATAACACTGACCGATTATGTGAAAACAGGTGAAGTTTTAGAGAAAATGGAAACAAAAATGATGTTTAACATCAGAAAGAAACGGTTACCTTTTTTAGAGCTCATAACTAGGAAAGAGAGCCTGGAAAATTTGATACTTAAAAGACATGTTAAAAATTAGCGGGACTGAAGGAGTCATTGCGTGACGTATGTAGCGACTAATGGAAATCGATGAACGAACAGAATTAAGGAGAGGTAACAAACAAAAGAACATTATTAAGTACTCTATTTGGTAGGAAATGTGGAGAGCCACTATCCCAAAAGCTTTGAAGTTACACTGCACATAAAAGAAGAGTAATTGTTTGGGTTTCCATATTTCCTATTCGTTAGTTTTACCAATATTATTGGGAATTTTTATTTTAGAAAAATAAATATATCGCTTCGTTACCGAAGCAAAATCGATTAGCCTGTGTATTGATTTTTTCTCATCTGATAAGATTAATTTATTTCTGATCAATGGTATGGTATTAGTTTGTTTTGTTTTTTATAGGAATTGATTTTCATTCTAAAGTCTGCGATAATTCCACCGTAAACATGATAATATCAAATTTGTTAGTCGTGAGGTTTTATCGCTAAATGTAAATATTGTGTTAATTTTCAATCAACAACCTTTAAAAAAAATCGAAAATGTCTACTTATATAGCAGCAAGAGAACGATGAGGTTGGTCTAGAAATGATCCGGCCATTTTGAATATGTTGCGAACCGGTGACGCGGCCTTGACTGAACTTTTCTTGTCACCGGTTACAAAAAAAGAAAAAGTCTTCCAATAAAACTGTAATCATTCTTTATAACGCAATGACCAGTTTATCTGAAAAGCAGAAGAAAAAGACAGGAAAGTAACCTAAATTAATGCCAAATTAGTGATGGCATTCGTTTATTAGGGGTGTACAGGTAGCAAAATGCCCTCCAGCGTGGAATGTTCCCTTTCAGAGAAATGCGTTCAGTTCGAAATTCAAACCACCCGAAGAAAGCCGGAACGTACAACGACTGAAACGTTGTAATAAAAATGTCGATAAAGATGAGGACAATAGTCCGAATAATGTAAATAATGTACTTTGTTGATGTTGGCACCTACTCTGAATCCATTATAATAATTCAGGATTTTGAATTAGTAAATACCAAACACTTCAATCTCGGTGTAGTGATCAGTTTTAAGAAATTTAATATAACGGACATGGAATATGAATGTAGAATATTCTACGGTATTGATGTTTTGCTCAACACCGCAAATTGTCACAAACCGAATCATTAATCTAAAAAACTTAGTCATATGCTTATATATCTTCGTCAAATCAACACTTGCATGTAGATGCCATGCATGGCGCTAACACTTATTCAGAAATATCTAAACTGTTAGCTGTATACAAGAGCTTTCTAATAACCATCGTTAAAAATGATTTTAAGGGAATTAAGCCAGTAGGTCTTAGGGAGAACCATCCTAATATCAAGTGTATGAACTGGCGCTACAGAATCCCAAAATAGTTATACTAAATAAATAAAGCCACGTTAATTGAGTTTTATAAACAGCTAATATAGTTACCATATAGTTTACATTATACCGGTATAATGTAAATTTGTCTCGCTAGATCAGTTACGACTGAAAAGGAGTTCGATCCTCACTAGGTGCCATATAGTTACGGCCTTGTGCCACATCTAAGCAACGCTTAGAAAAATAACCATATATAAATCGAAGGGAAAATAGTGACTTAATCAGTGTATTTATAACCCACATTATTTCAAACAACATTTCTATAAGGAAGACCTCATCAGTTACAGAAAGAACGATAACACATAATGGACATGAGAAACCTATTTTACAGAAAAAAATATTTGAAGTGAAACATTTTAAAAATTTCAGTTTTCATCGAAAATAACACTTGCCGCCGAGTCAATTAATATCGGATGTTTCTTTATAAGGAAACAGTTAGCATTAATTTTGACATTACCAAGATCGCGTACAATGAATAAAGTTAAGCAAAATCGAATCTGTTCAGTACCTAGATGGGTGGCCGCTTGGAAATATCAGGTCAGCTTGGGTGTGCGGGTGGTATAATTGATATGCGCTCGGAATTCCACATACGGGAAATTATTTTTATTCAACTACAGGTGTCGTAAATTTCTGCCAGACAGTGAATGTATGGCTATGAGATTTTCATCGAATGTAGAACCATATTTTAGTCAGAATTTAATATAATTTCTTCTTCTTCCTCTTGGGGTGTGCTTATATATCTACCTGAATTAATACAATTTTTCCCTCACATACACATCCCAGACGATGCTCGAGCGAGAAAGTATTTATATATGGATGGCAGTCACTAAAATCAAGTGGTGCTCGGACCTGCAGCAAAGGAGTCATTGCTGAGAATCAACCGACCTGATTCACCTGGCTTCTCAGAATCCCAAGTGTAACACTGACTGCAAAGACATTTTTGTAATATGTGGACTAAATCACATATGGCAATTCCGCTTTGCTGGAGAAGACATGGAAAAGAATCGAAAAAAATAATTTAAAAAAAGAACATCAAAATCACAGGTTTCATACATTTCGGAAAGTCGTTTTTACTTGATGGAATCTTTTGACCAAATTTAAAGAAATACAGCTAGGGTGTTTTATTTGTTTTGTAATATTAGACGGCTTCGCATGTCACTTTTGCTATGCCAAGCGAAAGCTGATTATTACTTCCAAAAATGCTCGTTATGTTCGAACCTTCATAGACGCCGGTACTAGTCGTAACGCCTTCCAATAATATCCGCACTAGTAATACTTGTTCAATTAGTAATCGTCAAATAGTATAATGATCAGAAGAGAATCGTAATCCGTATAGTAGTAGAGAGAGTGAACCGTATAGCAACAGTAGATAGACAAGAAGAGTGAATAGTGATCTTATAGTAATCACGCTACTTCCAATTTATTCACTTGCTTTATGATCACGTTATCTACTTAATAATGGAATAGCTCGTCTTACTCTTTAGCGATTTAGTTTAAAAGCGAACTTACTCTTATACAACAATTTGACGCAAGCGATTTGGATTTGATGTTCTTTGGGAAGGTCAGGATCACACTCCCAAGAACACGGCGGTGGGTGAGAAAGCTTTGGGATTCTTAGGTTTTTATTTGGGGAGGGGGTTACATTTTTACAAAAGGTAAAAAGCAAAAATGCTATGTGATATCTGCCCTCTTATATGACAGTGAATGCTGGAAAATCTCCTCACAGAAGAAGGAAAGAACTGAAGCAACAGAAAAATAGAAAAAAGTACTGAACTGGTACATAATACCTGTCCTCCTATACAGAGGTGAATACTGGAAAATCTCCCCACAAAGAAAGAAGAGACTTGAAGCAACAGAAACAAAGAAAAGAGTATGACCTCTAACGTAATGTCTGTCCTCCTGTATGGCAGTGAATGCCGGACAATCTCCACACAGATGAAGAAAAGACTTGAAGCAACAGAAACAAAGAAAAGAGTACTGAATTGTTACGTAATATCTGTCCTCCTGTATGGCATTGAATGCCGCACAATCTCTTCAAAGATGAAGAATAGACTTGAAGCAACAGAAACAAAGAAAAGAGTACTGAACTGTTACGTAATATCTGTCCTTCTATATGGCAGTGAATGCTGGATAATCTCCTCAACGATGAAGAAGTGACTTGAATCAACAGAAACAAAGAAAAGATTACTGAACTGTAACGTAATATCAATCCTTCTATATGGCATTGAATGCTGGACAATCACCTCAAAGATGAAGAAGTGACTTGAAGCAACAGAAACAAACAAAAGAGTACTGAACTGTTACGTAATATCTGTCCTCATGTATGGCAATGAATGCCGGACAATCTCTTCAAAGGTGAAGAAAAGACTTGAAGCAACAGAAACAAACAAAAGAGTACTGGACTGTTACGAAATATCTGTCCTTCTGTATGGCAGCGAATGCTGGACAACCTCCTCACAGATGAAGAAGGGAAATGTGGTTCTCCAGAAGAATGCTGAGGATACCATAGACCGAACATGTGAGCAACCAGGAGGTTTTAGAGAAAATGGAAACAAAAAGGAATGTTATACTTTAGACCAAGAAGAGATAGTTAAAATTTTGGTGTCACGTAATGAGGAATGAGGGCGTGGAAAATCTGATCCTGATTGAGGAAAAGAGGGACAAATGGATGGAAGAAGATTTTTAAGAGAAATAACAAAAGGAAAAAAAATAACTTCTTAAGTACTACAAGAAAACAGAGAAAGATGTGGAGTGCCATAAACGCCTACTTCCTGAAGGGAACGATACACAAAAGAAGATATTTTTATACCAGCATCACATTGCTGGGGTACTTCTCATTCAATAAAATTAATTGAAATTTTAATTTCTGTTTTTTAAAAGATGTTATATTTGTATCGTGAATCATGTTTTTATATTGATTTGCTAAAAGCCTTTTTAAAATGTCTAACGTGGAGCAAACGTTGCCAATATGCCAACGGCAATTATCACGGCTTGCCACGCCTCATACTAGCGTGAATATATTGCTATTTCACCGTTTCGCTGTTCAGACGATATACAATTTTCCACAATATGACAATGGGTACCCTTGTCGTTTACCTGGAGGCGGTATTTTGAAAGAAAGTTTTAATCAACATCATCATGGTTAAAATCAGGGTACCCATCCAGAAAGCAGGTATCGTATTTTGGGGGAAATGTTGTTTTACCAAGTTATGTCTTCTAGTGGTGTTGGTTAATTTGATGGTAATTCAAGAATGGTGAGTAGAAGAGTTTATATAATATTTCGGCCAGTGTGGACGTTGATATTCTATCTATCTATCTATCTATCTATCTATCTATCTATCTATCTATGGTAGTCTGTTCATATCTATCTATTAGGTTGGTGCAAAAATAATGTCGTTTTCTCACATGTGTTACTATGTGAGAAAACAACATTATTTTGCACCAACCTAATATCTATCTATGAAGGTGTGTTCATATCTATCTATCTATCTATCTATCTATCTATCTCTCTCTCTATATATATATGTCTGTCTGTCTCAGTCTGTTCATATCTATCTATCTATCTATCTATCTATCTATCTATCTCTTCAGATCTATGTATGTATTTATATATCGATCTATCTCAATCAGTTCCGATCTCTCTCTCTCTCTCTCTCTCTCTCTCTCTCTCTCTCTAAATTTCTATTTTTCGACTGTGGACAATGTTAAATTTCTAATTCCGATACGATCACAGTTTATACACCGGGGTTGAATAAGACTGAGGTAGTTTTGTCAGTTGCATCAGATCTATTCCCATCCCGATGTGAGGTAATTTCGGATTTTGTTGTGTATTTTAGATACTTTGTTATAATAAATACATTATACTCTTATTGTGGATCCGTCTTAATATTTTATATTACAAGGATCCTCTTTGATAATATAACCATATATATATATATATATATATATATATATATATATATATATATATATATATATATATATATATGCCCGGCGCAATAAAATAATAAGAAAGAACTGTAAGATTTCCAATCCGGCGTTCTTAGTAATTATTTTTATTTAAAAAACAAAACAGTGCGCGATACAAAACAGTAGAGCATAATGTTATAATTACTTTCTATTTTAAAAATGTGGTTCCATTGCTACACAGAAATGACTATGTTTTGAAACATGGTAAATATTGTGCAGTATGGAACCATATTTTTAAAATAGA
>OZ010584.1:21089791-21109791 GCA_963932145.1 Acanthosepion lycidas
GTTCATATCTATCTATCTATCTATCTATCTATCTATCTATCTATCTATCTATCACGAGATGCTCAGATATCTATCTCCTTGATTCTATTAACATCTATTTTTCTATCTACAATTATTTGCAAATGTATTCGCAAGTCATGAAAAATACATTTTATTTTCAAAGTTACTATTTTTTAAAGTGCTTTTAAGTGTGTAGACTCAGTTTTGTTTAAAATTCATTATAAACATTCGAAACATTAGTGTACAATTCATTTTTACGAAAATGACAAAATATTGATTTTTGTGCATTTACATTATTTACATTACGACTATTTTTCTTATCTTTGATTTTGTGATCATAACGTTTCGACAAATGCGCGTTATGGCTTCTTCAGGTGTCTATCATTCCGGATAACATTCAAACTAAGGCCTTTAATTTAATGAATGGGTTTAGATGATCCTCCTTCCGCTGTACATATCTAGGGGTGTTCATGCCTTCATAAATGTTATTGATTTTATTTTTCACAACTGATTCTTAAACTATATTTTCCGACCAAGTGATAATCCTGAGTTTCGTACTTGCAGCCTTACGACTATAATAATTTTAGAATCCTGTATCGATAGAAAAACTTTTTACTGTCAAAACTGCAGCCTTACGACTATAATAATTTTAGTATCCTGTACCGATAGTAAAAAACAACTTTTACTGTCAAACTTGCATCCTTAAGACTATTATAATTTTAGAATCCTGTACCGATAGAAAAAACAACTTTTACGGCCACACTTGCAGCCTTACGACTACAATAATTTTAACACCGTGAACCGAAAATAAAAAAATAAAAAACTTTTACTGTCAAACTTGAGGCCTTAAGATTATAATAATTTTATCATCCTGTATCAATAAAAAAGCCAACTTTTACTATCAAACTTATCTCCCTTTAACAGCAAAGATCAACCTCTGTCCTCGAACGTCTGAGATATCGAACAAATTTTTTTTCGAACAGAAAACTCGAGATGAAAATGCCTCGGTTATCAAACAAAATTTCGGTTAACGAAAATTGCCGAACCGAGTTAACCAGAACTGTATAATTTCTAAGACGACCGCCGCGTTGTATACATTTGTGTGTTGGGCCGTCTCTTTTTTTTTCTTTTCACTTTTATTGTATCGTAACGTTTTGGAACCTGTTGGAACTTTCTGGCCAATGTTTAATTTCGAAAATACTAAGCAGGATATTTAGAAACGTAGACATATCCCTAGAAACGAAAAAAAGAAACGATAAACTATATCCGGTAGCAAGGCCTCTGATCGGGAGATTTTGAGGAGCGTAGAACTACCTCTTAATTGTTGTTGTCCTCAAGTCCATCCTGACCCGGCATTGGAGCACTTGTTAGGGGCCCATCTATGGACAAATATTTAACCGCCAAACTGGCATCAAAACACTATGAAAGTATAAAAAATAGATTTTTATAGTAAAAATATCAGCAACACATTTGACTCTCGACAAAAAACCCCCTTTACAAAAATACTTCTCTGAAACGTGATCTACAAACTAATTTCTTATGAAGAATACATATTCTATTCATACGGACCTATCCTAAAAATCGTGTCGCCATTGAGGTTGATATCCGTTAAGACATAATAAATACTTGACCTCAATGCGGTAAAACAAAATAAATAATTGACCTAAATGCGGTAAACATAATAAATACTTTACCTCAATGCGGTAAAACAAAATAAATAATTGACCTAAATGCGGTAAAATATAATAAATACTTTACCCCAATGCGGTAAAGCATAATAAATACTTTACCCCAATGCGGTAAAACATAATAAATACTTTACCCTAATGCGGCAAAACAAAATAAATACTTGCCCTCAATGTAGTAAAACAAAATAAATACTTTACCTCAATGCGGTAAAACATAATAAATATATTACCTCAATGCCGTAAAACATAATAAATACTTTACCCCAATGCGGTAAAACAAAATAAATACTTGCCCTCAATGTGGTAAAAAAAATAAAAACTTGACCTCAATGCAAAATTGATATTTGATCCTCAATGACTTTCAGGTTTTGACCGAGGCAAACTTTACGTAGCCTAATTCGCTTCTCATAGCAAATCTGCTTACCATTTTAGGCTGGGATCCATAAAGTCGTTTCCTAGTCTGTAGTGGACAATGTCAATCTCTTAATTTATTAATAAAAACAAAAGTTCGTTTTGTGTATGACGATAAAGCACATCCGGCAGCAATGCCTCTGATCGGGAGATTTTGAGGAGCGGGAACAAACTCTTAATTGCTGTTGTCCCAATGGTTCATCCTGGCCCGGCATGGGAGCACTTGCTATGGTCCCATCTATGAGCTAATAGTTAACCCCCAAACTGAGGTCAAAACACTATGGAAGTATAAAAGTATTATAGTGAAATTACCCATAATATAATTTTATAGTAATAATAATAATAATAATAATAAAAAGCTATAGATTTTTGTAAGGAAAAACAAATTACTACCAATATATTATTTGTCAAAGAAATTACTAATGCTATCAAGAAAATATAAATTTCGGTATGAAATGAGACAATTAGTTGATATCCCGTAAAACAAACCGAACCAAAGACAAAAGTGCGCAACACTTATGTGATGCCTCTCCTCCTATATGGGAGTGAATACTGGGAAATCTGAAAGATTAAGAAGAGACTCGAAGCAACGGAAATATGGTTCTACAGAAGGATGCCGAACATATCATGAACCAAACATGTGAGCAATAACGAAGTTTTAGAAAAAAAAAATAGGAAACTGATTCTTAACCTCAGCAAGTGACGGTTGAAATTTCTAGGGCAGATCATGAGGAAAGGGGGCTTGGAAAATCTGATACCCACAGGACAGATTGAAGGCAAGAGGGACAGAGAGAAACAATGAATAACATACTTAGTGACCTTGAGTAAATGGAAGGTGGAACAGGGTTTAGAAGAAATGATAAAAAGACAACAGAAAATTGTGGAGAGCCATGTTCGCATACGTCCTGAAGGGATATGGTACATAAAGATGATGTCTTAGGACAAAGAAATTGAGGGACAATTTTTATTTTAAGGGCCCCTGCGTAAAATGAACGCTGCCGCGCGTTAACAATTGTCAATGTATTTTAAACATATTTACTTTGTATTCAGCGCAGTGCATGTTTTTGTGTGTATATGAGTGCATGCGCATCTCTGTGTGTACCTGTGTGTGTGTATTGCAAAGTAAATAAATAAAGATATTCCTTCGTATGTCCATTCCACTAAGTCGTTACTTGCAGATTGACCACAGATTCTCGATTGGATTTAAATCAGGAGTGTTTCTGGGAGAGCCTATAGTACTTTGATTTCCTCACTGGTAACGCTTGCCAGTGCATTAAAATTTTCGTACGCGACCTTGGAGTAACGTCCATCGCACACAATGGACGTAGGAGAACTAATCGACAGACAAGACAATAGTTTCTGGGCGTGATAAAAATATGATACAATCACGGATGACGCAATATTTTTCAAGGTCAAACAAATTTCATCATACACCGCGACAATAGGTACACATTACTGACACCACTGCAAATGAAGTAAACTGAGGAAAAAATAGAAATTGACTACACACTGTCACTCCAGTGGGTCTAAAACTGCCTGTATGGTGAAAGGAAGGAAACTAAAGTGGTTTGTTGCAATTAATTTGCACAAGGGTTAATATTACTGCATATTTGGCAGAAACCTTTGTATTAAAAATATTTGATTAAATATGGCAGGCAAGGAAGATTTAATTAATTATGCGTACGTTTTTCGATTTTGCAGGAGTAACTTATAATATGTAGGTGTACATTTTTAATGAAACCAGATGCACAATAATTTTAAGGAAGTCCTGTTCGCTATACGAAGAACCATTAAATATATTTTTGCCGTAATTTTTGAAAAAAAAACATGTAAAACATAAAATATATTACAGAAAATGGAAGATTGCAAATCTTGTCACTAATCAAATTAACCCCATCAAATCTAAGCGATGACCAATATAGTGTATTAATTTCACTGCATTTTCTTGTCACAAATGAATTACCTACATTGGGCATACTACCACCTCCTTTAGTAGACGCCTCACGTGTCACTTATCAGATCAAAGTGTTATAAAAAAACATCTGTCAAGCCACTATTTACAAGAAGCCTTCAGAAAAGTCTGGTCTAAAATAGTAAAATTCTATACAAATCACATTACCGCAAACATCTCGTTATTAGAGAGGCCTTGTATATTAAACATTTCTATCGTACTATCAAACTCACCTTATTTACCAGTAGAAATGGAGTGTTAAATGTTTTTTTTAAAAACAAAAAGATGTTCATGCGAATTCCAGCCGAACCCAACCAGCGAAGGTTCAGAATAAACGCTCATATTCAAAACAACACAAAAATAAAATACAATTTAAACAGTCAAAACATGAGGAAAAACTTACATCACCAAAAACCGACCGCTTTTTAAAAATATCTAAAGATGTGACCGAAAGCGCATGGTACAATGAAAATTATGGAAAATCTTTGTACTCTCTTACTGCAACAAAACGGGAAAATGTAAGGAAGCTGGATAAAATATGTTATTAAGATATGCTATATTTATAGCTTAAAGTGATCAATATCAGGGATAGAGCGAATGTAAATATAAAAGAGGACATTGAAGTCAACACCCAGAGGTGAGAGTCTGTATCAAGCTAAAACGCAATCTTCTGTTCCCTGTCTATAGTCAATTACTTCAGTGACTTCAATGTCCACATCTATATTCATATTCATATTTGTATGTGTATATATATATATATATGTATTTCCCAGTCGAATTCAGTACCTTCACTAACGTGCTATTACCCTCGGGAAAGATATGAATCGCCTTCTTTTCCCCTCAGCTATGGGTAAATAGTAGGACAGACTGGGTTTTATAGCCTTGGATAGGAACCGGTCTAGGAGAAAGTAATTCTGAATTCACACCTGTATGTAGTCCGGGTGTGGCACATATACGTCTAAAGAAAGGATCGTCTGTTTGGCTGGATGATACTGAATGCAGTCGATTCCTTAACAGACTGAATTCTATAGACTTGGGTGGCAACCGATCTAGGAGAAAGTAACCCTGGATTCAAAACTGTATGTAGGCCTGGTGTAGCTTATACTATAGAGCTAAAGAAATGATCGTTCGCATTGGCTTGATGATGCCGACTACGGTCGATTCCTTAACAGACTGGGTTCTATAGCCTTGGGTGGCAACCGGTCTAGGAGAAAGAAACCCTGAACTCAAAACTGTATGTAGGCCTGGTGTAGCTCATACGATACAGCTAAAGAAATGATCGTTCGCAGTGGCTTGATGATGCCGACTACGGTCGATTCCTTAACAGACTGGGTTCTATAGCCTTGGGTGGCAACCGGTCTAGGAGAAAGAAACCCTGAACTCAAAACTGTATGTAGGCCTGGTGTAGCTCATACTATAGAGCTAAAGAAATGATCGTTCGCATTGGCTTGATGATGCCGACTACGGTCGATTCGTTAACAGACTGGGTTCTATAGCGTTGGGTGGCAACATTGTAGGTTTACCGCAAGACAGTAACAACTTTTACGGCTAAAATTAACTCGGTTATAATTCGTCCCTCTTCCCTAATGACCTTGTGCCAGACTAAACGAGTATTTGTAAATATTTAGGCACATGGCGTGGAGCAATGGTCAACAAGTTTGTTAAATCAATCCTTAATGTTTGACTCCCACTTGCTCGTAACTAATCATTAAATGTCAGAAATCATTGATTTTTTGCTTTTTTCATTTCTTTGCTGTCATTTAATTTTTGGCGCGAATTCTTTTGTTGCATCTGGGATTTTTTTTTCTTTGTTCGAAAACGCTTTGCCAATTATGTTCTTTTCGTTTTTTTTGTTTTTCTTTTATTGTTTTCTTCAAAAGCAATTTATCGGATTTTGGAGCTTTTCTATCTCTGTCCTTTTATTTTTTCGTTTTTTTTTTCTTCTTTTTGTTTCTCATTTTGTAATTTTCTCTTTTTCAAATTTTCTCTTTTCTTTTTGCACTTTCCGACAACACCTTTCTTAGTCTTTCTTTGTCATTCCTTCTCTGTTTGTTATTCTTGATCTTTTTTTTCTCTTTCTTTATTACTTGCTTTTTTTCTCTTTTGTTTTTCTTTCATTTATGCTCTCTTCTTTATTGGCGTTATTTTCCTTTCTTTCTTTCTTTCTTTTCGACTTCTGTTTGGTCTTTTTTTTTTTTTTTTTTACTCCTGCTACAGTAATTCTTTTTTTTTTTTTTTCATTTCGGATTTTCTTCTCTTCGCTTTCTTTCTTTCTTTTTTCTTTTTTTTTCGTTTAATTTTTCTTTCCTTTTTCCACTTCATTATTGATTTTTTTCTTTTTCCGTAATAAATTCTCGTCTTTTTCATTTCTGTTTCTTTTTTGTTATTTTTCCTTCTCTTTCTTCTTATTTCTTTCTTTTGCTCTTTCTGTTCGCAATTCACCTCTTTCCGTCCTTGTCTCTTTCTTTCTTTGGAGTTACAGTGTACCCCGGATATAAGAGAGTTGTCGGGACCGGAGAAGTTTCTTATATCCGAGTTTCTCTTATAACCGGGTTTGGTCTATTTTATTTAGGTAAGTATGGCTCTAATTTGGGACCACATAAAATCTCTCTTATATACGGGTTTCTCTTATATCCGGGTTACACTGTATATTCCTAATAGATAATAAGCCAAATATAAAGTACCATAATATAAGCACTTCTCAGGCGAACTTTGCTTGCTCCATTTTATATGTAATACAGTGTAACCCGGATATAAGAGAGTTGTCGGGACCGGCGAATAAGTATCTTATATCCGGGTTTCCCTTATATCCGGGTTTCCCTTATATCCGGGTTTGGTCTATTTTGTTTCAATAAGTATGACTCTAATTTGGGATCAGAAAAATCTCTCTTATATCCGGATTTCTCTTATATCCGGGTCCCATATCCGGGTTACACTGTATTTTCTTTTCGTTTCCTTATCGTTTTCTTTTTCTCTTTATGTAGTTATTTTCTTTCCATTCTGATTCTTTCTTTCTTTCTTTCTTTCTTTATGTTTCTTTCGCTTTCTTGTCGCATTCTTTTTCTCTTCCCCTTGTTTATTCTTCTCCTTTCTTTCCTGGTCTCTTTCTTTGCTTTTCTTTTTTATTTCCTTTCCTTCCTTCTTTATTTATTTCCTCAATTATTTTGAGCGCAATTTCTTTTCTTTTTTTTTTGTAATACATTTTGCTTTTTCACTGATAAACTTTTTACAAAGAAAAGGAAACTGAAAAATGCTCTCTGCTTAAATCGATCACCTATACTTAATCGAACAGAAAATAATCGAAAAGTATGCGTTTGATTATCCTGGTGCGTGCAAAACACAATATGCGTTTTTGCGCGTTTTTCTCTACCCGTTTGTGGCTAAATCTGTCGCTTGCGTTTTGAGAGGAAGGAATCCATTATTAAAATCCTTTGCGATTGCATTTTTGCCAATTGTCAAAAAAAATACCGATCAGGAAATATTTGAAAGTGATTTAACAAGAAACTTTTTTTTTCTCGACTTTCTTTCTTGTATTTTGATGACAACACGGAAACCTTTTTTTTTTCTTTCACAACAGTTAATCATGTGGTATTTTATATATGCATCTTTTTTGTTTGTTTAGTTGGGGGTTATTTTATTTTATTTTTTCTTATTAATTCGCACATATTTTTTGTTTTTTAAATTGTTCTTGGCGCTGATAAAGTTACGTTATTTTGTTTTTAATTTCACTTTCTTTCTCCAATTTCCTTAAAATGTTAATAAAAATTGCATTACAAAAACCAAAATGTTTTTGCAACCCCAACTTGATATCCCCGAAAAAATTATGTTTCATTGCTGAATAGCTCGTATTTCTCGATTCTTAAGAAGCATTTAAAAAAAAAGACCTCATCAAATACTACATTATTTTCAATGAGCTATCGTTATAAATTCGAGGTCTTTCGATGAGGACACGAGAAGTAAAAACAGTATTTACATTGTCCTCAGCTTTGTCGCCATATTTATTACAACGTTTCGGCCGTTGTACGCTCCGGCCTTCTTCAGGTGGTTGGAATGTCGAACTGAACCCTTTATTTCGCTCACTGGGGTAGACTGTTCTAGCCCCACGTGACATGTTTAATGGATGTCAGTTGTCAGTTATCACCTGTTAACTCCTGTCTCCAAGTTCTCCACTGCCTTAACCGGGTAGCACAGTGGATAAAGGCGTAAGTTAGATCCAGTGAAAGGACCCAAAGTGTGTGAGTTCAATACCTATTCAATTCAGTTCGACATTCCAACCACCAGAAAAAGCTCAGAGCGTACAACGGCCGAAGCGTTGTTATAAATATGGCGACAAAGATAAGGACAATAGTCCGAATAATGTACAATTATACGTCATCTCAGAAATATAGACAGATACTGAAAAACTGAAACGTTGTAATGAATATGGCGACAAAGATGAGGACAATAGTCCGAATAATGTAAATAGTGTAGATAATGCCTCATCTCAGAAATATAGACAGATAATGAAAGGCCGAAACGTTGTAATAAATATGGCGACAAAGATGAGGACAATAGTCCGAATAATGTAAATAGTATACATAATACCGCATCTCAGAAATATAGATACTGAAAGGCCGAAACGTTGTAATAAATATGGCGACAAAGATGAGGACAATAGTCCGAATAATGTAAATAGTGTACATAATACCTCATCTGAGAAAATACAGACAGATGCTGAGAAGTAAAATTGCAGCATTTATATTCAATACTAACATATTAAGAGTAAAAAAAAACAGGAGATGTAGATTTTTCTAGTATGAAAGTGTCAATGCTCATTTCTCCTTAACAATGTCTGCTATTTACGTTCTCTGCAAAAGGTATCAAACAAGAATGAGCTTTAAAATGATGGCAGCATTAATAATATAAAACAAGTGACCAGACAAGGAGCTTTTATTTAGTTTTTTATATAGTTTCTAATGCGATCAAATATTGTTTTCCTTTTCAGATGATAAATTACATAAAATTGTCCGAATATTCTTTTTATCCGAGCGCTTTCATCTATACATTTAGCCAATTTCAAGTATTAAATATTTTAAAGGTTAAATAAGAAATAGTTTGTTGCATGTATGTATTTATATAGTGCTTTATATATATATATATATATATATATATATATATATATATATATATATATATATATATATATATATATATTCTACAGATATTTTCAACTGCTCTCACGAACTTTTTCCCTCGTGACTTGACTATGAATTTAAGTATGTTAATAGGAGGCATCTAGATCCCAAGATTTTACTGTTGAAACAGTTAAATTTAACCGCCTCTTCTACGCCAAAATCTTCTTCTCTCGCACTTCCCGACAGTGTAACTCCCTTCCGCTTACTTGCTTCCCTGATAACTATAATCTTCAAAAATTTAAATGTAACGTCAATCGCCATCTTGATCGCCCTTCTTCTTTTTATTCTCATTCTCTCGTATATTCAGTCTTTTCTCTTATTTTCACTCTCTGTAACCCCTTGCGTACTAGTGGAACACACGCCTTGCTTGAGATGAAATGCTTAAAAAAACAATCCCAGCCAGTCACGACGCAAAGTTCGTAGGATGGATGGAGAGTTGTGGAAAATATTGCTGATGAATTTAATCACTTATCAGATGGTAAAACGTGACAAGTGCTGGCTTTTCTGCATGCATATATATATATATATATATATATATATATATATATATATATATATACATATATATATATATATATATATATATATATATATATATATGTGTGTGTGTGTGTGTGTGTGTGTGTGTGTGTGTGTGAGGCCCGATGGAGTAATGGATAGCAGCTTGGGTTGTGGAATCGGAGAGACGAGTTCGAATTTACGTGCTAATACCCTTGGGAAAGGTGTGAATCCTCTCCTTCTCCCTCCAGCTATGGGTAAATAGCAGGACAGACAGGGTTCTTTAGCCGTGGATGGCAACTGATCTAGGAGAAGGACAACTCTGAATTCCAAACCTGCGGAGGGTCGTTTGGGGACTTTGTGGCACGTAGTGCGCCAGGTCTCTGTATTCGGCCCTTCAAAAAGTGTCGGTTTCCTAGGAATTGATCTACTTGACTCTCATACATTGAATTCGACGGGAGAGTTGAGTATATATATATATATATATATATATATATATATACATATATATTAAAAAGGGTGCTGTATGGACAACTGCCAAACTCAAAGCGCTCAGTGGGACGTCCACTCTTACGCTACAAATACAAATTGACAGACATCGCGAAACATCTCAAATTTGATTAGAAAACCTGGGGAGACGAAGCATCAAACCGAAAGAGTTGGCTTAAGACATGTTTCATTAACTATAGGGTTTTGAAGACAGTAGACTGAAGCAACGTGATCAGCTTCGTCAACCTCTGGAGCATAGTCACCATCAAAATCCTGCTTTAACAAATTTCCTCTGTCAGCGTGGCTTTGTCGCCTGCAGACAGGCTGGGCTAGTAGCACACTTAAGAAAGTAGAAATGCAATATGTCTTTCCCTTTCCTGATTTTTATAAAAATAGCCCCTGCTAGCATGCACAAATGTCAAACGAAACGTACAATGTTTTTGTGTGTAACAATTATGGAGTGGTGTGCAAAATCTTTAGATGAGACGTACAGAAGTCATGATCCCATTCACGTTCATACGTAAAAGGCCAACGCGCTGAAAAATTACAATATAACCCCCTTCTTTCCCTCTCTCAGCGAACTACGATCAAAGCGAAAGGAGTGATTGAAAGTAGCTACGTATAGAAACAGATAAACAAAGAAAGAACGAAGGAAAGAAAGCCAGGTGAAAATAAAAAGGGTTAAAAATAAGATATAAATATATGACACAAAATTTGTCCGAGGTTCATATTTTATTTCAGCTTCAATTAATCTTTACATAAAGTTACTTTTCTTCGAGGTGTCTTGGATTGTGGAGTCGACTATCACTAGCGGTGATGTTCTAATTTCTCAGCAAATTTGATTCTCAAGAACATCTAAAGGGTGTCACAAAAGCGCGGGTAAAAAAAGCTATACTTTGCATGCGTATATCAAATACGGATATTTTTCCTGAGGTGTTTATAAATTGTACACTGTTCAATCATTAACGTTAACCACGAAGTATTTTAAATTACAACATTTTGTACTAGGATTAAACGTAAATTATTTAAATATATTTCTTCTTGCCGTCAGTTTTGAATGCAGGAGTACAGTACACGCACACACACAGTACACACACACAAATATATATATATATATATATATATATATATATATATATATATATAAGTGAACATTGAAGTCAACACTTAGAGGCTACAGGCTGTTTCATGTTAGACGCAATCGTCAGGCCGCGAGTGTTGGACCCATATATAAAAATAGTCGAGAAAAAATCCAACACTCGTGGCCTGACGATTGCGTCTAGCATAAAACAGCCTATCGTCTCAACGTGTTGACTTCTATATTTACACACGCTGTTTCTGATATTAAGCACTTTATTCCATCAAGAGGCAAACGCCTGCTTACTCTGTAACGTAAACTGCTCAGCGTCCAGATAATCTAGACAGAGCAAAAAAAAAAAACGTTTCAATCGTCGACACTTAACAAAGTGACTTAACCTAAGTCGTTAATCTTCAGATGATTGGAACGCACACACACACAGACATATATATATATATATATATATATATATATATATATATATATATATATATATATATATATATATATATATATATGGGGGTGGGCTACGGTCAAGCAGTTCCCATCAAATTTTATGATATACCCTGTATGGTATCTTGGTGGTCACGTATATTATAGAATAATTTATTTGTATTTGAAGCATGCATGTTTTTTATTTTAAAGTCTTGGTTAGCGCATTTATGTATTTGCCGGTTAGAATCTGACTCAACGCCGTTGCTATGAAACTCAGAATATTCAAGAACTTAATTGACAAGCTAAAAGTTATTCAATTTTTTTCTCCATTTTAGAAAAGCAGTAAAAGACAATTTTATTAAGAGAAGCAATGACGAATGAAATAAAATGTTTGACTCAGATCCATTAAATTTATTTTCAAATGATTTCTATCATATCCTTTCAGGTTGTCCTTTCAAGGTTTTCATTTGTTTGAAGTTTGATCCACGGTACATAGTTTTGGTTGTAGAAATTGCTATGAAAATAAAACAAATACAAGTCAAAAATGAATAATGATTGATAATGTGGCATCTAAGAAATTCAAAAAACTTAAGACTGAACCACAAATTGTTAAAGTAAGAGAAATTATTTCAATGAAATACTAGTCAAAAATTAAGAATACTTGGTAATTTCAAAAATTCGAACCGACTATTTCTAAACGATGAAAATTCGTAACCAACTATTTCTACACGGTGAAAATTCGAACCGACAATTTCTAAACGATGAAAATTCGAACCGACTATTTCTAAATGTTGAAAGTTCGATCCGACTATTTCTAAACGATGAATATTCGAAACAACTATTTCTACACGGTGAAAATTCAAGCCGACTATTTCTAAACGATGAATTTCGAATCGACTATTTTTACACGGTGAAAATTCGAACCGACTATTTCTACACGGTGAAAATTCGAAGCGACAATTTCAAAACGATGAAAATTAGAACCCGACTATTTCTAAACGATGAAAGTTCGAACGGACTATTTCTAAATGATGAAAGTTCGAACCGACTATTTCTACACAGTGAAAATTCGAACCCGACTATTTCTAAACGATGAAAATTTGATCCGACTATTTCTAAACGATGAAAATTCGAACCGACTATTTGTAAACGATGAAATTTCGAACCGACTATTTCTAAATGATGAAAGTTCGAACCGACTATTTCTACACGGTGAAAATTCGAACCCGACTATTTCTAAACGATGAAAATTCGAACCCGACTATTTCTAAACGATGAAAATTCGAATCCGACTATTTCTAAACGATGAAAATTCGAACCGGCATTTTCTAAACGATAAAAGTTCGAACCGACTATTTCTACACGGTGAAAATTCGAGCCGATTATTTCTAAATGATAAAATTTCGATCCGACTATTTTTACACGGTGAAAATTCGAACACGACTATTTCTAAACGATGAAATTTCGAACCGACTATTTCTAAATGATGAAAGTTCGAACCGACTATTTCTACACGGTGAAAATTCGAACCCGACTATTTCTAAACGATGAAAATTTGAACTGACTATTTCTAAACGATGAAAGTTTGAACCGACTATTTCTAAACGATAAAAGTTCGAACCGACTATTTCTAAACGATGAAAGTTCGTACCGACTATTTCTAAACGATGAAAATTCGACCGGACTATTTCTAAACGATGACAGTTCGAACCGACTATTTTAACATGGGGAAAATTCGAACACGACTATTTCTAAATGATGAACATACGACCCGACTATTTGTCCACGATGAAAATTCGATCCAACTATTTCTAAACGATGACAACTCGAACCAACTATTTGTACACCATGAAAATTCGAACCGACTAAATTGGAGTCAAAAACTAATGGTAATTGATTATAATGCATGGAAAGAAATAAGAAAACTTAAGAATATTACTACAAGGGAACTAAGATGAAAGAAATACTACTAAAATATTACTAATGACTGACAATGATTCATGTAAGAAATTGAGAAAACGTAAGACTGTTAATCCTGACCAATTACAGACGACGTTTTGATTGATTCTGCTTTGAATTTATCCAATTTTGGTAACATTACTTAACGGAATTCAACCGGTCTGATTTTTCGGAAGAATCTCTTATAATCTTATCACGTACACAGAGTCTCATTTTTTTTCCATTTTCACTGATTCCACAAAAAACATTTAGAATTCAGACTCCACACAGGATTAAAGGGTCTTGGAGTGTCATCTTTCAGAATATCTCTATCGCGTCATAAATTTCAGACAAGTATACAAACGTCAGATGTTTTTTTTTTTTTTAAAAAAAAAAGCTCTTTTGTTCCAGCGCAGTAATAGTCAAACATTGATGTAAGGCGTTATGTGTGAACTTCAGAATAATACAGACTGTGGCTACGTGGCTTAGAACCAAGAGAAATAAGACGAGAGAAATGCTAGTCTAAAATAATTGAGAATGCATATTCTAAGAAATGCGAACAACTTATTACTACTTGGTAAAAAAGTAAGCGAAATAAGATGAAAGAAATACTAGTCAAAAATTAATAATAATTGACAAGGCATGATCTAAGAAATTCAGACAAATAAGAGGAAAGAAATACTAGTAAAAGATTGATAAAAACTTGACAATGTTTCATGGAAGAAATTCAAACAATTTAAGACTATTACTACTTGGTATCAAAAAAATAAGCGAAATAAGATGGAATAAACACTATTATAAATTTGATAAAAATTGAAAATGCTTCACCCAAGAAATTTAAACAAATTATAACGATTACTACTTGGTGTAAAAGCAAGAAAAATAAAATGGTACAAATATACTCAAAAATTAATAATAACTAGAATTTTTTAGAACACGTTGACACGTGTTGAAGTTCTCACAGTATTGTTTCGTACAATTTTGAAAACCAGTTAACGAAATTTGAATAAGCTGATTTAGTTGGGAAAATACTTTGTCAAAAACTTTACTTCGTGGTTTAATAATTTCTTTAATTTAATTTTATAAGATTTCATAATGAACAACACTTTTTAAAAACATATACTTTTTACTTTTTAAATGCGAAGAAAAATTTTTAGTATTTCTTACTCTTGAGCATGCAACATACGACTGGCCATGCGTAGATTTTTTTTTCTTTCTGTTGCCAAATTCTAACTTTTGGAAGCCTTTAGCCTTGATATATGTTTACAGTTCTCGAAAACTCCGGGTAAACTGGATACTAGATTCTTGTACATATAAACATTAAAGAACAGTATTGCATGTTTATTAAATTTTTTATTTTTTTATTTTAATCACAGAAATGCTTTTTAGATATTTTGGTTTCGATCAGTCAATGTATGGCTTTTTAAAGGGTGTGACAGAAGGATGGACGGAATAAAGGAAATCACAGAACTACATATATAGTTTGACACTGTTTCATCTAAGAAATTTGGACAACTTGACACTACGACTTGGTATAAAAGAAATTACATGAAACAAATGCTAGACAAACATTTATAATAATAGGCAATGCTTCATCTATGAAATCCTGACAAGTTAAGACTCTTTACTACTCGTTATATAATAGAAATAAGTTGAGAGACATACTGGCGAACTTGCTTCTACTACATTCTCAAAGTAGAAAGAAAACGTTTTTATTGGCAAAATAAATATATTTGCATTTATTCCTATCAATTCTTCTAATTATAATATTTTTATACTGTTGTAAAATTGTGGTCACATCGAGATGTGTTTGATGTAAGACAAGAAATGGTGTAATCATCTGAAAATTACTACTCATTTCGTAAAAACTCGCCACAATATACTTAGTTACCCTCCCATCAAATAGTGTCAGTGGTCATGCTCTGTCTCAACACTCCTCACTATACATATAAGAAACATTAAGTTTCAGATGATCACTTCAATTTTTGTCTTTCACAATAATGAACACAACAATATTTATCATCTAATGAAAATATTTTAATAATATTTTGCTCTAAATTGTATTGAGCACTTTTTTAAAAAGTAAATGCTAAGAATCTGTCTATATTTCTGAGATGAGGTATTATGTACATTATTTACATTATTCGGACTATTGTCCTCATCTTTGTCGCCATATTTATTACAACGTTTCGGCCTTTCAGTATCTGTCTATATTTCTGAGATGAGGTATTATGTACATTATTTACATTATTCGGACTATTGTCCTCATCTTTGTCGCCATATTTATTACAACGTTTCGGCCTTTCAGTATCTGTCTATATTTCTGAGATGAGGTATTATGTACACTATTTACATTATTCGGACTATTGTCCTCATCTTTGTCGCCATATTTATCACAACGTTTCGGCCGTTGTTCGCTCCGGCCTTCCTCAGCTGCGTCATGTGTCCTTGAGGACATATGGCACAGTGGATAAAGTCGTTAGATCCAGTGACAGGACCCAAACAGTGTGAGTTCAATACCCGGTTAAGGCAGTGGAGAATTTTCAGAGGGAAATTAACCGGAGATAACTGATAACTGACATCCATTAAACATCGCACGTGGAACTAGAACAGTCTACCACAGTGAGCGAAATAAAGGGTTCAGTTCGACATCCGCAACATCCGAATAATGTAAATAGCGTACATAATACCTCATCTCAGAAATATAGACAGATACTGAAAGGCCCGAACGTTGTAATAAATATGGCGACAAAGTGCGAGTAAATAATGTAAATAATGTAAATTATAAGAACTGTGTATTCTAACGCCATCTTTTCTTTCTCTTATATATTGTAATATACTGTAAAATTCTTCTATATAAAACTTTATCCGATTTTATTACAACATGCTTTATTTTCACTATGAGTTCCCAGCTTTTATGTATTGGACAATTTTTTGGCTGCCCCGAATGTATATTTCTACAGAAAAGAAAATCCATAATCAATTCAAAGTCCCATATTTGCTAAACTTCTGAAGAACATGGAGATAGCTTTTTATTGATTGAAAGTCTTTACAAATGGTAGCTATACATTGAAAATAGCCATCTTTTTAATAAAATTTACCCGAGAGAATTCGTTAATGAATAGATTTCTTTAATCACCTCCCTTTTTCTGCCATCTCCTTCAACATGTCCTCTCTGGGGACGCGTAAAGGTATCTAAAAAAATGATATTTTCCAAAGATGGTTGTATAATTTGTATATATAATCCGTTGGCATACGTTGAGTAAATTTTTACCTAACGGTAAATTTTAAAAATATGATTTTATTTTTAAATGTTTTCTTTTATTTCGTTAATAGATTAATAATCTATACATTGAATTTTTGCAACTTTTACACGTATTCTTAATTACTAAGATGAACTTAGTTTGCCACAAGGCCATAGGAATAAAAAATGCAGTGAGGACAGAACTCAGTCCTTAGCAGTACTTATTCCTTTCTGAGGAAATTCGGCTAGCGGTTCTCATTTGTCCAGTTTTGACAGCTGATAAATTATCAGATCGTCTATTTCGCTGTGCATTTGTGGATTCGTGGTGTGGCACAATAGCAACGATAACGGTTTCCTTATATATAGGGAAATATCCGCCGTTCTTTGACAGAGCAGTTAATGCTACTGTTGATAAAAAAATATAGAATCGTTTTATTAAAGCAATTTCTAATGGAAACTATTTTTTGCCGCTCCATTAACTTTAAATGATGTGCTTCATTTCTAGTACTTTGTTTGAAGTTGTGTGCAATGTCAACATCTAGATTATGACGTTATTTTCTTTTCGAGTTACAGGTGCGATCCAACTGTTTATACTGCTGAAATGTGATTTTGTAATTCCAGTCCATGTGACTCGAAGAGGGATGGTCCTCGCCAAACCCTACAGAGTTCATTTGCTGAAAGCCATTTTAAACAATTGATCTGTGAAAACGGCTGACACTTTATAAACTTCAGAACGAGTTTGGTGTCATGCATGACATCATTTTGAAAATAGAGATTATTAAAGGGCATTACTCGAGTTTTAAGGTTAATATTTTGGTTTTGTAGCAACATGAGATGTTGGGCAAAAATACCCATATTCTAGGCTTAGATCCATTGCTTCCTATGTTTGGTTTGCTTGGCGACATATCAACAGCAATAGGTTATTTAATGCCGACAAGATTTTTATTTCCTGCAATATTTTACTGTATTGATGATGAATGTGATGATAATGATTGTGATGATGAGTATTGTGATGATGTTTGTGATGATGGGGATTATTATGATGGAGATTATGATGATGAAGATTGTGATGATGGGGATTATTATGATGGAGGTTATGATTATGATGATTGTGATGATGGGGTTTGTGATAAGAACTATTGTGATGATGAAGATTGTGAGGATGATGATTGCGATGATTACGATTGTCTTGATGCTTGTGATGATGGTGATTATGATGATGAGGCTTGTGATGATGAGGATTGCAATGAGTACTATTGTGACGATGAGGATTGTTATGATGATGATGATAGTGATGAAGATAATGATCGCGATGAGTGGGATTGTGATGATGAGGAGTGTGATGATGATCAGGATTGCGATGAGGATTGGGATGATGATGATTGTGATGATGATGATGATGGTAATGTTGAGGATTGTGATGATGAAGATTTCTTTCCTTTATAGAAACATTTAATCTGCCTAATATTATTTATGTTTGTATAGTAAATATCAGAATTTAAATATCAGAATTTTACGCCGTTGTATTTTCGTTTGGTTTGGTTTGTTTTGTTTTACAGCACATCAACCTCAATGGGTTATTTAATGCCGACAAATTTTTATTTATATTATTTCTTACACAATATATTACTGATAATTTTTTTTTTCAGGAGTGTATTGCTGGTAATAAAACCTATTTTTACACTTTCATGGTGTTTTGACCTCATTTTGCGGGTTAGCTATTTGGCTATAGTTGGGGCCTTAATAGGCGCTACACCCCGTGAACATGGGAAGATCTGCAATTAAGTAGTGGTTCAACGTTCCTCACAAGTTCTGATCAGAGACCTTGCTGACATACGTAGTTTATTGTGTTACTAAAAGGCGGATGTAGTTTATCGTCTTAAACAGGAAGGCGGATGTAGTTTATCGTCTTACCCAGGAGACCTTGTCTCCTGGGCTACATGTGTTATAAATGGCTGAAGACGCTTCAAGTCATTGGTATTTCCTAATGCCACATCCTGAATATCTGAGATTCATCGTATGTGACTTCATAAATTTTATTCCAGTTCCAGATCATAGTTTCTGTTTTGGAAAGGTTTATCTTATTCTTCCTCTTAGAAGAATTGGTAGAGAATGTTGATATTTTTTTCAAGATCATTCTTACTCCAAGTGAGCTTAATCAACAGTATAATTGTCTCGGTAAGGAAAAGGTATTTTATTCCCCTTTTTTTGAGTGAAATGGAATATCTCTAATTTCTACGTACAATATTTTGTTTATCGTAAGTATAGAGGCAGCTTGGAAAAGTACTGAATTTTATAGCATGATTGTTATTTAAATACCTTAGAACAGTTTCATTATTGTCTCTGTCTTCATTCATTGTCTAATATAGATATTGATTTTCACGGCTTTTGATAATAACTTCTCTTAGAGCCCCATGTGTTCTTAAGATACACAATTTATAATTTCCCAGATATTAACGTATTTCTTGCAATTAATCTCAAGTTCCCAAGATGCGTTCATTGTTTGCAAACCTGCTGACAAGTTGCCGGAAACCCATAATTTTATATTTTCTATAATTAAACGTAGAATTGGCTGAATAGTATAAATGGGAAACATTCATTTAGAACGACTTAAACTTTATCTCAAAAACAATTAATGGCGTCAAACCAAGGCTAGGCCGTATTGACGAGGACTGGGCCAATTTTAGTCATACTGTATTTTTCCAAGTTAAATCAGAAGGGAATTCTTACTGGATTTGTTTTATTATTTACTTACAGGATTTAACTAATATTTTTAATTGCTTCCTTCTCCCATTGAACTCTGTTCGATGTAAGCTTTCTTTATTTTTATCATTTATTTCGATAATTCGCATTTATAATATATGTCTCCAAAAGGATCTTTTTATGCATCAACTGGGTCATCACCTGGCTACTGTAATGTTCAAGCCGACAAGTGAGCTAACCATTACACACATTCCTAATTTTCTGTGTTTGTCATTAGGTTTCTCATAAATGCCAGTGAAGTCGAGTCATTCTTCGTACAAAATGGCTTCTTAACATTTGTTTATGTATTTTTTTTCATTATTTTGTTCTTAAATTACAATATTTCATTCGT
>OZ010584.1:21114791-21119791 GCA_963932145.1 Acanthosepion lycidas
CTTTATCAGTGATATTGAGCATTTTACCCAATAAATATAGCATACCTGAAATATAGCATACCTTAAAACTATGTTTCATCATATATAATAATCCAGGCGAGTCCTATTAACACGACATAGAATTTGAAATATGTTAAAAACTGACTGACAAAACAACGCCCCATGTTTATTTGCAATAAACAGAGCAAATTTTCTTTACAATTGGAATTAACTTACATTTAGTAAATGACCATTTTAACCTACGAATTTTAATTTTAAAATTCGCAGGATTTTTCAAACTGTTTCTGGTATAAGTTTTAAAAAATCAAATGGAAGAAGCATAAGAAGCATAAGAAGCAGCATGAGAAAAACAGGGAGCATAAAACGAAGAAGAAGAAGAAGCATAAGAGGCATAAGCATGGAAAAAGACATGATGTTTTCATTAATGTAGATCACATAAACTTCTTTATTTGATGTTTGACCAGACTTCGCTAATTTAAGGATCAATATTTATTAAGTACCATATAAATGTCAAGTTTCTTTACTTTTTTCTGATTTTTCTATATTCATGATCATCACGTCCTCAGGGGACACACAAGAAGAAGACGAAGAAGAAGAAGAAGAAGAAGAAGAAGAAGGAGACGAAGAAGAAGAAGAAGAAATTGTATATTATATGGATTAATGACATGAAAGATTTCTTTTATATTGGTTGTTTGGTTGGTTGATTTTATTTAGCGGCATATCAACACCTCTATGGGTTATTTAATGCGGAAATCTAAATATTTTGTATGGGATTTTCTGCACATTGTGTACGTGACATGGCAATTCGGTCCAGTGTACGTTACATGGCAGTTCGTAGCGATAAATATATTAACTTTTGTAATCTAAGGAATTAGACTCGTTTGAACATCTGCTATGAAAATAGCGGCTCATGAGCTTGAAGCGAGCGACATTTCGTGAAAAAGGGAAAGGGGTTGTAGGGTGGAAAATAATTATGTTAAAAATGTTCGTTTTTTTGTTTTGTTTTTAATTTACGTAGTAAAGCATGCAGAGTCCAGTAGATTTCTTTCACTAAACTTGTAGCAAGAATGATACGCGTTTTTGATTGATTGATTTGTTTAACGGCATATGAACTCATTCATGGGTCATTTAATGCCTAAATTTAATTTTCTTGGGAGCTTTAAAGTAATAAAAAATATGAAGCACGTTATTCTGCTTTCACAATTGAATACATGGTAGATGATAATCTGCTTTTGTGTAGAGATATGTTTGTGTGGACATAATTACAAGAAAAGGTGATATGTATGTTTTATGCTGTAGTTTTGTTGAAGTTATATTTTAGAATACAGTATGACTTCGTTAATAAATTGTAGTATATTATATGGATTAATAATGACATGAAAGATTTCTTTCATATTGGTTGTTTGGTTGGTTGACTTTATTTAGCGGCATATCAACACCTCTATGGGTTATTTATTGCGGAAATCTAAATATTTTTACGTAATTTTATGCTTTCAACAACAGATATTTTGTACATTATTTTTATACTTTCAGAGTAAAGTTATCTTTTCTTTATATATATTCTGTAGATCATAAAATCTATCATTGCTCATTTTATAAAGAAAGATGTACTGTTTATTTTTGTTTATTAGATTAGATTTTTTTTATTAAATTAGTGGTTCAACCATTATTGTAGATTAAAGGTACATATGACACAGCGATGATAACAGACACGGAAAAAAAACTACAGGAACTCCTACATAAGGTACTAAAGGATAGCTAGAAGAAAGGACTAACTATAAATGTATGGTTGTCAGAAAAAGGAACAGCCTAAGATGCGAAGTCCGAATTGATGACACCAAAATCATTCAAGTACGAAAATTTTAATATCTATGAAATCTTTTAAGAGAGGACGGGTATTGGAGTAGTGAAAGATCCCTTCCAAAAGTTAAACAATTTATTAAGAAACAGGAAAAGTTCGTTAGAAACAAAAAAGAAAATAATAAAATAATTTCACACCCGCACGTTAATGAATTTTTTATAATTATTCAGACAGCGCAATACAGCCTGAAATGGCGCGAAACGGATCAGGCGGCACGAGGCGATTCAAAAGAACAATGCAGTCACTAGATAGGTGGTGTAATGGTTAACGAGCTTGTCTCCTTAGAACAATTACGACTGAATAGTGTTTTCGATCCCCAATGGTTCTTGTGCCCCATTTAAGCTATGCTGATTAAATAACTTTGGTGATTTAATCAGTGGCGTAATGGTTACCAAGCTTGTCTCACTGGGGCATTTAAGACTTAAACTTGCGTTCGATCCTCACTGGGGGCCCCATCCTAACGGACCTGTGTCACATCTAAGCTATGCCGATTAAATCACTATGGTAATTTAATCAGTAGTGTAATGGTTACCAAGCTTGTCTCACTGGATCATTTACGGCTGAAACCTGACTTCGATCCGCACTGGGGGTCACATCCTTTCGGCCTTGTGTCACATCTAACCTATACTGATTAAATCACTATGTAGGGCATCTCTACGTGGTGTAATGATTATCAAGCTTGTCTCGCTGGATCATTTACGGCTGAAACCTGAGTTCGATCCTCACTAGGTAACTCAGACTTTCGGCCTTGTGCCACATCTGAGCTACGCTTAGTAAATCACTAGGAAATTTTAAGCTTGTGTAATGGTTAGCAAGGTTGTCTCACGAGATCAGTTACGAGTGAATAATGCGATCGAACCTTACCATCGCCATTAATAAATTTCAATGGCTGACATTTGCAGTTGCAGGAATCGCGTATTGCACCTTTACAATAATAAGAAGGATTGCTGAAGATTTGTAAGCACCAAAAATCGCCTTCTTTCTGTCTCTTCTGGAAATAAACTGAAGACATTGTATACTCTCTGGAGACAAGATGAAAAAAAACTATACTTCCTAATTTACTTGTATAGATGCTTTTGTTTTTATTATTCTAAAGCCATTACAAGGCCTAAGAGCCCCTCAAGACAGAGAGTTACTAAATGGGATTATTGTACCGGATGTAACAGCAAAATTATTCAAATCGTGCAATAGCAAAATAATTCAAATCTTAAATTAAGAATTTGAATCGTTGTACTTTAGAAATTATTAATATAATCTTACTGGAATTCTCCGAGGTTTTTATGACACTATTGGACTCTACTTTGATCAATATCAATGTATTTAGTTCTAAGTTGAAATTATGATCCCTCTTGCTGTTGTAACCTCTTGATCCAGTTTTATTCTCTACTGTTCCCTTACTTTTTTAAACTTACTCACTTTTCTCTTGATAGTTCTTGAGTGGACTTTGAAGATAGAAGCCAGAGTATGAATATTGGTACCATTACTGAAGGCTTGAATGATTTTTTCCTCTCATCATTTCTCAGTTGGGAAGACAGTTGGTTTGACACAAAAATAAATTTAACTTGTTCTCTTTCTACCCGAGTAACTCAAAGCGTTTTTCAGTGATTCTTACGACAAATGGTGCCATGATGTCTAAACGTCCTATCAAAAAACCAGCAAAAAAGAAATAATTAGCTTAGTGTTTGTTTAGATATTAAACATTGTGTGGAATGGAAAATTATCTAATACTCGATTTGGACAATTTTGCTGTTACACCCGATACGCTCGTACGAGCAAGTGGGAGGGGTTCATATTATGATGATATCTAGGACAGATACTGGACCCTAGAATCCAAGAGAGAATGATACTTTACATCGTCCACACAGCATCAGTTCTGAGAAAGAAGCTCCAAACTATATAATTATGAAAGGAATGACCCTGAGTACTTGACTTAACCGGTTCGAACTATGAATATTCTGAACTGATCATGGAAACTATTTCACCCGAGCATTTGCCGTGAAAATATCACCGTTAGAAAAGACGTTTATGAGTTGGTAAAACACTCATCATCCAGAAGACGATACAAGCACATTTGAACTCTATGAAGACTGTAAAGTAAATACTGGTCATCAAATAAATAGAAAAGAAGCAGCATAAGAAAAAGAAGGAGTATGAAAATAAGCAAATGAACAAAAAATCAGAAGAAGAAGAAGAAGAATGAGAAGAAGCATAAGATGCATAAGCAGTGTAAGTAAAAGAAGAAATATCATAAAAAGCAGAGAAAAAATCAGAAGGAGAATGAGAAGAAGAAGAAGAAGAAGAAGAAGAAGAAGAAGAAGAAGAAGAAGAAGAAGAAAAATAAAAAGAAGAAGCATAAGAAGCATAAACGGAAGAAGTGTAAGAAGAATAAAAAGCAGGATGAGAAGCATAAAGAAGAAGAAGAGGAGGAAGCATCAAAAGCATAAACGGAAGACGCATGTCTACTATAAGAAGCAGGCTGAGAAGCATAAAAACATAAATGGAAGAAGCATAAGAAGAAAGAACTTTAAGACGCAGCATAAGAAAAAAAATTATAAAAATATGCATAAGAAGAAAAATAATAAGAAGGAGGAGGAAGAGAAGGTCTAGATGGAGTAGGTTTATTTTAATGTATAAAACCAATCTATTCACATGGATGCTATGCAATGTCCCCAAACTGATTCACAAATACCTAATCTGCCCTCTGTTTACAACTGCTTTCTGAAATCGTGGTTTAAAATGGCCTCGAGAGAAAAAAATGTAGGGCACCATCACTCTCTGGATCTTGTGGACTGGAAGAGAAACCATATCAGTTGAGGAATTCCAATGGTCATCACGTGTAACTCGAAGAGAATATAAAGGCTTAATCAATATGTTGACTTTCCACACTACCACAAATAAAAGATCTGCAAGGAAACCTCCATCAAGTCTGGAAAGAACAATAACAGTTATTAGATTTGAGAAACTTGTTCTTCTAAAAGGAAAAAAAAAAAAACAGTTTTAAGAGAAAGATTTTCTTTTATAAATTTCAACCGAAAGTAATATTGTCTTCTGAAACAAAGGAACAAAATTAAAATTAAAATAAATTCTATAGAAACATATTTAAAAAATCTTCAACATCAGAAAGAATAGAAACAGATAC
>OZ010584.1:21124791-21132291 GCA_963932145.1 Acanthosepion lycidas
AGAATATAGGAAAGATATTTTATAAATTCAAAATTGTTCGATATTTAATTAAGCATCTTCAATAATGAAGTTAAATAATCTGAAGATATGGTTAAACTTGTTCCCTATTTAATCATTGTGTCGGGTTTAATCTATTTTTTAAACTAATTTCAGTCTAAGAACCTCATAAAGTACCTTGTGAAACTTTTACTCGAGTTTATTCACAAGCCTAATCCGGACATCGTTTTAGTATCCTTCGGCGAAGTCAATGGCGATTGATAACATTTGGTTAGTTTAATATATATATATATATATATATATATATATATATATATATATATATATATATATATATGGACACTGTTGGCAGATATAGAGAGACTCATCCAAGTGTTTGAGAACAAATGCATGTGAAAACCCCAAGTGTGGCTTCTGTATTCGGATCCGCCATACGATTACAAAAGTCAGGGGGGTTGATGGTTATATATATATATATATATATATATATATATATATATATATATATATATATATATATATACTCTCCCGTCGGTTTCGACGTATCAGGATCTGACAACTTTACCAATTGATACTATTATGAAATTTTGTGCGATAATCTTTATAGGCACTTTAGACCCACTAGTTGTTTACAATGGACACTGCATATGGAGCAAGAGTGAGGATTGTGGGATGAAATCACTGTTAGATTGGCTGACCTTTTAGATCTTGCTCTTGCTTCTTGAAGACGATTCAGAAAAGCAGATTGAAAGGTGCTTTACTTAGTTTTTTTTTTTTTTATACAATTTCTCATGCAATTTAATAAATCCTTTCTTTTCGGATAAATTTTTATAAAAACTGTTCTTTTTATCCGAGCACATTCGGCTATACATTTAGCGATTTTCAAGGATTAAATATTAAATTAAAATGGCTAAATGTATAGCTGAAAGATCTCGTATAAAAAGAACATTCGGACAGTTTTTTATATAATTTATCATTCGAAAAGAAAAACAAAATATTAGATCGCATGAGGAATTGTATAAAAAACTAAATAAAATCCCCTTGTCTGTCGTATTCAATGAAATGGCCATGAAAGAAGGATTGCTGCCTAAATACACAAACATACATACATATATATATATATATATATATATATATATATATATATATATATATGTGTGTGTGTGTGTGTGTGCGCGCGCTTATAGTAATAGTAATATTAGACATTTCATCACTTATTGACCGAGCACCAAGTGTAGAACTTACAAAATATTTCTAATATTTCCTGACTGTTATCGCTCTTTCCAGTATTGGTGGGAGATTCCCTCCTAATGTTTTGTTTGAATTTGTGTGGGACGTCAAACTTCTTGATTATGTCGTTAACTTTCTGTTCGAGTTAAAAAGTCTGTCCATTTTAATAGTCACAGCTGTTGAATGTCCTCAAGTTCATTTTCGATTTGCAAGTATCAGACGAATAGGCTACTCTTCGCTAAAACCTAAAGAATTCACTCGCCCGAGGGCAAATCGTTGATTTACGTTAAATATTTCGGATAGAGCTGCGTGTCACACATGACATGCATATGAAATTCTCGATCTGACATTGTTATTTATCCCTTTGGAGTGTAGCTCAGCCTGGCCATCTGCTGTCACCTCTCTACTGTCCATGAGTGTGGTCGGTATACCAGCTGTCTAGGTATATTTACTTTCACACAGTGGTCGGTTTACTGACTACTCGTGTTCAGTGGATTAAAAACATGTGAAGAAGAAGAAGCATAAGAAGAAGAAAAAGAAGAAGGAGAGGAAGCAGAAGAAGAAGAAGAAGAAGAAGAAAAAGAAGAAGAAGAAGAAGAAGGAGAGGAAGCATAAGAATAAGACGAAGAAGAAGAAGGAGAGGAAGCATAAGAAGAAGAAGAAGAAGAAGAAGCATAAGAAGAAGAAGAAGAAGGAGAGAAAGCATAAGAAGAAGAAGCATAAGAAGAAGAAGAAGAGGAAGGAGAGGATGCAGAAGAAGAAGCATAAGAAGAAGAAGAAGAAGAAGAAGAAGAAGCATAAGAAGAAGAAGATGAAGAAGCATAAGCAGCAGAGTAAGAAAAAAAAGGTGAATAAAAAAAAGCATAAATAGAAAAAGCAGCAGCCGAAGAAGAAGAAGAAGAAGAAGAAGAAGAAGAAGAAGAAGAAGAAGAAGAAGAAGAAGAAGAAGCATGACAAGAAGAAGAAGAAGAAGAAGAAGAAGAAGAAGAAGAAGAAGAAGAAAAAGCATAAGAAGCTAAACGGAAGAAGCAGCATGAGAAGCAAAAAACATAAAGCGAAGAAGCATACGAAGCAGCGTACGAAAAAGAAGGAGTGTAAAAAGAATAATTGATCGCCCCCCCCCCCAAAAAAAAAAACTATATGGAAGTCCAATGGGCAAAACAGTATTACACAGTCCAAAAGGCAATTTTTTTTCACAAACTCCATCACCGTTCCTCAGTATCAGACAAGCAGCTCCTCTCGACAAAAACAAGCCTCCCGTCTGAATGAGTTTAACCGTGTTTTTATTCACCTGACCAGCCATCGCCCAGAACCAGCCAATAATTATAGCTGCAAGGTATACCATCACTTCCGTCCTCACAAAGTGCTGCCCAATTCACCTTCAGTACCAAGTTCGCCGATTAAATTTTCCACATTCCATTGCAAAACCTAAACCCGACCCTGGCCCTTTTTCTCCACTACAGAATATTATTTGAGTTCTTAGATCAATATTTTGGTTTTGTACCAAGTTGTGGTGTTGGGTGAAACTATCCTCAGCTCAGCCTAAGTTCATTTTCCTTTTCTCCGATAGTAAAATATTTATAACTGATCCATACATCAAGCTATTATTAATATCAATTACACTCTCTGAATTTTTATGTTGGATTAAGGGCATGCGCCATTAGAATTCGTAATTGTTAAACAACCTCAGAGCCCACCTTCGATTTATACTGCAACTATTTTGAACAGACTTTATTTACAGTTGCCTAGAAAAGAGTTCGTGAATAGTCTTTTTCAGCAGTTTGAAAAACTCCAGAGGGCTAAAACCATCGACAACTTCCAGACAGATGCGTCCAGCGTATTTCACCCACAAGCTTTGGGTCAACTAGTATGCTTTTCACGTACTTTCCAAAGGTGGCACATGCTTGAATCGCCTCTCCTGACTGATAACTTGAAGCTCCCTTTTTTATAAGCCGACTATTCGGACCGGATTCTCGTGCTCGCAAATGGAACGTTAAAACTAATTGGCCATTTAAATTAATAATTGTCAACTGGCACTATAAATTAGTTTTCATGTATCGAATTAATATGGTACAGGAAGAAACAAAGCGTGATAGTACTACGCCAAGTTATCAGCTTGGAAGCATCTTCCTATGATGCAACTTCAAATTCTTGTCATTTACATGAGAACGAAGATGGTGGTTGTTGACAACGATGCAGTCATCTTAGAGACGTCACAGGACAAGTTATTTAATAAGAGAAATTCAAACAGAGACAGAAAAACAACACTAACAAACCGAAAAAAGTGAAAAATGAAGTTCTCTTCTCCTCCTCCTCTCTCTCTCTTTCTCTCTCTCTATCTCTCTCTCTCTACACACACACACACACACACACATATATATATATATATATATATATATATATATATATATATATATATAGAGAGAGAGAGAGAGAGTGAGAGAGAGAGAAAGAGAGAACATATGTCTCATTAAATAATTTAGACAATTTTTATTGTACTAAACTCGAAAGTACTCGAAATAAAACAAGTATGCATCAACATACTAATTTTCTTTCTTTCTTCCTTTAATAACAATACTAAGGTAATTGTACTTACAAAAGGAGCCTATCAAAAATAAGTAGAGAAAATTAAAATTCTACCAGAGGACTAAACGAATAAAATTCTACCAGAGGAATAATCGAGTAAAATTCTACCAGATGACTAATCGAGTAAAATTCTAATATTTATTTGCACAAATGTACAAAATGTGGCACAAGGCCTAAAAGGGGGTTGGGGAAGGACGGTCTTCTTCTGTCTTAATTCTGAACTTAGCTAGTCACAGACACGGACCCAAAGATAACAACAATATTCCTATCACCAAAACAACACATTCACTCCTACCTTTCTTACTGCGTCCACCACAATACATCGAATTCTCTAGAAATCCTAACTAATGGGAAAGTTTTCGGACGTTTTCTTTCCAGAAGGTGCCCATCTCATCCAACCCGCGACACATTCGGTCTAGAAAGGTAATGCGAAGCATATGTTGACGAATCTCAATGCTAGGCATACCCAGACCGCCGTCAGAGGGATGAAGGCAACAGATCTCGCGAGATACCATATGGGCCTTGTATCTCCACAAGAAAGAGAACAAGGTCCGTACTAATAAAATTCGTCTGGCATACGGGAGTGGAAGTACAGAGAGTCGGTACAGGAGAATCGGATATATGTGTGAAACAAATACTTCCGCCCTTCCCTTCAGGGAAAGTCTCTTCCGAGACCACAGATTAACCGCGATCTCGGCCTTCCCTTTTACCTCCGACCAGTTCATTTCCAACTGGAGATCAGGACGCCGTGTATCTTGATCGGCCCATCCGTCCAGAGGAAAGGTCCGGGAAGAGAAACTCCCTTCCACTCACCCAACCGCAAGCCCACAGACTTATCGCGGTTGATCTTGGCCCCTGTCACCATCTCATACCCACTGATCTCTTTGCTGACTTCATCAATCTCAGCTCTGCTTGACACAAGAACCGAAACGTCGTCAGCATAGGCAGAATACCTGGCTGAGGTGGAAGCCCCAGGCAGGGAAATTCCGCGCAGGAACGGATTCGCGTTTAACTTGCGAAGGAAAGGTTCCAACGCAAGAACGTAAAGCAAAGGCGAGAGCGGACAACCTTGACGAATGGAGCGGGACAATCCGAATGGCTTCGATCTTAACCCATTCACCTCCACCAGCGCACCGGGGGTCGAATAAAAAAGCCGGATCCAGGAGCGAAATCGGCTTTGAAACCGGCCGCCGAAAGAACAGCCTCCAGAAACCGATGGTTAACCCTATCGAAGGCCTTGGACTGATCTAAATTAATCAGCGCGGCTTCACTGTCGACTTGTTCTAAGATCAAGCGTACCATATGAAGGTTATCCTGAATAGTCCTGCCCTTCACAGCACAAGTCTGTTCAGGGCCAATCAGACTAGACAGGACAAGCTGCAAACGCTTGGCAAAGATCTTCGCCAAAATCTTTAACTCAGTGTTTAACATGGTTAAAGGGCGAAAGTTCCCTAACCCATCCCCACCGTTCTTGTCCTTATGCAGCAACTTGATCACACCCCTGGTGAAGCGTTGAGGTATAGACCCCTGCTTCATCCAGTGGTTGAAAATCAGTTCCAGCAAAGGAACAAAAACGGGCGACAACCTCAAGTACACTTCGTAGGGAAGACCATCTAATCCCGGAGACTTATCCAGGCCAATCTGCTTCAGCGCTTCCTAGATTTCCGACTCTGTAATGGAACCCTCGCACCTAGCCGCTTCAGCTGGCTAGAGGCAGGGAAAGTCAGCTAAATAGGCGTCGAACTGAGCAGAGTTCAGACCGGGCTCCCTGGTGAAAAGATCCTGAAAGTAATCCCGAAAGACCTCACATATGCCCGCGTTTGTAGTCACGGTCCGCTTATTCGGCAATGTGACGCACGCTATATGTTGCCTAGACGCGTTCCGATTTTCCTCTGCACGCAGTTCAGCGGCCATATTCGTTGCCTCAGAAGACATTCTTTTTAACCTAGCCTAACTACCAGAGCTTGATCTTTCTTGATAAGCAAGGAGGACAACTCTGCCTTAGCTAAGGCTATTTCCCAACTAACACGGGATTTCACAGCCCGATAAACTTTATTTTCTAAAGCCGTTTGCGCCGCTAATCTATCTAGATTGAGTCGACGACTAAAATCGGCAGCAAACGTTCTAATTTTAGATTTTAAATTGTCCCACCAGGAGTTTCCCACAACCGCTGTCATCAATTCCCTTTGTATCATTAGTAACAGCTGCTCGCGGAAACCCTGCTCACTAAATAGTGAACAGTTAAATTTCCAGTAGCCAGCCAATCGAACCTTAGGCTTATCTAAGTTTACACGGATCCGGACAAGCCTATGATCCGTATAAATTATGTAATGGAAACTTGGTCACCCTAAGAGCCCTACATCGACTCTCCTAACTAAGACTCGGTCGAGGTAGCTCGCACGCGTCCCAGGAGCCGAGTTGCCACTAGTTGTCCAAGTCCATGCTACCTCCCGAGGGTGTTCATTCCGGTACTTATCGACAAGATCAAACTCATCGATAAAGTCCCGAAATGGTTTCACGTCCGGGTTGTTAGTACCTGGTTTTTGCCCTATACGATCTATATCGCTGTCAAGGACGGCATTCCAGTCCCCCGCTAAAACTACCTGACGACATGTCGTCAAGAACGGCGCGATCTGCCGAAACAAAGCAGACCGCTCGGCATGGCTATTGGGCGCATAAACCCCAATGAGACGTAGAACCTTATCCTTTATGGTAACATCCAGCACGCAAAGTCTTCCCGCCGGATCCGCGAAGACAAGGATACATGCAGCCCTCAAAGACCTGCTCACTAGCCGAGAGACACCCCTCGAACGACCATCAAAACATGCTGAATAAAGGGCCTAGACAGTGTGTCCCCACGATCATGAGAAGAAAACCGGGTCTCTTGCAAACAACATACATTCACCCCGAGGCGCTGAAGATCACGAGAGAGCCTCGCCCAGTGAGACTCGGAGCTCAGGCCCCGGACATTCAGACTAGCTAACCAGAGCGCCATTGTTAAATCGAATTAGGGTTGTCCTTCAGGATAGAACATGGCTGGGGTGAGGACACCGACAGCTTGTCCCATCGATCCAGACATCACCTCAGTATCAAGAATATCATCCTGAGACAAGCCGCCAATGTCCGCAGGATAAGTTAGTTTAAGTGCCCTATAAAGGGATGGGTGAGCAAAAACAGGGACCCTCCCTTTACATTATTTTGATGTGTCTGTTCTCTTCCAAAAGTACTGCGGCTGGGGGCACCACTTTCAAGGACGCCTTTGCCTCCTCTATCATGCCCAAAATCTCCCACCTACCCGGGCCAGTTCTTACAACGGTCAGCAAAGTTCGGGCATACTTAAAATTTTCCGGTACTTCCACATCAACGTCATTGATGTGCCGGAAATTCAATAGAATTTTTAAGGGCTTCGGTTTTTTAGTTTGCCCGAAGACCCTTTCTGCCTGTTCCCGGGATACGCGGCAGACGTCTTCCCCTGGGAGATAAGGTGGCTTGATTTTCATTTTTTTTTTTTTTTTTTTTTTTATCAACAGCTGGTTTTGAATCTGGACTTCTATATCTCTTCTTTTGAGGAGAATGACTGGGTGTAGAAATAGGTGTGACTTTGGGTGTTGTGGAGGGTGCCATGCCAGAAGGCGTCCTCACCGGAGAAGGTTTAGTTGAATGAAATGATTTAGCCGGAGAGTTTGA
>OZ010584.1:21137291-21157291 GCA_963932145.1 Acanthosepion lycidas
AATAAATATACCCAGGTATAGGATTGGTGTATACGAAATAAATTCCGATAACCCAAAAAATACAATTCTTAAAAGAGTGCTCAATACAGAGTAGAGCAAATATAATTATTTATTCGAAAATTTCTAAATTATTATAAGAGACGGCTACATTTAACAGTTTCGACAGTGAAAGGGTGTGAGCGAGATGCCAGCCTAGTTGAACGCTTAAATTCATGAAATCTGGGAACCAGCGAAAGCAGCTCCTCGAAGCAGTTACCCTAAACGTATTTGTAAAAAAAGACAGAGGAAGGCAACGGTAGGTCTTTGAGAGATCGGCTGCAGACGAGATACCACATCAGGATCAATTACATTGCATATCCGTCTTTGGATTTTATCAAGAACCTTGCCGGGGAGGTAGACAGGACCTGAACCCGTCCAGGCGGGTTCAAAGGTCATATTTTTGGCCGAGCCTACGGGCTCGCGGGCTACCCACATTAAACCGGCCTTGTGCCACATTTAATCCTCGTGGGTGGGTTAATAAATACTAGAAGGGGCTCCAGACCAGACATGGCAACAATACTCCATGCAAAGGGAGTTAATAATATTTTGGTCACGTGATCGAAGTTTTAGTTAGACCGCGACAGTTGTCTTGCTGCTGTTACAGTGTGAACATAGTCGCTCCGCTAGCAGTGTTCACCAAAGAGGAACAAAGATCTATGATGTGATTTCTCTGTTCGGAAGGTGTGTCATTGGCTGAAATTCATTGGAGCCTTTTAACAGAATCAGGCGACAGCGTAGAAGTGTGTATATGTGTAGAGAGAAGTTTAAACGTCCCGGGACAAGCGTAACGCTCGTTAATCTCCACCACTGAAGAGAATGTTCAGCAAGCTCGAGAGATGGTAATAGTGAACAGGCGAGTTCTCATCGATGGGGTAACATGCAGATTCGAATAACTTCTCTTTGTTCTTCCTTGGCGAACACTGCCAACGGAGCGACCATGTTTACACGCTAACAGCAGCAAGAAAACCGGCGGTCAAATTTCGATCACTTGACAACAATAGTTTCAACTATAAGCACCTAAATATATGTTATGGCGAAATTGCTGAGAGTTTTTGAGTTACCCTTGTATATCAAAAATATGCATTTGGTCCTCAGATTTTGTGTTACCGGTGAGCGACAGTGTATATTTTTATTAATATATATTTTAGCCTTTTTATAGTTCATCGATTGTATTATTCTTCATCTCCACATATACGCACAAACTATGCCTTTTACAATGTAACCCTCTACCTCGACTGGCTTCTGGGCCTTATACAAAGTGAAACACTTTGTCAATAATAAACATCACTTTCGTAAATTTAATGTATTATGTGTGTTATATAGGAATAAAGAGTCTCTGCCGACACTAGAGTTTGAACATAGATCGCCAGTGAGGTACCACCGGCGATCCTTTTAAGGAACTAAGTGGATCACGTGACCATAGGGGAAACGCATGTATAGGAAGCCGCGTAAAGCCAAGATTAATCGTTAATCTATTACTATACAGACCACTATTCTTTACCCTATTTGCTATAATGTTTCTCTGTACAGATCTCAATACTGTCGAAGCGCATCTTATCGAGTAAGTACTATTAGTGGGAGTATTATTCGAAGGCGTCTGACACCAGTATTGTTCAACGGCGTTACTATAGTTGTATCTGCGATTACAAAGTCTCTACTACAACAAGCGTTACGGAATTGGCAACGAGTATTCTTTGACATTACAAAAGTCGCAACGAGTATTCCTTGGCATCACAAAAGTGGTAACGAGTATTCTCTGACATCACAAAAGTGACAACGAGTATTAGTTGACATTACAAAATTGGCAACGAGTGTTCGTTGACATCACAAAAGTGACAACGCGTGTTCGTTGACTTCACTAAAGTGGCAACGAGTGTTCATTGACATTACAAAAGTCAGCATCGCTATTTCAATTCTATACGGTCCTGCTGTACTGTCCACTGCCGATTTCACTTCAAACTTTAATATTTTTGATATTTCGATATTGTTGTATATTGCACGTGTATCGTTGTTTAGAAATTCTCTAATATATTCATTCCATTTTGTAATTAGTTTTATTTCTATATTGTCAGTGTCCCGTCGTTGAACAGTGAAAAAAGACTTGAAAATGAATTCTTAATTGAAACCTCTGATGCACCTTGTTACTGCAGGACAGAAATTTAAAAGGATAGAGAGGGCGAAGATCATCTTGAATATCTTGAAAAATGGTCCTGGAATACTATATATAATTTAGTAACTCATCGAGTCTAGAAGAAACCTCAACAGAATGCAGAAAGCACTGGACGGCCGTTTCGTCCTATAATTGGGGCTCATCAGCAGTGCGCATCCACTACCGAGAACTGAAATTCGGACAGTTACGATATGAAGCAAACGTCATACCAACGGGCCTCAGTGACTAAGATGTAGCGAATCAAACTCGATATAGCGCCGCTTGATCACATATTCCATGGTGGAACTCATCCAAGTGTTTCCTTACTCATAGGACTGTGCCCCTAAGAGACACAACTACTGTCACTAAGCCGCGCCATCCAGAGCATTAGAAACCGGTTCAGTCAAGGATATACAAGTGACAGGAATTAGGAGGATTTGGGATAATTATAATTAAGTAATTAATCGAGTCTAGAAGAAACCTCAACAGAATGTAGAAAGCAGTGGACGGCCGTTTCGTCCTATATTTGGGACCCATCAGCAGTGCGCATCCACTACCGAGAATTGAAACCCGGACAGTTACGTTATCAGGCAAACGTCATGCCAACTGTACTAACGAAGAGGTAGCGAACTAGACTCGATATTGCGCCACTCGTTCACATATTCCGTGGTGGAACTCATCCAAGTTTTTTTTAGCCATAGGACTGTACCCCCTAGAGCCACGACTACTATCCCCAAGCCGTTCCATCCAGAGTATTAGAAACCCATTCAATCAAGGATAGAGATTAAGGAGCATTTGAGATAATTAAGTAATCCATCGAGTCTAGAAGAAACCTCAATACAATGCAGAAAGCACTGGACGGCCGTTTCGTCCTATATTTGGGACTAATCAGCAGTGCCCATCCACTACCGAGAATTGAAACCCGGACAGTTGCGTTATCAGACAAACGTCATACGAACTGTACAAACAGTCCCAAATATAGTACGAAGTGGCCGTCCAGAGGTTTCTGCATTCTGTTGAGATTTCTATACTCGATGAATTACTTCATTATAATTATCTCAAATCCTCCTAATAATTTCAACCACCCACCTACCCACACAATATATATATATATATATATATATATATATATATATATATATATATATATATATATATATATATATATATATATATATATATATATATATTTGAACTTTATTTCAATCCTTCATGAGCTTTCGATCCTGAGTTATTAACTTTCGGGTATGATCGATTTAATCAGGATTCTTCTGTTAAGCCTGGAGAGTAATTATACCTTATTATATAATGGAGCCCAGTAGTGTTATTATAAAAAAAAAAACTCGGAGAATTCCTCTAAGATAATTTTAATCATTTCTAAGATACAACAATTTAAAACTTATTTTAGAAATTGAACAATTTTGCTGTTACACGATTTGGACAATTTTGCTGTTACACCCGGTCTGTTTAATTCATTATCTATAATCTTGTCAATGCCGAAATCGTCTAAGGTTGCCGTCATCTATATTACGATTACGTCTGGTCCTGCTGCTTTGTATTTGTCCAATTTGACCAGACCTGATTTCACTTCAGATTTTGATATTTCCAGTTCTTCATCATTTTTGTGTATTTCCGGTTGCCATCTTTCGTGAGTGACATGTTCTCCGATATATTCGTCCCAATTCTGGCATATTTTTCTTTCTCAGTGTTCCGTCCATGGATTTTATGCATCCTATTGATGAGCAACTCTTTTATCCTATAAGTTATGCATATCTGATTTATCAAGTAATAATCATCGTACATTCGCATTCTTCAAACTGCCTTCAAAACGAGCCTGTGTACGACACCGACAAAATCCCTATCGCTTGCCCACATAGTTTTGCATACGCCTAAAATATTAACATTGAATTTGTCCATCACCTATTGATTTTATGTCCGGATGTGCCATGACCTTCAAAATATTGGTTGATGTGAACAGTCCACAGAATAACGGTCCAAAGACACATATCCCTCATTTCTTCCTTAAAAATTATATATATATATATATATATATATATATATATATATATATATTAAGCATGTCATTACAAGAAAAGCAGTGGTGCCACTAGCACGCAAGGGGTTACATAGGGTGAGAACAAGATTAAACAGGGGTGTTTGAGGAAAGGATATAGAGAAGGATGGGGATCAGGATCAAGGCATCAGAAGATGTCGATTGACACTACATTTGAATATTTGAAGATTATAGCTATCAGGGAAGCAAGTAAGAGGAAGGGAGTTCCACTGTCGGGAAGTGCGAGAGAAGAAACTCTGGGAATAGAAGAGGCGGTTACATTTAACCTTTTCGACAGTGAAAGGGTGGGACCGAGATGCACGCGTAAATTTATGCATTTGGGACAGCAGTGAAAGTAGCTTGTCAGAGGGAGTTATCATGAAAATATTTGTAGGGAAGACAGAGGGAAGCCACGATGATCCCATTAGATTTTTATAGAGTTTCTTTCCTATTTTATACTAGTATTTACGTCACCTTAAATTTATTTGCTTTTTTAGTAATATTATATTGAATGATTTTACAAGAAGAACCATTATAAATTTTTTTACAATTATCTTGATTTTTTTTTTTTACAGGAAGCATTTGTCTGCGTTATTAAATTTTTAGCAGTATTTCAAAGAAATTACACTCTTTTGTGTTAAATTAATAATAATAGTAGTAATATCATTTGTAGTTTCTACTAGAGGATTCATTGACCGTAACTATTAATTTTGATAAGTAATTCTTTCGTCCTAATTTTACTGGCTTTTTTTTCTAATTCTATAAATAGTAATATTGTTTGAAGTTTTATTAAATGAAACATTCTCAGATATTTATTTATTTTTTTTTTTTTGTTAGTAGTTCTTTTATTTTAATTGTACTTGTTTTTGTTTATCTGGTAGGATTTGTTTTAATAATTTCGTCCCAAAGAAGATAATACACGCAATAAAACATTAGTGAATCTAAATGAATAACAAGAAAACATTATTTAGGAGACGTTAGATAAAGATTGACTTTGCATTTCAATCTACGAAGATCAAAGTGGCTGGAATGTATGTAGCCGGAAGAAACTGTTAGAATAGAACTTACGGTTACATCTAGTCATTTTAACTTTAAAATGAAGAGACTTTGCCGCCAATCTAATACGGCGCTGCGCTTAAATTCATAAAGTCTAGGTACTATAGAGACAAGTTCATCAAAACAATTACTATGAATATATTTATAGAAAAGGCACAGCTGAGCTATTTCACAGTAATAGGAAAATGACTGAAGCCAGATGCCAGTCATTGTCAATAAACTGCATATTCGTTTTTTTTTGGATATTATTAAGATTCTCTAAACATATAGCAAGACCTTTAGACCATATGAGGCAGCAATGTTCGAGTCATGGACGAATGGTAAGCTTATAAATATACAAGATAGATTCAGGAGAGAAATAATGTCTAGCAAAACAATGGGAACCAACTTACCTAGCAGGTGACCTAGCAATTGATTCAGTATAAACTTTTCACTTCATGTCAGCAGAGAAGTTTATCCCGAGAAAGTGAAAGAGTTTAGGGATGCTGATGGAAGGTAGAACAGGGTCACTCAAATGATTAACAGAAAGCTGTTTTGATTTGGAGGAATTAAAATTTACAAGCCTTTCCTTGCCCCGGTAAACCGCAGATTTTAGCTCACTTTCGAGACAAACTGCCAAAATGAATTTGATTTAATTAAGTATTGTCAGTCGTTATTAATTTTGGGCTCGTATTTCTCTCTTCTTAATTACATTTGCGTCTCATCTCGTTGCATTTGCAATATTATCTTGAATTTTCTTGAGAGGAAACTTTATTAAGCATTATTAGTTTTCACTTGTGTTTCTTTCATATTAATTTCACTCAGTTTCTTTCTGTGGAAGTATTAATAGTAGCATCATGTATTTTTATGAAAAGAAGCATTTTTATAAATAATTTTTCTCCAGTATTTTTTTCACGTTATTTTTATATAGTTTTCATCGGGACTACCCACACCATCAGTTCACAGCCCGTCATGGACATTTCATAAATCAACAAAGCCCGACAAATCTTGAACTCGAATCATTTATACCCGATTCGTTCGTTTTTACGTAACAGTTGTTTTACCGATTTAGCTACACAGAATGTAACGGTTGGTAGAACTGACCCACCTACTGTTTATTTCATTTAAAGAGAATATAATTCGATGCGCTACGCCCATTATTAATGCGCTAAAATCCATTATTATTTTTTAAGTACAGAGTAGTATTTTTAGTAGCAATACTGACATGTAAATCTCCGAGCGCTCGATGAAAAATATGCTTTTATAGGCTTCCTTGCTTGCTTTTTTTCGTGGATTTATTAACACTCACTAAAGCTCCTACTTTAACTATCAATTTATACCCGATAAAGAAACAAACAGCTAATTACAGCCGCCAGGGACCTGAACACAACAGTCAGTGCCTTTCTTTCTGTCATAGACGAAGTCACTTGAAGAGTTATCCTTTCCTTTCTAATTTCGTGCAGTTCTAAGCGTTGCAAACAACGATTAATTCGCTCCCATTCTGAACATTCACACCTGCCGCGTAAAATATTCTCCATTTCGCTGCATCGCAGGGGTTTTCTGGAAGCCGCCATGATAATAGCGTTAAATATATTTTATGGAAACTAAGTTTGCCTAAATTGGAAAAGAGATGCGAAAAGAATGGGGACGAATAATGCAGCATTGTTGTTCACAATTGCTGTCGAGTATGTCTGAATTTTCTTTCTTTCCCGCCTTTCAAAATTTCCTTTTACTTGCTTTTCCACTCTGCAATTACTTAACTCAGCTGCAGTTACCGACGGAATCTTGGTCGACATCTTTATTCAAAAAATTTAGATATTTCGCATGTTCGGATAATGGAACATCGATCAGAATTATGCGTGTTCGAATCGCGTCGTGTTCACCAATATTTGTAGAGGAAAAAGCGTGTGAAAAGAAAAGAAGAATCTTCAACCACAGCCCTACGAATTTAAATAAATGTTGTTTTGAGTATTTTTTTTCAAATAGAAAGAAACTAATTCCAAATATTCTCGCAAAACAAAGTCCTACAAAAATATTATGTTTTTGTTTTATAACACAACACAATTATATGCATTAGTTTGATTTGAAAAGCTGAATACTTAAGGTTTTTACTTTGTTTTATGCATACTTTTAATTTTTCAGCAGGCAGCAATAAACGAATAAGCGCTATGTTACAACTACTATATTTTTATAATATAACTCCGTTCAAAGGTTTTTCGTGTTGTTTAATTTACATTAAAATCGCGAGGCTTTTGCAAGATGTTACTCAAGAAAATATGTGAAAAGTTGAGTAAATTATTATACGAAAGGTGTCAGTACACAACCTTGGTCAAACGTTTGGTGAAAACTGGATACTGAATGTAAAACTTTCTGAATTAACGGGATCGTATTTATAACAGAGGACACTAAAAGTTAGATTTACTAAACTCAGAAATTTATTGGTTATTAAATATGTTTCCTAATTTTTAAATATCTATTTTTAGGTTGGAAAATATTGTTGGACATTTTCGGAAGTGATCTCTCAAATTTCGTAGCAGATAAAAAACATAGTCGTCTGAAATTCCGAAGCCTTAAGAACGGTTGAAGTAAAGTCGCTGATTGGTTTATAAATGTTAATGTGGAAAATTAAACCTACTTTTTGCACAAAAACGTTTCAATTTTAGTGATATTACTTAAATCTATTTAATTTTTTCCACCATTTTTAACGGGGTTCCAGACTGTCATATACAAACAATGCCTGCATTGTTTCATTCAGCATTTACAGCGACCAGCAGTAGGCAAAAAGGCATAGGCTAATGATTAGCGTCCTGTAGCGCGTTGAATTCTCTTTGAGTGCTGCATATTAGCGGCATTGTACCAGACTAAGCTTTCAAAAATATCTAGAATATTTTATTCAAAGTGTTGAGATCTGTGTCGTCTCTGGTTTCCCGTGGTCTATCAACACTGGTCCAGGATCCAATGCTGCTAGAGTGACGAAAGGAATGAACAGCGAATAATTTTCTAATGATTCTTTTTATTGCTTTATTTCGGGTGGGAAGCTACAATATTATTTGTGTTGTTTCTTTGAGGAAGCGAAAAGGATATTGAGATAGGGCAGATATCAACAGATGAAGCAAGTATCCATTACTTCAAATTGGCAGCTAATCTCAGATGTGGTCTAAAGTATTTTGTTAACTGGGGCAATGGTTAGTTAATTATAACGCCAACAAAGCAAAACTGCTTCTTATTAATCATCTGAGAGACTCATTTCAACATGGTTGATGCTAACCTCTACAAGATTGAGTCGTTACGTTTTCTCGGGATATTGTTCTTTGCTGATGCGTACTGCTAAGAAAAATGTGTCGTGTCAGTTTTTTTCTACAGAATCTATCTCATATATTTACAAGTATATCGTGCGTTCAAGCTTCGAATAATGCTGTCAAATATGGTCTAGAGATCCTGCTGTATGTTTCGAGATTCCTGATAAAATCCGAAGAATAATCTGCAATGTTATTGGTTCTGACCTGGCATCCCGGCTTTAGTCACTTTTCAACCGCCTCAATGTCGCTTTTCTGTGCCTTTTCTATAAGCATTTTCACGGCATATTTACGACTATCTCACTAAGAGGACTATCTCGCTAAGGGTCCTAGGAGAGTCGAGGTGTCTTTTTAAATATTATTTCACCCCAAAAAGTAGATAACACACTAAGACGCAAGGGTGACTGGAAGTGGAAAAGAATTCTAGTGACGAGAAAACATATTAAAAAGACACGATTCAGTAGGAAAGAATATTTCGATTGACACAACTTTTAAATTGTAAATTGTAGATGGTAGGGAAGCAGGAACTTACGGTTCCATTGAATGAGACCTAATTGCCAATCTAGTAGTACGTTCAAAGTCATGCGGTTGACATACCAAAGAGGGTGAGGGAGCCGTATTAGAAAAACTGTCATTAAAAGGCAGAGGAAAACGACGTTACAGCAATAGGAAAGTGGCGGAAGTCAGGTCAGGATCGATAACATTACAGGCTCTTTGGATTTTATCGATCATCTCGATATATATATATATATATATATATATATATATATATATATATATATATATATATAAAGAGAGCACCAGGTTAAACGAAATACCAAGGGCACGTTAGTTGTATTAATGTGCAAAACGGATTTATGACGAGAAATACCTGTCCGCCACGAGACAGGGTACCCACTTTCTTAGCTGCAGACCTATCAATTAGTTCAAAGTAATCACTTCCCTTTTTGCCAGTAGTCAAGGTGAGATAAAAAAAAATGCGCAAGTAGTTGCTCTCCTGGAGATTTGCACCAGGCATATCGATGAAGAAAAGAAATTGTTCTGTACGCCGACTAAAGAATAACAGTTTTCCCATGGAGGTGTTAAAATTTACAAGCCATTTCTTGCCCCAGTTAACAACTTACAGCAGGTTATTTTCGAGAACATCTGCCAGGTTAATTTTGTCTAGGATTTCGGACTTACGATTAAGACATTAGTAAATGTTGACCATGTTCACCATGGTCTATGAATATAGAATCCAGCGCAGTACGTAATCTGTTCAATGAAACAACGATAAAGATTAACACTCACGAGTCATACACTCTACTGAATCTGACTATATCGCCAATACCACCAGCAGCTGTTCCGTAATTCTTCATTCTTCGATATCAAAGGCTGGCAGTGATATTTAGTCACCCCACCACGAGGGTTACACGAGGGTTACATGTGGCACAATGCCGGGATTAACGTGGGATCTCCGAGCCCGTAGTCTCGGACAAAAATATTCCCTATTCGAACGCGTATAAACGGGTTCAGGGGCAGTCAACATCCCTGAACGAGACTCTGCCCTTCAGCGGAATCTCGTACGGGTTATCAAAGGCTGGCAGTGCTTATTCGGGAAAAACATGGCCGCCTTGTCGCATTGAATATTTTGAGCCTTCTGATTGGTTATCCCTTCTATTGGTGAACTCTAAAATGAGTCAGCTCATTTTGGCTGGCTCGCTAGTACACCAGGGTACCAAAAAATTCCAACAGTAAATAGTTCTGTCTAGATTTCTATTCTCGAAAATGTACTGGCGGTCATCCTGCGACTTTTAGTCTTATATTAAAACAACCCTTCACTGTCAGTACTCCACACTAACCGGGTTAAATCCCCCTAGCTTAGTTTCGGTCGTCAGAATTCTGATCATCAATTTATGGTTTACCATTTTGAGCTAGTATATGAATTCTGTATCACCGGTTAATGATTAGATATAGGGTCAACTATGGAAGTAATAAATTTGATACTCATTGAATAGCGTATAATTTTAGCTTAAGGGATCTAAGTAATTATTAACGATAAATTGTAAGAATTCTAAAATGGTGTCCGAACCTCACTGAATGGCCTTGTGTTTAAGTTTAATAAATTTTAATAACTCTAAATGCATCAGAGTAATGGTTTGTGAATAAGTTTAATCGGTGTTTTTATTCACGTAGTAAAAATTTGTTTATTACCAAATCACACCCATTAGAATAGACAAAATAAAATAAATAAATAAAAAAATAAAAAACAAAATCAATGAACACAAATAAATAAAGTAAATAATAAACAAATTAACAAACCATTATGACCAAAATTTTAGTTAGACTGTAAAAATCAAACCAAAAATCGGATGAAAAACATGGCTATAATTGTTATATAACGATACAAAAAATACTACGTTATTTAAAAACCGAAAAGAGTAAAAAAATTAACAGTATAATAAATAAATAATAAAAAAAAACAAGTAAAATAAATTAATCTAAATTCATCCAAATAAATAAATAAACAAACTAACAAACCGATCCCGATAAATTAACTGTTATAAAAAACAAAGATAATCAATCCAAATAAATACATGAAGTAATAAAGAAATTAAAAACTGCTCCCACCAAAATAATAGTTAGAATACACTACAACAATCAACCCCAAAATTGAATAAATAACTTTAATTATCCTCCCAAACCGAAACAAAACTATTAAATAAGCGATATAAACATATTTTTACTACGTCGGTAAAAAAAAAACACCGATTAAAATCAAAATATAACATAGGAAATAAAAAATAATGGCAAGCAAAATAATTTAACCCAAATAAATAAACAAATAAACGACTTCCGGTAAAATAAACGACAAAATAGACTACCCACAATGCACCACTGACCCGTATATATAAATAGCCGAGAAAAATAACAACACTCGTGGCCTGACGATTGCGTCTAGCATGAAACAGACTGTCGCCTCTAAGTGTTGACTTCTACGTTCACTTTATATATATATATATATATATATATATATATATATATATATATATATATATATGTGTGTGTGTGTGTGTGTGTGTTGTCGTTGACCTACGACTGATCCCACCGACGTAAACCAGCCAGTAATTAATTTTGCAATGTTTCTTTAAACATTATTCTTTTTTAAAATGTATACGTTTCTTTTTTTTACTTTTGATACCATTTATATGTTCTTTCTACACGTAGTTTTATTTTTAAGTTTACTTTCGTCAGATTTAAGACAAACACTGCATACGACAGTTCAGCTGGTTTTGTATTTGATACACAGAAATAAAATAAAAAAGTATAGATTAAAAAAAATCACAACACATTTTGGTTGCAAAGCCTATGAAAATACATTCAAACACAAAATATCTTATTAGCCGCTAGTGGTTGAGGATTAGCGATGTCGTCATCTCTCTCTCTCTCTCTCTCTCTCTCTCTCTCTGTGTATGAGAGAGAGACAAAGAGAGAGGGAGAGAGTAAATGAGAATGATAAGGTGAGAGAGAGAGAGAGAGAGAGAGAGTAATAGAGTGAGAGAGCGTCCAAATCAATTTTACTTACTAGGGAATAACAATTACTGATTTAATTATTCGGTCCCATTTTTATCCGGTTTAAGTTTTAAAATAGATTCACATTACAATTGAGATAAAAAAAAAACTCGATGAAAAGCATCACCGTTTGTGTTCTATGCAACATATTTGTCGAAAGACAACGAATAAGCCTATCTATTTGAACGCGTTTCGTTGTGAAAGATGAGAAGATTCATTCTGTCGTGGCTTCAGTTTTTTTTTCTCTTTTATCATTTGCGAACTTTTCTGTTTCATCGAAATCACGATCTTGTGTTGTCTCTCGTTCCAATCTGATGTCTCAGAGAACGTCCCCAATCGATTAAAGAAGCGATTCGCTGGTTGTGAGGAAAATATAGTAATGTCAATTCTTTTTCATTCTTCATGATGGATTTTCAACTTGTTGCTGTCTACTTCAATAGAAAATTGTTAGCAGGCGTATTCTTGACTGATATTCTATTTGCGTGATGTCACGAAATCTAACACAAAACAGAAAATGGCGAAGAAGCTTACGATGAAAGATGTACTGATAAGAAACCGTCCTTTCAATGAATGATACATTGAAATCTGTATTCGTTTCATCCGACTATAGGTATATATTAAGGCTTGATGTAAAGCTAAGAAGGATTTTAAATTAATTATATTTTCATTGGTATCTCTATATATAAAAGTCAGGATGTGTGTCTGTGTGTTTGTGTGTGTGTGTGTGTGTGTGTGTAACGAATGCACGGCCGTAATTTTCGACGGATTTGTACCAAAATTTACATGCAGATGCTCCAAGTTAGCGGGGAGACCAAGACCGACTTTGCATTTCTCAACTCCCATCGATAGTGGAAATAATCAATTTTTTCATGCTTCTACGACAGTTTTCATGTAGCTTGCGGCCATTTGGTAGTGGTCAGAGTGAGAGCCTATAGCTGGCTGCCATGAATAGGCAGGAAGATACTATTGGCCTGCGTGAGAGTCAACAGCTGACGCGAATGTTAACTAGCATGCTACCATGCAAGAAACATCCATAGCTGGATTCGTTACAAGTGGGAAAAATTTAAATTTGCATGGCACTTTACTCCAATTGGCTCATTCGCTTGCTAGAACTCAACGTTGATTCTGATTCTGCAGGACTGGGTTGGGTGTGAAAAAGTATTTGTTGTTAACATTCTTTTTTCATTTAGTTTTTCCAGTTACGAGTCCTTTTTTTTAAAGCTGATCGTTTTGTGTTCATTTTGTTTAGTTCTTTTTCGTAACTGACTTAATATTTAGTATAGTGCTTAGAAAAAATTCGCAGTGTGAGATAAGCAAGAAGTAAAGCATGTTGCAACATCAGCACGGCAATGGTCACTTTTTTAAAGGCAAGGAAGGGCGAAAATATTTTAAGTGAAGTGATAGCGATTGCTATATGAGTCGTAAGATTTTTGAATCAAGCACAGGTAACGCCGGACCATGCTGCTAGTCCGTATTGAAATTTACTTAAATATTGTCAAAGACATCAAAATTCCACAAGTGATAATAATGGAAATAGCCATTTGTTCTAATATCGAGCGAAGTGATATAAACAGATCATAGCGCCAAACCTTGTAATATGACTGCGGAACTTCATGATAAGGGGACAATATATCAAAAGAGCACAATGTCGATCAAAGGGACTATGAATGTCATAAAGATGAAGGGGTTGATATTGGCTGAAATATCGAAGGCAAATAGTATTAATATATGTTTAAGCAAGAAAAAATTCATTGCTTAGAATTTAATTTAATTAAATTAGCTTACTTAAGCTTATAATAATGAAAATTACCCAATGCTGTAATATCGAGCGAAGTGATATAGGCAAATCATAGCGCTGTTATTTCTCTTTCTCTCTTTAACAGCGGCTACTATATTTTATTTATTTCTCTGCTCGGCTTACTAAGTAGGGCCTTATAACCTAGCATATATGCTGATACTTTCTTGAGATGATATCCGTAAAATATTATTGTTTCCGCTATATTTCGAGCAGTCGGCTGTCTAACAAATAGAATGTTTGTACACTCACCTTTTGAATATCTCTTGGGAGTTATACTTACTCCAGAACAAGGTGAATTCGTATATAGGATCAATCACTAAACACGCTTGGTGTATGGTCAGTTCATATTATCTCTTTCACAAACTAAATGACTTCTGCTATGCTCTATCTCTACATGAACCAGAATAGACAAAATATGGAGCATTACTGTCAAATCTAAAGGTGACCATTCTTTACTTTACAGTCTTCATAGATTTCACATGTGCTTGTATCGTCTTCTGGATGATCAGTGTTTTACCAACTCATAATATTAGGTTGGTGCAAAAATAATGACGTAATAATGTCGTTTTTTGACGTTAAAAATACCTCAAAAAACGACATCATTACGTCATTATTTTTGCACCAACCTAATAATATCTTTTCTAACGTTGATATTTTCACAGCAAATGCTCGGGTGAAATTAGTTTCCATGATCAGTTCAGAATATTCATAGCTTGAACCGGTTAAGCCAAGTACTCAAGGTCATTCCTTTCATAATTATATAGTTTAGAGCTTCTTTCTCAGAACTGATGCTGTGTGGACGATGTAAAGTATCATTCTCTCTTGGATTCTAGGGTCCAGTATCTGTCCTAGATATCATCATAATATGAACCCCTCCCCCTTGCTCGTACGAGCGTATCGGGTGTAACAGCAAAATTGTCCAAATCGAGTATTGGGTAATTGTCCATTCCACACAATGTTTAATATCTAAACAAACACTAAGCTAATTATTTCTTTTTTGCTCGTTTTTTGATAGGACGTTTAGACATCATAACACCATTTGTCGTAAGAATCACTGAAAAACGCTTTGAGTTACTCGGGTAGAAAGAGAACAAGTTAAATTTATTTTTCTGTCAAACCAACTGTCTTCCCAACTGAAGAGGAAAAAATCATTCATGCCTTCAGTAATGGTACCAATATTCATAGTCTGGCTTCTATCTTCAAAGTCCACTCAAGAACTATCAAGAGAAAAGTGAGTAAGTTTAAAAAAGTAAGGGAACAGTAGAGAATAAAACTGGATCAAGAAGTTACAACAGCAAGAGGGATCATAATTTCAACTTAGAACTAAATACATTGATATTGATCAAAGTAGAGTCCAATAGTGTCATAAAAACCACGGAGAATTCCAGTAAGATTATTTTAATAATTTCTAAAGTACAACGGTTCAAATTCTTAATTTAAGATTTGAATTATTTTGCTATTGTACGATTTGAATAATTTTGCTATTACACCCGGTACAATAATCCCATTTAGTAACTCTCTGTCTTGAGGGGCTCTTAGGCCTCGTAATGGCTTTAGAATAATAAAAACAAAATCATCTATACAAGTAAATTAGGAAGTATAGTTTTTTTCATCTTGTCTCCAGAGAGTATACAATGTCTTCAGTTTATTTCCAGAAGAGACAGAAAGAAGGCGATTTTTGGTCCTTACAAATCTTCAGCAATTATTGTAATGGTGCAATACGCGATTCCTGCAACTGCAAATGTTAGCCATTGAAATTTATTAATGGCGATGGTAAGGTTCGATCGCATTATTCACTCGTAACTGATCTCGTGAGACAAGCTTGCTAACCATTACACAAGCTTAAAATTTACTAAGCGTAGCTCAGATGTGGCACAAGGCCGAAAGTCTGAGTAACCTAGTGAGGATCGAACTCAGGTTTCAGTCGTAAATGATCCATCGAGACAAGCTTGATAACCATTACACCACGTATAGAAGCCCTACATAGTGATTTAATCAGTATAGGTTAGATGTGACACAAGGCCGAAAGGATGCGACCCCCAGTGCGGATTGAAGTCAGGTTTCAGCCGTAAATGATCCAGTGAGACAAGCTTGGTAACCATTACACTACTGATTAAATTACCATAGTGATTTAATCGGCATAGCTTAGATGTGACACAGGTCCGTTAGGATGGGGCCCCCAGTGAGGATCGAACGCAAGTTTAAGTCTTAAATGCCCCAGTGAGACAAGCTTGGTAACCATTACACTACTGATTAAATCACCAAAGTCATTTAATCAGCATAGCTTAAATCGGGCACAAGAACCATTGGGGATCGAAAACACTATTCAGTGGTAATTGATCTAAGGAGACAAGCTCGTTAACCATTACACCAACTATCTAGTGACTGCATTGTTCTTTTGAATCGCCTCGTGCCGCCTGATCAGTTTCGCGCCATTTCACGCTGTATTGCGCTACCTGAATAATTATTAAAAATTCATTAACGTGCGGGTGTGGAAAGTCCCCCACTACTCTATCGCTACGCCTATGAAAAGTGCTAGGTAAAATTATATTCCTTGGTTCCCGCCATGCCATGTATATTGTAGCAAAGCACCCACATTCTCTCCATATTGCATCGGTGAGTTCTACTTGAACAGCTTGTTCCAGTGAACCACAGTTGTGTGGAACGGACTCCCAAGAGGGTGTTTCCCCAATCACTACTATTGTAACCTGTTCAAGTCTAGGGTTAACCGTTGTCTTCCTCTCCTATCCGCATAAACTGCCTCTTACGCTGTAATTGTCTACCTCGAGTGGCCCCCGGGCCTTGTAAAAGTATGACCCTTCCTATATTTGGACCGTTTAGTAAAATCTGTTTTTGCTAATTCTCTTCATTTTTTGCTGCTTGCCTCTGTTCCGCTTGCCTTCAATATGTCCTGTGGGCGTTAAATTCTCTAAACCCTAATTCCACAAAATTCCCCTATAAAATTCAGTCGTCTCTTTCTAGTACTACGTATGTGTCCTTTTTGTTTCCACTTCCTCTAAAACTTCGTTATCGCTCACAATTTCTATCAATTCTCAGCATCCTTCTGTAGATTCGCATTACTGTTGTCTCAAATCTCTACTTCAACTGTGAGGTAATTCCTCGGCATTCATTGCCATATATGAAAACATAATAAATAACACTTCGGTACCCTTTTTTTAAAGATTTTAATTGAATTTCACTGTTTCTTAATACTGTGCATTTTTTTGGAAAACATCTTTTTCAATGACCTTTCTGTTTTTGATGTCATATTTGCCACTCTCTGTTAAAAGACTTCGTAGATATTTAAATTTCCTAGATATTTCAATTGACACTTTTTGATTCTGAGTAAAAGCTGCCTTTTTGTTTCCATTTTCCTCAAAATTCGTCGTTGCTCACATCTTCAGTCCCATCCTTGTGTAGAACCACATTTCTGTTCTCCCCAAGTCCCTTTGTATCCGTGGCGCGAATATTCAACATATACAGTTATACAGGAGGACCGATATTATAATACAGTACTCTTTTTTCGTTTTCTTTTTTTTGTTTCTAACGAACTTTTCCTGTTTCTTAATAAATTGTTTAACTTTTGGAAGGCATTTTTCACTACTCCAATACCCGTCCTCTCTTAAATAATTTCATAGATATTAAAATTTTCGTACTTGAATGATTTTGGTGTCATCAATTCGGACTTCGCATCTTAGGCTGTTCCTTTTGCTGACAACCATACATTCTGTCTTCTTACAATTTATAGTTAGTCCTTTCTTCTCGCTATCCTTTAGTACCTTATGTAGGAGTTCCTGTAGTTTATTTTCCGTGTCTGTTATCATCGCTGTGTCATATGTACCTTTAATCTACAATAATGGTTGAACCACTAATTTAATAAAAAAAATCTAATCTAATAAACAAAAATAAACAGTACATATTTCTTTATAAAATGAGCAATGATAGATTTTATGATCTACAGAATATATATAAAGAAAAGATAACTTTACTCTGAAAGTATAAAAATAATGTACAAAATATCTGTAGTTGAAAGCATAAAATTACGTAAAAATATTTAGATTTCCGCAATAAATAACCCATAGAGGTGTTGATATGCCGCTAAATAAAGTCAACCAACCAAACAACCAATATGAAAGAAATATTTCATGTCATTATTAATCCATATAATATACTACAATTTATTAACGAAGTCATACTGTATTCTAAAATATAACTTCAACAAAACTACAACATAAAACATAGATATCACCTTTTCTTGTAATTATGTCCACACAAACATATCTCTACACAAAAGCAGATTATCATCTACCATGTATTCAATTGTGAAAGCAGAATAACGTGCTTCATATTTTTTATTACTTTAAAGCTCCCAAGAAAATTAAATTTAGGCATTAAATGACCCATGAATGAGTTCATATGCCGTTAAACAAATCAATCAATCAAAAACGCGTATCATTCTTGCTACAAGTTTAGTGAGAGAAATCTACTGGACTCTGCATGCTTTACTACGTAAATTAAAAAAAAACAAACATTTTTAACATAATTATTTTCCATCCTACAACCCCTTTCCCTTTTTCACGAAATGTCGCTCGCTTCAAGCTCATGAGTCGCTATTTTCATAGCAGATGTTCAAACGAGTCTAATTCCTTAGATTACAAAAGTTAATATATTATCGCTACGAACTGCCATGTAACGTACACTGGAACGAACTGCCATGTAACGTACACAATGTGCAGAAAATCCCATACAAAATATTTAGATTTCCGCATTATAATAACCCATAAACGTGTTGATATGCCGCAAAATAAAATCAACCAACCAAACAAATAACATGAAAAAAACTCTTTCATGACATTAGACCATATAATAACCTACAATTTCTTAAATCAAACGACATCCCAAAATATTCTGTTAGGGAGCCATCTATGGTGTAAAAAAAAACACTATGAAAGTTTAAAAATACGTTTTTATTGTAAAAATGCTTTATATATATATATATATATAAATTATCAACAATACATTTTAACTGCAGCTGAAGGCATAAAATTGCGTTTAAAATATATTTACTTAAAAAACATAAAATTATGTTCAACATATTAAGATTTTGGCATTAAATAACCCATAGAGTTGTTGATAGGCCGCTAAAAAATGATACAAACAAATCCTGTGCCGAGTCACAACAGAAAAGTTAAATGTTTAAACGTGAATCAAATTTCCTTTCGATAATTCGTTTGCTCCAAGGAAAAAACCGGGTTATGTTTATAAATAGACTCATCAGATCAAGACTTTCAAAAAGTCACGACCAGAGAGAAGACACATCTTTATCTTAGGGTCCTTTCAATGTTTGTCTTTTTACTGAATTCATTTTCTATCCGTATGCAGGCGATTTTCTCACAGAATAAACTCTGTATTGTTTTTAATATCCTTCCAAAGTAAATCAAGATTACCTTTCAAATCAAAGTTTTTTGGGGGTTTTACGGAAAGTCCTCCACTAAATAAAGAGAACCATCCTTGCAACAAGACATGTTTAACAAGGTAGGTACAGTGATATTACCAGTGTGTTTTTAGTTATTTTTTTTTTAATTTTTCCCTGTATGGAAAAATCAGAAACAAAACAAAAAAATATCCCTTCTTCCAATTTCAAATCTCTTCGTTCAATTTCAAATCTCTTCTTCCAATTTCAAATCTCTTCGTTCAATTTCAAATCCCTTCTTCCAATTTCAAATCTCTTCGTTCAATTTCAAATCTCTTCGTTCAATTTCAAATCTCTTCGTTCAATTTCAAATCTCTTCGTTCAATTTCAAATCTCTTCGTCCAATTTCAAATCTCTTCGTTCAATTTCAAATCTCTTCGTTCAATTTCAAATCTCTTCGTTCAATTTCAAATCTCTTCGTTCAATTTCCCGTCAACCGTCCAACTACAATGGACGGAAGCAAAGACTATAAACGACGTTGGTTCATATTCATTTGACATCTGTAAGGAAGCTCAGCGGATGATTCGTGAAATGCTGCATGTTTTTTTTTTATATAAATATCCAATTGTCAAGGGGCAGACATTTGTAAGGAGAAAGTGATCCCA
>OZ010584.1:21162291-21294791 GCA_963932145.1 Acanthosepion lycidas
TATTCCCTCGAAGATTCTTAACGGCTTTCTCATCTTTCTTTCCTCTGTTTCGAACAATCTTTCGCAAATCTAGAAAGGGTTACTGAATGAGAAATAACCAAAACGGAGGCTGGAAATGAAATGGTAATCTTTATAACATCAACAAAATACAATACTCGCCAGCGGCGTGAAGTAGGTAATCCACTGCTAGTGATGGACTACTTAAACAGCATATTACCCCACTTACAAGAGTGTCTAATATATTTATAAGGATTGGGACATAACCATTATTGTTCATAGGTACTGTATATAACAGAGAGAGAGAGAGAGAGAGAGAGAGAGAGAGAACAAAAAGATAGAGAGATAGAACAAAAGGGTAGAGAGGGAGAGATAGACAGAACAAAAGTATAGAGAGAGTGTTGTAATTTAGAAAGGGTTACTGAATGTGGAATAACCAAAACGGAGGTTGGAAATGAAATGACAATCTTTATAACATCAACAAAATATAATACTCGCCAGCGGCGTGAAATAGGTAAACCACTACTAGTGGTGGACTATTAAGACAACATATAACCTCGGCTTACAAAAGTGTCCAATGTATTCATAAGGATTGGGACATACCCATTAGTGTTCATAGGTACTGTATATAACACACACACACACACACACACAGAGAACAAAAGGATAGAGAGAGTGTTGTAACATAGAAATGGTTACTGAATGAGCAATAACCAAAACGGAGGTTAGAAATGAAATAGTAATCTTTATAACATCAGCAAAATACAATACTCGCCAGCGGCGTGAAGTAGGTAAACACTGCTAGTGATGGACTACTTAAACAGCATATTACGCCCACCCACTTACAATAGTGTCCAACGTGTTTATGAGGATTGGGAAATACACATTAGTGTTCATTGGTACATTATATAATAGAGAGAGAGAGAGAGAGAGAGAGCAAAAGGGTAGATAGAGAGAGAGAACGAAAATGTAGAGAGAGAGAGTGAGGGAGAGAAATAAAGAGTAGAGAGAGTGTTGTATCCTAGATAAAGGTTACTCAATGAGAAATAACCAAAACGGAATTTAGAAATGAAACGGTAATCTTTATAACATCAACAAACTACAATACTCGCCAGCGGCGTGAAGTAGGTAAACCACTGCTAGTGGTAGAGTACTTAGACAGCAGATTACCCTCTCCCACACTTACAATTTTGTCCAACGTATTTATGAGGATTGAGAAAATGTTCATAGGTATGGTATATAACACTATATATCTTCATAATATGCACTACTTACCTCCTTTCGTTGCACACATTCAACAAATTCATTTACTGACTAACTTGAGTTGATATTGGGTCTTGTATAGACAAATTGGATAAAAATGTTTTCTTAGAGAAATCGGGTAAATCTTCTTGAGTGTGGAAGGAACAACATTCGAGTTTCTCGAAAGACGAGAAGAAAAATAAAAAAAATAATAAAAAAAATGAAGACCTTGAAAAGATCTCAGAAAAATGACGCAAGAATTATGGAAAGGAATCCATTTTTTTTGTCACCCAACAGCATGACTGATGGTAACCACTAGGCGAGTAAATAATTACGCCTTCTCAGTCTAACATTTACTACTGATATGAATTGGAATACTTATATCGAATCAATGGCAATTTCTACTGATAGAAAAGCTGGTTCACTTTACCGTGTAAGACAATTTTTCTTACCAGAATTTATACCATTCGTCAGCTACCACATATGCTCTGGTGCTTCATTTTTTACCTAAAGATTTTTAAGAAGATCCAAAGGAGAATCTGCAGTGTTATCTGGCCTGACATGTCATATACGTTTCAATCCTTTTCCCACGACCGTGGATTCCTTAACTTTTCTATGAATATTTTCATGATAATTTTTCTGATAGGCTTTCTAATTTAACTTCCGAAAATTAACTGTAATACTAGATTGGCTGTTAGGTCTCATCATTTTATTTTGAAATTTCTAGATGTAACCGTAAATACTATGCTAAAAGTTTCTTTTTTCGCATTTTTATCTTTTGAAACTCTTTTCTGCCTTCTCGCTTTTCTGTCAACTGGGATCGTTAAAAATCGAAATGCTACGTCAATCCTCATCTTTTATTCCGGTGAAGTCTGTTCTTTTAATGTCCTTTCTTTCTGATAATGTTTTTTCTTTCAGTTTCTGTTTTTCGCCGGGAGTCTTTGCGTCGTAGTGGCTTTATCGCCTTGAAATAAAAAAAATATTGTATTTTCCTTCACGAAATGTAAAAAGAAAGACGATAAACTACTGAAGTTTCTTAAAAAACAAAAAACAAAATGATGACATAGAATACGCAAAAGGAAGAATCTTCGATAAAAACATGAGGAAGAGAGTAGAAGACCTTTCAGGAACTTTCAAGAAAATATAAAAAGTCGACATAAACCGTGCGATATTCCAGAAAATCGAAAGAAGACAGAAAACTGAATCGTCTTCGAGAAAATTGAAAAATGGAATAAAAGAAAAATAAAGGATAAAATATTAACATTAGAGACGCAATCTGATAAAAAAAAAATGGATGAATTCCGACCCGTTCAAAGAGAGAGGGGGAATCAGAGTGAAAGGGAGTAAGAGGGCGTGAGTGAGGAAAGAAAAGAGAGAAGGGAGAAATGAATGGAGAAAGAGACAAAGATTAAGAGCGGGCCATATATATATATATATATATATATATATATATATATATATATATATATATATATATATATATATGTATGTATATACTGGGTGTCCATAAGGTTCGTGTGCACTTTAAAACATTGTAACTTCATTTGTATTTGCAATAGAAATAATCTGAAAAAATGTTATAATTCAGGGTTTCAACAAGATGGAGCTCCTTTTCACTTTGCTCTGCGTGTTAGAGAGTTTCTAAATCAGGAATTTCCTAACAGATGGATCGGATGGGTTGACCCATTTTATTGGCTTCCACGTTCGCCAGATTTGATTCCATTATTTTTTTTTATGGGGACATGTGAAAACAATTTTGTATGCAACCAAAACGAGTTCATTAGAAGATTTGAAAGCTAAAATAACCAATGTGATTTCAGTTATTACTGTAAATCAGTTGGCAAATGTTTTCCGTGAACTGCAAAATCGTATTACCCTTTGTATTGCTAATGATGGAGGACCTGTGGAAACTTAAATAAAATTTCAATAAAACATTAAAACATATAGATTGACTAATTTACTAGTTTCTAATTCTTTTTACAAATTATTTCTATCGCAAATACAAATAAATTTATAAATTTTTTATAGTGCTCACGAAGTTTATGGACGCACTCTCTCTCTCTCTCTATATATATATATATATATATATATATATACACACACACACACACACACACACATATATATATATATATATATATATATATATATATATATATATATATATATATATATATGCAAAAATATCTCAAAATATCGTTTTGAGATGTTACCTTTCTTCATAAAACTGTTGCTTTTTTTCCCTGAGAAAGTACCTCCTGCTAAGCCTTTACATAAATGAATCGCAAGAGTTTTTAGATTTAAAGGAAGCGTTTCTTTGCTTTAAATAAAAAAATAAACAGACCAGCATTTTCTTTATTTGTTTTTCTTATGTTCTCAACTCACCAGATCCTTTCAATTAGAAGTCGTTCTTTTTCGTCTATTTTAAAAACCTCCTACAACAGGCATGTAAAGTAGGCAATTCTCACGATGAAGACACGACCAGACACGTTCCACTACTAATAATAATGATAAAACCCTGGTGGAAGGCCTTATCTGAAATTCGACCTTATCTCGGCGTTCTCAGAAGTTCCATCGCGTATTGTTCCACTCAGAGAATGGTAACAGTAATATCAACTGATACATATCAACAGGCAACAGCAACAGAACGGTTCAATACAGCAAGCGTTTCTATTACTATTTGACCGCTTTTCCTTAGTATACGAGTGTCTGGAATATCTCGGTGCATAAAGTGGAATCTGCGTGTCGTGGTCAAATTCCAGTTGTGTTCGCTATTGCACAATTATACTTGGGAACAGTACGAATATCTCTATTCTATCACATCCCATTAGCTATGCTTTAAATAGCTTCATTGAGTGGGCCCTCTGGCTTTGGTTGGCAACCAGTCTAGGAGAACCCCAAATCTGAATTCAAATCTTTTTGAGTCCGATACTAGCAACTGTACTCCGTAAAAGACGTACAGAAGCCACAGCAGTGTGATTAAGCCGTGGGACTATCGTAGGGAAGTTGCGTCTTTTTATTCCACGGCGAATTGATTAATATCTTTATTAAATATCAAATGTGACTGAAATAATAATATTGTATGTTACATATTCTCCAGCCATGTGTTAAATAGGACAGCCTGTATTCTACAGTATCAGTTGAGAACTCTTCTAAGTATGGTGACTCGATAAATTCACGCAATCTCCAGGCAAGTGCAGGTCAACCGTGAGGAGGTATCGGCCTATGAAAACTCACAGAGATACAGATCTTCTGCCATGTTAGTTGGGAACAAAGTGTTTAAATTTTCTGTTTTTTTTTTTATTTCACTGAGAGCAAGGCGATAATGCCCCTAAGACGCAAGGAAATAAAAGAGATTGCAAAAACTTGAGTGACGAGAAAGGGGCAATAAAAGAACAGGTTTCAGGAAGACAGATTTCGATTGACGTTGCATTAAAAGTTGCATTTTGAAAGACTACAAGCGACATGGAAGCAAGAAAGCGAAACAGTTCCGCAGGTGAGAAGTACGAGAATAGAAAATATTAGAATAGAACATAAATCAACACTAAATCAATGAGACTGATTTGTCAGTCAACTGTGTTGTGCCAGAAATTTTTTCTCGTCTATCATTCAAATCTATATATCAACCATCCGCCTATGCATGGAATAATGCTGTCATATATAATCTAGTGTCCCCGTTGTACGTCGGGAGGTCCTCGACAAAATCCGGAGACGGATATGCAATGAGATAGGTCCTGCTCTGGCAACTCGTCTACAGTCACATTCTCACAGACGTGCCGTTGCTTCCCTCTGTCTCTTTTTCACGGAAATTGTTCCGATGAGCTACTGGTTCTCAGACTGTATGAATTTGAGCGAACTACTAGGTTGTCATCTCGGTCCCACCCTTTAACTGTCAAAACAGTTAAATTTAACCGTCTTTACTTCTCAAACAGCTTCTTCTGTCACACTTCCCGTCTATGAAAACTCCCTTCCTCTTACTTACCGATAGTTATAATCTTCAAATAATCAAGTGTAATGTCAATCGACATCTTCTGATGCGTTGATCTTGTTCCCCGTCGTTCTCTATATCCCATCCTCAAAAACGCTTCCTTACCCGAGTTATGAACTCTCTGTAACCTCTTGCTTGCTAATGGCACTCCCGCCTTCCTTGGGGTAAAATGCTTAAAAAAGAAAGAAAAGTTGTTCGTTTAAATTCACACAGTCAAGCTAACAAGTGGGAGAGCTCATTAGAACATCTGATATTAAAAAAAAATATTTATAGAAAAAAAAACAGAATAAAGTTACGTGACATCGTTGGGAAAGTGACTGAATTCGAGATGCCATTTAAGGAGCAATTTAGTCAGAGAACCCTCTTTGGATTTTTTTGAGAACCTCCAGAATATATAGCAGGAGTGTCAGGTCACATATGACAGCAGAAGTAAATGCGCAGAGAAATGGTAGATTTATAAATCTACAGGACGGATACTGACGAGAAAAATTGTCTGGCACGATACAGTGAAACAACTTTCCTACCAGTAGATCTAGCAACAGATTCAATATAATCACCCCAAGTCCTGCCAATGGAAACTAAGAAGGTGCAATTAGTTTCTTACTGGTAGTTAGCATCAGCCATGCTGATAGAAGGCAAAATAGTTTTCTATTCTATTTATCATTAAATGATGATCTCTTTACATAATTGTATCTTTTAATTATTTCACCCCAAATAAGGCGGAAACGCCACTAATATGTGATTACGATTCCAATGTAATAAATTATAAACATGGAATATTAGCGTTTGAGCCTTTTATATTATATTTTTACTCTGTCCTGGACATTGAGTTCTACCTGGATTCTATCCTCTTGGAAATATATATATATATATATATATATATATATATAATATATATATATATATATATATATATATATATATATATATATATATATATATATATATATATATATTCACTTATATGCATTATATACATTATATATATATATTTCCATATAACAACAACAACAACAAAAATAACAATAATAAAGATGATGATGATGGTGGTGATGATGATGATGGGTTCTTCTGCTTTTTGAATTATGAATGTGCAAATTCTCATTTCTTCGAAATTAAATCCCAAACTACCTACACATAGATTCAGATTATAGTGTTTATATAACACTGATTTAAATGTTAATGGATGTCTTCTTGAAAATTGATAGTGGCTTTTGGTAAAATATTTCTCGAATTCTATGTAATCAATTGAATTTACAATACTAAATAACTGCATTAAATCTAGTCGAAGAAGATCAGTTTGACTTTCCAAGTCTTTCAAGTCCATCGAGGTAAAGCATATTCTTAATCTATATGACGAAGGGGACCCACACTTGTGACGCTTTTGACAGAAAGAGAAAATCGGAGGCATCAGTGTTAAAATTTCCCACCTTCTGGTTTTCTGCATATTTAACGGACTGCATTTCAATTATCTCGAAACTTTCGTGGATTCTCGCTGAGTCACGCGAGAATAAAGTTCTACTTGTAGTTTACAGGGTACGCAATAGGTATGTGTGAAATATTTTGATTTAGTTCGGATTTTCAGGGGGTGTTTTGGTGTGTGTAGGGGGTGTAAATGTCAACTTCATCGACGAATTTTTCGCTTCTCTTCCGAGTTCCAGACAATGATCTCTTTCTTCAGATTTTTTTTTTTAAAGTGTCGCTCTGTTGTCTGTTAACAGCAACATTGAAGCTCGTCTTTCGTTACATGTTTAAAAGAATCGTGAAGATAGGTACAAATAGCTATATCTCTGCAGGTCGTCATATGTCTGCAGAAGCGTTTAGAACAGAGGATAGATCAGCTTGTAGAGGAGCGGTTGGTGAAGATGAAAAGAAAACACGTACGTTTATATTTCCTGCTAGAAGAAGGTCCAGGACAAGAAAATAGCCGAACTTGTAACTGTCAACTTCATCGACCAATTTTTCGCTTCTCTTCCAACCGAAAATAAAGACGACAAACAAGACCGATATATATATATATATATATATATATATATATATATATATATATATATATAAACAAATATATGTATTAAACAAACAATTACAAAGCACATCGACGGTTAACATTATGTTTGTGTGAGAACATTTGTGTGTGCGCGAACGTTCGTATTTTGGTGAATGTTCGTATATTTGGAAAAGTTTGTAAGAGTTCGTACGTATGTGAATGCGTGAAATATTATTTAACGTCTGACCGCATAATTCTCTGGGACTACATTTTGCAGCAAGAATAGAGAAACAAGAGAAAAAGGGAAACTCGTGTTTGCTATCTATAGACAATGTAATCACGTGACAGGCTAACAGCGCCTTGGCGGGAAACTTGACTTTGTCACGCGCTGGAAAAATATATTATGCGTGGGTGGATTGCAACGCCGACTTGTGTGTTTATTGACCAATTAGAAGCTGATATTTCCTGAAAAATCGACTACATGAAAATAGAGCGATTATAATATTGTTGTAACGCTGCGATTTATAAATTGTCCATTACACAGAAGAGTCGATTTATTATCCAATGAATGCTTGCTGTTGTATAATTTGAATTTGTGTAAGTATGTATGTGTGTGTGTGATGATAATGATCATTACAACATGTTATGTTCTGGCTCTCTATGATGGATCTTCACCTTTAAACTTCTGTATCATTGCCATTGATCTGCAGATCTAGCTATGGTTTCAGACGATTTCTAGACTTTCTTTTGACTAACAAAAAATCCAGATTCACAAAATTACCTTATAAATAGAATGGGAACACCGAGAGCTTTATCACCAAGTCTTGATTTCGCATTTTACGAGCTAGATTTCAGTAAGAGCTTCCTTCAAATCTTCACTATTTAACATATTTTTCAAAAGTGAAAGAATTTTATAGTTCCTAGAAAGAGAATATCCTAAAAGCGGGGGCGTCATTGTTATTAGTTCTAACCTTTTCGCTTCTTACGAATTTAAAGGAATGACTGCGTTTCAATTCTCTCAACATTATACGAGATTCTCGTTGGATCACGCGTGAATAACATTGCACAAGTGGTACACAGGGTTAGAAATACCCACATGTAAAAAGCTTCGATTTTCATCGGATTTTCAATTTTTTTTTTTTAAACTGGTGTCATTGTCACCTTCATCTACGAATTCTTCGCTTCTCCGCAGAGATCCAGATGTCTGTTAACACCTGTACTCTCTGGCAGGTGTTATTTTTTTTTTAAACACAAATTGAGCTCCGTTCAGGTTTAAAATAATCATGAAAAGAGTTGCAATTAGCAATTGACAACAGTTAAAGAATGAAACAGAAGAGAAACTAGAGTGATAAGTGAATGTTGTAAAGAATTAAAGATCGATAATCTAAAATGATCCTATCTTTTATTCTATTCTAACAAAACTTATGAAAGTGGGTCCAGTTTATATATATATATATATATATATATATATATATATATATATATATATATATACACATACAGTGTAACCCGGATATAAGAGACTCTGATATAAGAGAGTCCCGGGTATAAGAGAGAAATTTAGAGCCATACTTAACTAAACAAAATTGATCAAACCCTAATATAAGAGAAACCCGGTTAAGGGAGACTTCGCCGGTCCCGACAACTCTCTTATATCCAGGTTACACTATATATATATATATATATATATATATATATATATGTATATATATATATATATATATATATATATAAATTGATCTATCTATCTATTAGGTGGGTGCAAAAATAATTTTTTTAATTTTTGACGTATTTTTTAACGTCAAAAAACATTAGTAATTATTTTTTCTATCTATCTATATATATATATATATATATATATATATGTATGTATGTATATCTCTCTCCTTATATATACATATATGTATGTATGCATGTATATTTATATATGCATACATACATACCTACATATAAATATATATATATATATATATATATGTATGTATGTATATCTCTCTATATATATATACATATATGTATGTATGCATGTATATTTATATATACATACATACATACCTACATATAAATATATATATATATAAGGTTGGTGCAAAAATAATGTCGTTTTCTCACATATGTGAGAAAACGATATTATTTGTGCACCAACCTAATATATATATATATATATATATATATATATATATATATATATATATATGCATTAAGAAATGGACAAAGTCCGACAATTTATTTATTAAAGACATTTTTATGTTTAACGTACTTGTATCTATAAAAAGAACGTCAAACATAAAAATGTCTTTAATAAATATATATATATATAATTTATTAAATATATTAAATTATATATATATATATATATATATATATATATATATATATATATATATATATATATATATAATTTATTCGGAATTTATAACATAAATATGTCATAAAATCACTACAAAATAGCCATTTTGTTTCAACACTTCTGGTGGCTTATCAAGTGATGAATGACATTCAACACTATCATTTATATATATATATATATATATATAAACGGGATAGATTTCTTTTATTGGCACAAAAATTGAAAATGAAAGAAAGTAAGTACTATTTATTAGGTTGGTGCAAAAATAATGACGTAATAATGTCGTTTTTTGACGTTTTTTTAACGTCGAAGATAAAAAAATAAAAAAGATAAAAATATTTTAAGAAAAGTAAAAGTTGACTTGAAAAAGAATTTATTTCTTACGTTTTATGAGGAACGTACTGTGACTGACAGAATGTGTCAAAATTTTGGTTGGTTGATTTTGTTTAGGGGCATATCAACACCTCTATGGGTTTTTTTAATACCGAAATTTAAATATTTTGAAGAGAGCTTTATGACTTCAACTAAAGATAAAATGCTTTGTTGGTCATATTCCTATAAATATTTATTGTTGGTAATTTTTATATAAATATGTATTCTTTGTAATTTCACTCTAAAAAAGAGTTTAGTTTTTGTTTGGGGCTTCACTATTTGTCCATAGCTAAAATCCTAAAAGGTGATTCAACCACTAGTCAATGTGGACCTGGGAACAATAAACCAAAATTATTTTTAACCATTGCTCCATGAAATTTGTTATGATTCTGTAGAAGGATGGTATTCTCGAAGACCGATCCGTTTTAATAAATTCAACCCATTTTTAAGCATTAATACGTGAAATCCGTTGTGATTCTGTAGAAGGATAGTCCTCTCAAAGACCTACACGCTTCAATAAATCGAGCCGTTTTTCACTATTGATTCGTGAAATCGATTATGATTCTGTAGAAGGATGCTACTCTCAAAGCCCTACACGCTTCAGTAAACTGGAACCGTTTTTAAGCATTGATTTCGTGAAATAAGTTGAGATTCTGTAAAAAGATAGTCCTCTCAAAGACCTACACACTTCAATAAATTTAGCCATTTTTATTATTGATCCGTGAAATTGTTTGTGATTCTGTAGAAGGATGGTACTTCCACAGACCTACAGGATGGTACTCTTAAAGACCTACACGTTTCAATAAATCGAAGCCATTTTTAACCATCGGTTCGTTAAATCGGTTGTATACAGCGGACATTTCTGAAAGTTTTTGAAAACGTGTATGGTTGCCAGAGAATTTAAAACATGAGTCAAGTTTTTAGGTTAATGTTTTTCTTTTTATAGCAGCCTTTTATTTTGGACTAAACTATCGCTACGTCATTCTATCCTACGTTAAATCTTGCCTTTTAGCTCATACCAAATTTACCATAACTTAACCGTAGAACGAAGTATTCGAAATATCTAGGAATTATTAATTCTACATACTTAATTTATGATGATGGGTTTTTGTATGGTCCATCACTGCTTTCATTTCATTTCTGGATACCGCCTCTTAACTGTCCCGGTGTGGTGGCACCTGTTAGGATCCCAGTTATAGCCAAATAGTGAACTCCAAAACAAGACACTATGAAAGTATAAAAATACCAGCAATACATTTCTATATAAAAAAAAATTACCAATAATACTATTTTTAAGAAAAATATCCAGCAAGACATTTTATAGTAGAATTATCATCAATACACTTTTTAAAGAAACAGGACTATTTTTTTTTATCTGTAATTGAAGCCATAAAATTTTGTTCAAAATGTTTAAATTTCGGCATTAAATAACTCGTGGAGGTGCTGATATATCGATAAACAAAATCAACCAACCATTTGTTGATCACTGTTTCTATTCTGGAAAGTTTTATCATGTCGCTATTTCTTTGAAGATTTGGTAGAGGATATTCTTTTTTTTCTTGTTCGAGATTATTTTAATCCCGACTATGAATACCTATGCTACCATAAGTAAAGTGGCTTCGGAAGAGAAAATACGAACGCTTATTTTATTCTTCATCTATAGGTTAGACTGACACAATGGCGTTTACTGAAAGAAAAAATCATTCAAAGTGAAAATGGACTCGTAAACACGATAGTTGCTTCACTAATTACCCGATTTCCGCTTGTTTAAATACAAGACATTCTGCAAATTCTGTGTCTAATGCACTGATATTGAGGCCTGGATGCATTCTACTGAAATGCAAAATTAACAGCTATGAGCCTGTAATTGCCGGCTGGGCACTCCCGTATATGTAGGCATCTCATTCACAAGGAAATTCACGTTACGTTTAGAATAATCTGGTGCAACGCCAGAAGTGAAGATAAGCAAAATGTTACTAGCCAATCTTTCTAGGGATCAAACTTAAAAATCAGCATCGGAGACTGTAAATTTGATACAGGGACGAAAACTAACCATTGGCCTCGATATTAAAACGAATAACTATCTAATTCAGATTTATTTTTATTCATTTTTACAGTGAAATGATATCATAATAAAATGAGGTATGATATCATAATAAAAAATTATATATCATAACAGTGATATGATATCATAATAAAATGTGATATGATATAATAAAAAATAATATCATATCAGTGATATGATTATCATAAGAAAATTAAGTTTTATTTGTTGTTTAACATTTCAATTCTTTATGTATTGTTTACCAGATATAAAAAAAAATGGACGTGCACGCATGCGCATATGCTGAGATTTTGATTTGAATGCTTCCGTTCATGAAAGAGGTATTTTTTAATTTATATCCTGTTTCCCATTTCCTTGCTTGAAAACGAAGATGGAACAAATAAACTAGAGACAAAGAAAAACCAATGATAGGCTTTAACTAAAGATGTTTCGTAAAATGTATTATAAGCGGTAAGATTTAATTAACATTAAAGCTACAATTAGTTTTGATTGCATTGTAACAACAGTTAGGTAAATCTACTGCGTGCTTTTGTCATTTAAAAACATATGGGCAAAAATGTCTCTCCACAACATGCTTTCCTTATTTTTAGTATCTTTCAATCCCTTATACCTTACACAACTTCCCCGTTTGTTGTTAAATCTTTGGCCTTCAATCTCTTTATGTTTCTAAGTATAAGTTTCTTTTCTGATTATATTTTCCTTTGATATTCTTCACTGCTCGCATATTCTGTCCATTTTATTTTCATTATTCTTCTGTAGAGCCAAATCTCAAGTTTCCTCCTCTTCTGTGAGGAAATTGTTCTGTATTTATTGCCACATAGAAGGTTTAGTATTGCATAGTAGTTCAACACTTTTTTTTGTTTTGTTTTTGTTTTTAACGAACATTTCATGTTTCTTAATACTTTGTTTAGCTTTTGAAAGGCAACTTTCAATATTCCTTCAGATTTCGTTGTCACATTTTTCGTCATCATGTACTTCATACAAATTTGTTTGTCATTTTGATTCTAAACCCTTTTTTCAAACCTTTTCAACATAATATTTATTTTTCTGTTGTTAATTGTTCGCCCAGTACAAGACCCAAAAGCAATTCAAGGTTAAAGCTTATTTAGTGAGGTTGTTATATGGATGTAATTGATGGGGTTAAGAAGTGCAGATGATGAGGGTATGGGATTCAAGAGTTTAAGATTGTCAAGATCGGGGAAGCATCCTCTCAAGGAGTCTGTTGTCTTAATGGAACTCTCTTCTTACTAATAGAATACGAAATTGAATAGAGATGATTCGTTCCGGTGTACGTGACATGACGAATCGTTTAGTGTACGTGACTTGGGGTTTCGTTCAAGTGTAAGCAACATGGCGATTCGTTCAAGTGAATGTGACATAGCGTTTCGTTCCAGCAAAGTGAAATAGCGATTCGTTCAAGTGAACGTAACATGCCGATTCGTTCCGGCATACGTGACATGACGATTCGTACCTGTGTACGCGACATGGCGATGCATTCCGGTGTACATGACAAGGCGGTTTATACCACTGTATTTGGCATGGTGATTCATTATGGTGTGCGTAACATGGCGGTTTGTTTCAGTGAAAGCGACATGGCGATTCGTTCCAGGGTATTTGACATTGCGGTTCGTTCCAGCGTACGCAAGACTGCGGTTCGTTCCAGTGTACGTGACATGGTGATTCGTTCCGGTGTATGTGACATGGCGGTTCCTTCCAGTATAAGCGACATGGCGATTCGTTCCAGTGTATGTGACAAGGAGGTTTGTTCCAGCATGCGCAAGATAGCCGTTCGTTCCATCATGCGAATGATAGCGGTTCGTTCCAGTGCATGTGACATGAAATTTTGTTCCGTTGTACGTGACATGGCGGTCTGTTTCGGCATACGCGATATGGCGGTTCGTTCCTGTGTACAACGACGTGGTGATCCATTCCGGTGTACGTGACATGGCGGCTCGTTCCAGTGTACGTGACATGGCGATTCTTTCCGGTGTACGTGACATGGCGGTTCGTTCCAGTGTGTGTCACCTGTCTGTTCTTTCCAGTGTACGCGACATGGCGGTTCTTAACTATAAAATATTTGAACTGCTGGAAACTAAGGAATTAGTCTCATCTGAACATCTACGAAAATAGCGATTCCTGAGCGAGAAGCGAGCGTCGTTTTGGGAAAGGGGAAAAACGGTTGTATAAAGGAAAATAATTATGTTAAAAATGTTTGTATTATTTTTTAATTTACGTCATTCACAGTCCAACAGATTTCTTTCAATAAAATTATAGCAAGAAAAACGCGTTTTTGATTGATTGATTCAATGATTTCTCTGTTTAACGGCATATCAACTCCTCCATGTGTCATTTAAATTTCTTGGGAACTTTGAAATAATAATAATATGATATACGTTAATTTTCTTTTAGAATTGAATACATGCTAGATGATTATTAACTTTTGTGCATATATATTTTTGTGTGCAAATGGTAGACGGTGATATGTTTTTTTATGCTGTATTTTTTGTTGAAGTTATATTTTGTAATACTGTTTGATTTAAGAAATTTTAGGATATTATATGGATTAATGCCATGAAAGTTCTTACAAGTTTCGTTTGTTGGTTTCTTTAGGCATATTAAGGGTTAATTAATGTTGAAATCTTAATATTTTAAACATGATTTTATGGCTTCACCTAAATAAAATTTCATTTGATTTAGTTTGGTTTGTTTTACGGCATATCAACTTCAATGGGTTACTTAATACCGACAAGATTTTTATTGCTGGTAATATTGTTTTCAAAAATGTATTGCTGCTAATATTTTTTTTTAAATGTATTGTTGGTAATATTTTTTCGTTCAAAAATATATTGCTGGTAATATTTTTCTTCAAAAATTATTGCTGGTAATATTTTTCCTTCAAATATGTATTGTTGGAAATACTTTTTTCTTCAAAAATATATTTTCCATAAATGTATTACTGGTAATCATTTTCTTTTTTCACAAATTCAATGCTGGTAATATTTTTTACAAAAATTCACTGCTTGTAGTAAAACCTATTTTTACACTTTTATAGAGTTTTGACCCCGGTTTATGTGCTGTCTATTTGCCTATAGCTGGGACCCTAACAGGTGCTACCACCCGAGATCTGAGCAGACTTGGAAACACCAGCAATTAAGCTGGTACTTTAGATAGTCCATAAAGATTGCTAGTTTTACATCTAATGTTGTTAACAGAGTTATATTCGTTAGAAGTTAGACAGCCTCGGTATGGATGTATTAAATTGGTTTGTTCTTTCATCACTTTCATTATGAGGTGATGTAATGAATATTCATACACCTGGGCGCCCCCTCACAGTAATAAAATTGGCTGGTGTCATTCATAAATACAGACTGATGTGGAGGTACATGGTCTACGGCTATTGTCTACGTCTATTGCCTACCACTACGACGAGGACCAGTCCATTATGGCTACCTGCTAGATTGTCCTATTCGGTTACAGTAGACCAAAACCACTTTGCTACTTTGAACAATTATATCCCTTTCCGGGACATATCATGAGGTTGTTATTGTTTGGCTTCTTCATAGTAGGTATCGTCCTGTAGTATATTTTGCATGATGCTTGTGTATTGTCTTGTAACGATAATAACAACAGTGTCTCCTTCAGCAGCTTGTATTATAACAGTATTTGGTCGAATTTTAGGTGATTTATTTGGTCAAGGGTGTCATTGGCACTGGTCTATCTCTTTCTTTTCAATGGTTAGTATGTAGAATAAAATAGAATAAGTGTGTCATTTTACGGCCCGTATTAGTGCCTTGTTCGTGATGCAATAATTTTTTTGCACACACGCATAATTTTGTAGCTTTCAGTGTAACTGTTCAGTATGTAGTTAGTATCATGCACATGCATAAAAAAAAATAAACTGCGTCTAGAGATTGTCTGCAAAAGAGGTATTGTCAAATATTTTATGTAAAAATCATAGATATGTGTTATCCAATGAAATAATTTGTACTATTATGTATAACGAGTAAGCATGAAAGCAATTAAGTCCCAATTTTCAATTTCAGTTTGATATTTAGTATTTTTTCAGTAATTATAGCAATTTGCAGTGTCAAGAGATTATTTGCAAGAACTAGAATTTAGTATTATGGCTCGTAAAAAAGAACTAACAATGAATGAAAAGAGCTATATAACCAAAGAAATTAGCAAAGGAAAGTCTTTGCTTCAAATTTCTAGGGATTTGAAAAGGGATCATCGAACAATCAAGAAAATATGTCAAATAGGAATTCAACCAAGGAAAAAAAGTCTCAGGCTGAATTCAGGAATTTAACAAAGCGAGATCTGTCACATATCCGAAGAGAATTAATAAGAAACCAAATGCGTCAAGTGCGTTCATATTTGAGGCCGCTGGAGCTCCTATGGTGTCAAGGGAAACAAGGTGTAAAGCATTAAGGAAGTTTGCTGATGTAAAAAATCACATAAAGAAACCCATTTTAACAAAAAAACATAAGGAAAGAAGATTGCAGTGGGCAAAAAAATACATGAAAACTGATTTCATTAAAGTGCTTTTTACAGACGAATCAAGGATCATCCTCGATGGGTCCGATGGATGGGCTCGAGGATGGGGTTGCAAGCAACATGACTCAAGAAAATTTTTTAAATGCCAACAAGGCGGCGGTGGGATCATGATATAGGCTGGGATTATTGGTAATGAGCTCGTGGGTCCATTTAAACGGAAAGATGGGGTTAAAATGAATTCCAAAAGTTACTGTGATTTTCTAGAGCAATATTTCTTTGAATGGTTTGATAACCAGTCTTTAGCCAAGCGTAGATCTATGATCTTTATGCAAGACAATGCACCAAGTCATGCATCAAAGTTTACTAAATCCTGGTTGAAAGAAAAGGGATTTGTTGAAGATTCTCTTATGGACTGGCGTTCAAATTGCTGTGACTTGAATCCCATTTTGAACCTGTGGAGCATCTTCAAGAGAGATATTTATTCTAATGGAAGGCAATTCAACAGCAAGTGTGACCTCTGGGAGGCAGTTAAAGTTGCTGCAAACAACTTACCAGCCGCTAAAATTGCAAATCTAATTTCAGATGTTGATAATAGACTGCTAAGAGTTATTGAAAAGAAAGTAGCAATAAATTTCAGGAGGTTCTTATTATTTTTTGTTAATATATCTTTTATTTTAAAATCATTTTTTTTTATGTTTTACCTTTAAGAAATTGACGAATTTGTTCTAAAATCTTTTCATATTATTTTTACATTAATTTTACAACGTATAATATTTTTGCATTAGTTTTACAAGGTATAATAATGTAAAAGTATCAAAATAAATAGTTGCAAAGAAACTACTGACAGTCAAATCAGTCTATTTTTTAACTTAGTAAAATTTTTTCCAACCCAAAACAATAGTTTTCTCTATCACTATATATCTAAGTTAATAATATTGAGTAGAATCTAAACAACATCATAATAGGACTTTTAACATTAAAGACGCAACTCTTTATACCAATTCATAACTTGCATATAATCTCTAGACGCAGTTTAAATAAAATATAAATGATATATTTTTATATAATTTTTATGTCTAATTCTTTTTTTTTTTTTTGATTTTACTCGTCTTTTTTTTCTTGCTTTTACTCGTCTTTTTTTTCTATTTCCTGGTGTCATCAAGTCTGCTTTTATGGCTGTATATTTGTAGTTTCTTTTTGGTGATTTCCTTGCGTCTGTTTTATCGGAGTGATCGTTTTTTTATGAATATTTCTATATCTTTTTTTCCATATCGACATCCACATACCTGGGTTTAAGTTTTTTTTTACCCCATTCTTTTAGTTCCATCCGTTCCTTATGTAATTTGTAAGAATACATTCTGGATAGTAATGGTTCCTTTTCCATCATTTCTAATTTCCATGGCTCAGAGTTGGAAATGGATAGGCTGGGTGTCCGAGATAGTAATCTTTCGTTTTGATGTTTTATATTTGCTTATGTCTGGCTTTCTTCTAGTATTAATTTTGCTTCTTCAACGTTTTATGGTGTGAACCACATTTCGTCTGTTAATATCAACGACTTGTCAACGCATGATGCGAAAGTGAAGTTGTCAGTTTGTTGACATTTCATTCTTCCTACGTTCATTAAGCCTGATGCTATGGATTTTAAGATGTAACTTTTAACAGCACAAGTCCGTCCCTGCATGTAACTGGAGCAGTAATGCTCTTATTTAAATTTGGTGTGTCTTTAAATATCTTTTCTCAAGTTGTTTTATGATTATTGTTATTTATTGATTTGCAATATGACATTACTTGTCCAAGGTCTGTGATGTTACATAGTGATTTCCCAAGCGTAGCTTAGATGTGGCACAAAGCCGAAATTAGGGGGCACCCAGCGTCTGTGCTGTTACATATGAACATCATTTTTTTTATAAAGTCGTATCTTTTTCCTCGTATTGTTTGTTTGTCTTCGAAGTATCTATCGTCATCATCCTTTTTTACTATTTGAATTCTCTGTCTGTTATTTTTCTCAGGAAAGTTAACTGTCCTTTTGTCTGCAATTATCCTGCTGCCATTGTGTATCTAATTGCTTGTTCTTTTCTAAAGTTGCAGGCCATTTTCCATGGGTCGTACATTTTCGGTGCTTCTATACTGTAGCCGTTTGTTGATCTTTGTGACATATTGGGTTGGTGCAAAAATAATGACGTAATAATGTCGTTTTTGACGTTAAAAAATACGTCAAAAAACGACATTATTACGTCATTATTTTTGCACCAACCTAATAAATTTCTTCATTTGGAAGAAACTGTGATTACTTGTTGGGTGGTCTTTATGACATGTTGCCATGTAGAAGTGATCATAAAATGTACAGTAGCTATTTGATGATCGTTCACCCTTTTCATATAATAATGTGGCGTGTTTTGCGTAATAAATTTAATAATAAATATTAAATATGAATTTCACTAGTTTGGGTCAGTAGTATGTCGTTTCCTGGTTGTAGTTCTGTATCCACCCATGAAAATTCTGTTGTACTTTCCCACATGTATATCGAGATGTATGGATTATACCTTTTCCCATTGTAGAGCTGATCTTCTTTTACCTCTGTGTTGAATTCATTTTTTAATTCCCAGTATGTTTTTCCATTATTCTCATCTATACTTTTGATTTCATTTCTCATTTTATTTTCAGCTATTTTCATTAAGTCTTTCATTTTAATTATTTACGAATTTCCCTCTTGCTGCGCCGTAAATATGGTTTCCTTCTTCACCGTATATTTTCGTTGTTCGAGCGTGTTTTGTTCCCTTTGGTATCGTTCCGTGGAAGTGTGTGTTTGGTTCAACTGCTAAGATGCTTGGGTCTAATCCTTCTGCTGTTGCGGCTTCTCTAAGATGCTTGGGTCGAATCATTCTGTGTGTTGCTCCTGCTCTAAGATGCTTGGGTCGAATACTTCTGCTGTTGCTGCTGCTCTAAGATGCTTGGGTCGAATCCTTCTGCTGTTGCGGATGCTCTAAGATGCTCGGCTTGAATCCTTCTGCTGTTGCGGCTGCTCTAAGATACTCGGCTCAAATCCTTCTGCTGTTGGGGCTGCTCTAAGATGCTCGGCTTGAATCCTTCTGCTGTTGCGGCTGCTCTGAGATTCTTGGGTCGATTCCTTTTGCTGTTGCGGCTGCTCTAAGCTGCTTGGGTCGAATCCCTCTGCTGTTGCTGCTGCTCTAAGATGCTTGGGTCGAATCCCTCTGCTGTTGCTGCTGCTCTAAGATGCCTGGGTCGAATTTTTCTGCTGTTGCTGCTGCTCTAAGATGCTTGGGTCGAATTTTTCTGCTGTTGCTGCTGCTCTAAGATGCTTGGGTTGAATCCTTCTGCTGGTAGTATATTAATTAATTCCATTTCTGGTGTGTCTTCGTTGGTGTATAGAATCTTATTAATCCCGGTTCTGTTTGCGACATTGAATGACTCACTTGTTGCTGTGTGCTTATCAGCGGTGTCTGTCAATTTTTTTATGTTTTATGTAAGTTGTTGGTGCATAAGATGCTGGTCTGTCATATTTTTCTTTATCTGTTTTATTTGTTTGTTTTTTTCTTTATTTCTTACTGGTTGATGATCGTATGTTATGTCTGCTACTTCTGTTTTTTTTTTGTTTTTTTTTAAACGTTTCACCCCATGCAAGGCGGGAAGCCATTAGGACGCAAGTGGTTACAGAAGATTTGGAGCAAGATCAAAGCAGTTCCTTCGGTAACCAGACGTTAGAAGTGAGCTGAGAACGACAAAGTTGGTATCAAACCGGAAACGACCTGATTGACCAGGACACAGGCTGGTGGCAGCGACAAAGAGTCAACCCTAAAACGCTGGTGGAAGAAACCTTACAGCTTCGGGCCGCAAATGGGAGTTGACCACGGGACGATGGCGCAGTGTCATATATTGACGTCGCGACAAGTAGACGTTACATATTGGCACTGGACCACGACCGCGACTACCGGTGGGTGTCACGAAACAAAGAGAGAGAAAGAAAATAAGATTTGGCAAAACAAAGAGAGAGAGAGAGAGTGAAAGAGAGAGAGAGATAGAGAATAAGATTTCGTGAAATGCTTAATATTTATATGTATTTATACATAATATTTATAATACAGAGACATTTTAAAATTAATATTGTGTTACAGGTGGGTTTTTCGAAAAATTCTCTTAAACGGTTTCGCTTTTAGCTTTTCAAAAAGTTTGTAAATGTTTATATTCGCACGTGTTGACGCCTGTGTCTTGAACATATGAAAAAAAGTCATCGGGTGTAACTGCTTTTATATGTAGCTTATTGTAAGGAAAATATAACAATCTATGTTCAGAGACGTGCCTCTGGTTTATGCAATGAATTAAGCATTGTTTTAAACTTTCTGATAAAAAATCTTTCCTTATTAACTCGCATTTGTTCGAACGTTTCGTACAGTGTTTGATATGTAAAAAAGGGAAATTGTTAGAATCGTCTTGTAAAGAGAAAATAAGATTTGGAAAAGCAACTCATATTTATATATATATATATATATATATATATATATATATATATATATATATATATATATATATATATATATATATATATATATAATATTTGTAATGCATATATATTTTACAGAGAAATATTGAAATTAAAATTGTGTTAATTACAAGTTGATTTTCAAAAACATTGTTTTAATTTAACCGGTATCGCTTATAGCTTTTTAAAAGGTTTGTAAATGCTTATGTTCCTACGCGTTGACGCTCTTGGCTTGAAGAAATAAATAAATCAAGGGGCTTAACTGGTTTTATATGTCACTTGTGGTAAGGGAAATATGATAGAATCTATTTAGCGGGACGTGTCTCTGGTTCATGCTGCGAGTTGAGTACTGGTTTAAATTTGCTGATAAAAAAATGTTTCCTTACTAATTCGCTTTTGTTCGGTGGCTTTTCTAGTCGCATTGTTATTAGGTTGGTGCAAAAATAATGACGTAATAATGTCGTTTTTTGACGTTAAAAATACATAAAAAAACGACATTATTGCGTCATTATTTTTGCACTAACTTAATAGAATGGGAAGATATTAAAATTTGGCAGATTTCGTCCTCCGGATTCCTCTATATGTTGGTTAAGGGACATTTTTCTGGTGTGGAGGATCCTTAATTTGTTGACGATGAACTGTCATACTCTGTCAGAGTGTCTCGCCGGTTTGGCCAATGTAATGCTCGTGGTAACCTTTGCATCTTATTTGTTATATTAAATTCTCTGAGTTACACCAAAAGTCATTTCTAATTTTGAATTTGAATCCGTTTTTGAAGTGAAATTCGTGGCCTTCTACAAGGCAGCTGCATACTCCACAGAGAGTTTGGTTGCATCTTTTCACCTAAGGCTCTTTTATTTTCAGAAAAAAAATGTTTTCTTTTAAACGGTTCCGCTTTTAGCTTTTCAAAATGTTTGTAAATTTTAACTCTTATGCCTTGAACAAATCGAGTTGAGGGTTATTGAGAAATCAAAATAACTTAATATATACACACTCTAAAAAAAACCATTCCTTAAATGTCATCTTTCAACGCAAAGAAGACAGAAACCTACGCACACATACAATTAAATCTACCAATCCGACTAAACGGCAAAAAAAATTAAAAACCTAATAGAAAATACCGACAAACTAGATTTTCTTTTACACATAACGAACTATAGCATAATATATTCATCAGAGAATATAACTAAGCCCTTGTCTTCAGCTGTCAAGGATTCATTTTGCTTTCTAAATGGCAGATCGTTGAATTTCATAGCCGGAGTTAACCATGGTGTGTGAGTGGATTTGAATGATTTAAGACTAAACTCAAATATCGTACGGCGTGAACTGTCATAGAACTGCTATTAGTACAATTTTCAAGTAGAAAACCTTTTTATAAGAACTTTCAGGGATAGTGTAGAAATGCGCCTCGTCAAATGGTCATTTATAGCACCGGTTTCACAATGGAGTTCCACAACTCACCTTTTCGCTAAATGTCCTTGACATTTTCAAATTCACGATAGCAGTGTGCACGGCACTTTTGCTACAACCTCCTTTTACGCTAATTTCATGTTCAGAATGGTCTTCATTACATAGAGCCACAATTTCGTGTTGGTGAAAGTGGGGATGTTTTGCCAATATTCTAAGCCTAATTCATTACACAAATACTATCACAATGGCTGCTAATTTGGCAAGGACAAAAATGTTTTTGACCAAAAATAATGTAGGAATAATGGCGGATGCAAGAACAAAAACCTATTGCATAATCAAATCTCATATGATACCGTTTTTTGACGTATTTTTTAACGTCAAAAAACAACATTATTACGTCATTATTTTTGCACCAACCTAATAAATGTTTGTGCGGCCATGATTACTAGAGTGGGTGATATATGTGTTTCATGACGTAATATTGTTGAAGTTTTATTTTGGAATACAGTTAGTATTTAAGAAACTGTATTATATTATATTTGAAAGATGTCTTTTATGTTCTTTCTTTGGTTGGTTGATTTTGTTTGGTGTCATATCAACCTCTGGGTATTATTTAGTACCAAAATCTAAATATTTTGTACGTAATTTTTCCTTTTAGCCACAGATATTTTTTTTATACTTTCACAGAAAAGGTAATTTTTTTAGATATATATTTTGTAAATCACAAAATGCATTGTTATTGATTTTACTACAAAAAATTATTTTTATATTTTTTATTGTTGCATTGTCAGTTTGATATACAAAATGTATTGTTGGGCAATTTATTATCAAAATGTACTATTTATTTTTGTTTGTGAGTCCCCTATTTTCCCATACCTGTAACCATAATCTGTGATACCACCACGAGTCATGATGCACCTGAGAACAAATGCAATTAAGAGTTGGTTAAACGCTTCTCAAAACCAACACTTTCCCGATCAGAGGCCTTGCTACCGGATGTAGTTTATCGTCATGCCCAGAAGGAAAAAATGGATGGTAAAAGGGTGAGCTACTTAGCAACACGAAAGAAAGGAATTTGCAGAAGACTGTGCACCCTGAAATCGCATAGTATATAAAAAATGATACTGTGTCGAAAACGACACCACTAGCGTTGTGTATGTGAATTTATCGTCAGGCGGTCGAGGTTTCAGAAGAAAAGAAAATAGATCAGGAACGATTGGATAAGATTCAATTGCAGCAAATAAACGAGAGATCTACTCAAAGATTTCCTTAAGCGCAAAGTCGCAATTAAAGAGAATCCGGACAAACCTGAAGGAGGAGAGAGACGGGAAAAAATAAAACAATGGACGGCGAGTGGTTCAGAAACTCACTAACTTTTCTTTCTCCATAGGTTTTCTTCGATAAATAAAGCTTTATCCATCGAAGATTAATGCTGTTTCTGAAGAGTAAACACTATTATTTGTATGGCGGACGCAAAATATTCATTTATTTAATATTTACGAAAAATAAAATAAAAGTAATGGCGACCTCAGAAACTCCTACTTTGAGACCACACCTATTTATCTATGAGTGTATTACCTGATTTTAAACATCCTATGAACGAATATTCCTGGATCACCATCACCCCATTCTTCGAGGTCCTGATCTGGTATCCAATCTACAGTCGCTTTCAACAGACGTACCGTGGTTTTTCTCTGTTTCTTTTATAAGTATTTTTATGGCAACTGTTCGGACGAGCTGCTTTCGCTGGTTCCCAGGCTTCATGAATTTAAGCCAGATTGGTATATCGGTCCCAGCCTTTCACTATCGAAACGGTTAAATGTAACCGTCTCTTCTACTCAAACAGCTTTTTCTCTCGCACTTCCTGTCTGTGCAACTCTCTTCCTCTTACTTTCTTCCCTGATAACTATAATCTTCAACTATTCAAGTGTAATGTCAATTGAGATCTTCTACCTTGATCTTGTTCCCCGTCCTTTTTGTATATCCTCTCCCCAAACACGCTTCTCTACTCTTGTTCTCTACTCTCTCTAACCCCTTGCTTGCTAGTGGCACTCCCCACTTGCATGTGGTGAAATGATTTAAAAATCCAGTGAAGGAGAATTTCTAAGGATAAAACTGACAGGCAGTTCTGATTTGATGTTTTGCGTCAAGCTCTATGTGTGAAAATGAAGAATCAACTTACACTACCATGCTACGCAAGAACGTATTTCAATACAGAGTGAGTAATCCAACGGAGAGTATCATTTCACGCAGTTTATTTCCTATAGTTAGCTTTTCCTAAAATGTTTACCTCATTAATATTTTATTGTATATTTAATTCGACATAGGTATGGATGTGTACATATATATGTATATGAGATGCGTGAATTCTGTGTGCGTGCATCGATGCATATAGTGTATAAATATATATAACGTGTCCATAAATTGCATTTAATATATATATATATATATATATATATATATATATATATATATATATATATATTGGCAGGTACATACACACACCCGTACACATTTATATTGGCTTCTAGTAAAATGATGCTCTCAACCTATGTCATCAATTTAAGATATTATTCTAAATAGCTATATTAGATTAAGTATAAGATATTCAGTTTCATATAAGAAAAGGACAAATGATATTAAATTTTACAACAGTCGGTTTTCAAACCGCGTATGACAATTTCCGATTGCGATGGTCCATAACGGAGAGAAAACCTATATTAATATTAGCATATAATAATGATGTATAAAGTTTTATACGTCAAGAACAGTTTCAAAGGAAAGATATATATGAAAAAAATGGGAAAATTATTATTAGTATATATAGGGTGTATCAAAAATACTTTTACACACTTTGGAGGCAGATTCCTCACACCAAAACAAGGACAAAAATTCATATAATCATATGCCTGGAAATCCTTCGTTTTGGGGTTTACGGTAGGCGTAATTTTAAGTAAACAATCCAATATACAATACAAAAATACTTTTACAAAAATTGGGATGGGGCTTGTTCCTTGCACCAGATAAAGGCAAAATATCTATATAAACGTATATCTAAAAGGCCATTATACCCCAACGCGCCAAGATATATCAAAGGTTCAAAATGCTCTCCGCTTGTTTCTACACACGCATGCACCTGTCGGATCATTGACTTGTTGACCCTTTCAAATACTCCTACACATTGTCGAATCGTTTCGCAGGCCCCCGTGACACGTTGATAAAGTGTCTCTGCATTATTAATGTCTGCTGCATTGTTTTAGTTGGCAAACAAAGTATTGAGGACAGGTGAACGTGCAGGCCATGAAACCGGTCCTCCACCAATACCTATCCATCTTCCACAGTAGTTGCCAGCAAGTGCATCGCGAAAAATGTGATTTAAATGTTCTGGAGTCCCATCATTCATGAACCGCATGCGTCTTCATATTAGCAGAGTTACATCCTCTAGCAAGTCTTGAAGTCTGTTGGAAATAAAGTCCCTGTCGAGAGCTCCTGTAAGACGTGCTGGGAGAACATATGGACCTACTAGACAGTCACCTACTATTCCAGTCTACACATCAATCGTAAATTGATACTGGTATGTAGCCTGTATTGGACCAGGGGATTCCGATTTGCTTACAAATATTGCTTGCGTAAATTTGTTATTCCATCTCTTCCAAATGTTGCTTCATTCGTAAACAAGACTGAAGAGACAAACAACAGATCGGCAGTTTGTTCAATAAACTCCCATGGTGAGTGATCAGAAGGCGAAATATTCTGTACCCGTTGAAAAAGAGACGGGTAAAAATACCCTCCATGTGGTACTATGTGATGTACGACATGATAGAAACAGTTGACGTGTGCTGATACCCTGCATCGTTTCCGACGGCTTGTAGAATGTGACCTTCGTCGTCAGGCGTACACAGTTTTTGGTGCCATGGATCCTTTTTCATCAACGCGACGATAAGCAGCATCAAAGCTGGGATAACTCTGCTGCATTCGGTTTGGAAACGCAATCTAATATCGCCGTGTAGCCTCCCATTCATTACAATTCGCGCGTACGGATATAAAATCATGTCTACCTGCACACGATATGAATATTCCCTGCCATTGTTAAACGGAACACTTCTCAGTTAACTCACATGTTAAACGTTGAAGACGGACTAGCAACAAATGTACACGAATGACAAATGTAATGTAGTCTACATGACAACACAGCGCTATCTACCTTAAACTTTCATTAAACTTAATAACTTAAAAACGAAAGATTTGCGGACATATGCTTATGTGAACCTTTTGTTATTGGTTTGGGTAACCCGATCACAAAATTTGTTAAAGTATTTTTATACACTCTGTGTGTATATATATATATATATATATATATATATATATATATATATATATATATATATATATATTAAAGACATTTTTTATGTTTAACGTTCTTTTTATAGATACAAGTATTTAAGTAAATGCTCTGTTTATAATAAACAGTATTAAATAACATTTACCGGCCTGAATGTCCGAGAAATTTTCATAGAAAATATTCGTCCTTTGACAGGATTCGAAATATTCGAAGTTGGTGTGTTGGGGTATAATGGCCTTTTAGATATATGTTTATATGGATATTTTGCGTTTATTATAAACAGAGCATTTACTTAAATACTTGTATCTATAAAAAGAACGTTAAACATAAAAAAATGTCTTTAATAAATAAATTGTCGGACTTTGTCCATTTCTTAATGCATATATATATATATATATATATATATATATATATATATATATATATATATATATATATATATATAGAGAGAGAGAGAGAGAGAGAGAGAATATTAGTAGTCAATATTGTTTTATGACCCTTCGCGCAGAACTCTTCATTGCCAATTCAAGAAAGAAATTCGGATTAATAACACAGAAAATGTCTCATATCGACAATATTTAACATTGAAAAACAAAAGAAAAAATTAATTATTTTTAAAAATATGTGGAAATCTCCACTTTTACCTGAAGACGGTCACGAGACCAGAAACACGTGTTGTAAAATTATGTACAACAAAGCATAATATTTTTTCAAAATAAATCCACATTACAACCAAAAATGTTTACGGCACCCCTCTTCTCTTCTTTTTAATATATATATATGTTTATATATATATATATATATATATATATATATATATATATATATATATATATATATATATATAAATCTATAAACATAGATTTCCAAGAGGATAGAACCGAGGTAGAACTCAATGTTCAGGACAGAGTAATAATATATTAAAAAAGGCTGAAACACTAATATTATATGCTTATAATTTATTACATTGGAATCGTAATCACGATCCAATTCATCACATCTACTAATTCAAAAAGGCATCGGAAAATATAACTCCTGGTATAACAAACTGAATTTTAGTGAATCTGTATGAGTGGGAGTGGGAAACAAGTGTGAAAATCAAAAAGTATGAAAGGTCTAGAGAGAGGTTTAACAGAACAAGGAGAACAGGAAGGTGAGAATTAAAATTTAACAGAGATATCTTTTTTATTATATATATATATATATATATATATATATATATATATATATATATATATATATATATATATATATATAGTTAGCATTGAGAGTCTGGTTCATACTTAAACACAATCGTCAATCCCTGAAACTAACTGTCGGCGCTGGGTATTGACTTCAATATTTATTTGTATATTTGTTTACAACTTATCCCTGATATCGTCCACTTTTAGCTTACAATATAGCAAACGATAAAACTATACTTTTATCATATATATCGTTGATGAGACGACTTACGTTTCACTTCAATGAGAATAGTTCAATCTCAGAACATTTCATAGTTTAGACAGATATTAGTCGAAAATATATTAGTACTTCATCAAAATAATAACAAGCGTCAACATCAAATTCTGGAAGCCGTTTACATAAGAGAATTGCGGCCAAAAATAAATAAAGTCCACTATGAATACAGTGACAAATTTATTAACTGTTTGCAGCAGAAAAGTTTTACATAAAAATACAAAATTAAAATATTAAAATCAACATCTTTATCTTTTTTAAAAAAAAAAGTTACAAAAGTTACCTCGCTTGGATTATTGAATATTTTAAACTTAAAACGCTGTAGTGCATACTAGCAGTGAAAAAATATTTTTGCATTTACTATATATATATATATATATATATATATATATATATATATATATATATATGGAGACGGAGAGTGTGTATGTTTGTTGGCTGGACAGATAAACAGTATGGACATAAGAACAGATACTTAATAGGTTCCTTTCCACGTCTCCAGCAAATTCTTTTTTACTCATTATCCACGCCCTTTCCGTGGATAATCATGAGTCGTCATAACTTCCTGATTTTTTTGTCCCCTAAATAATTGTTCGTACATACAAATTATCATGGAGTGTGGAATGAAAAATATCGAGCCGATCTCTCACATGGTTCAAATTTCTCAGAATTTTACCAAATAAGACAGTCAACTGAAAAAGGTTGCAGGAACTACCAACTGAAACGTTTTGGCTATAAAAGTATAGAAGATACAAACGGAATAGATTAATTGATATGAATACCGTAAAATATTAAACATTTCCTAATAAAGAAGAAATAATTTGATAAAATTTACAGTGAAATGTTTTCAATGTATACGATTAATTGACAAGATATTGGAATGGTTCCAACACTACGTAGAAATAGTTTCGAAGAAAATTTAAGCGGGTCAATATTTTGTCTCTTCTGCCATATTAAAAAGAAATAGGGTATTTAATGGTGTTGTTATGCTTTATTGCGTATTTTAATGAACATGTTTAATGATCCATGATAAACCTCGCTATTACGATTGAACACCATCTTTGATGGGGTTGTTGATTGGCAATTTAATATAAAAAAAGAAGCAGTAACCTTAAATAATGATTCAACTTCGGTGACGTCTTACAGTATGCATGTTGATCGACAAAGGGTACGGCTCACAAAAGAGCCCAGTGAATGTCCGTATAACATTTGGTTTGTGCATATGTACATATATATATATATTTTTTGTTTAAAAATATGATTCCTTCGATACATAAGAGTTCTCATGTTTCAAAAACGTGAGCCGTTAAACCCTTAAATAGGAAAAACCCCTTTTTGTCGTCGTAAAAAAAAAAAAAAAAAAACCGAAATTCAATGCAAAGCGATCTGTATATTAAACACCCACTTAAATAAACAAATAAATAAATAGATAATCAGATAGACAAGAATAAGAGACAATTCTCCAGACACAGAACGACCGTAGGCGCGCCATAAAAATATTCTTCACTGGGAACCAACTAAAGGATGACCGTAAACATTAGCCTTGAAATGGATACCCTTTGAAATGGATACCCTACCCAACCTTAGCAAAACCTCTCAGAGGATGATGAATCTACTGATAAGAATTAACTCCCTGACCACTTAAAGAATGAAAATAGTATAGCCACTCCCACAATAACAAATTCTGTAAAAATACACGTAAACCGAGAGATAGCTTATTCCTAAAATTTCGCTTGAAGATGAAACGTAACTAAACACCTCAATCCAACTTAATTTTATTAATTATTTGGATGATTTCGGCTCACGTTTTTGAAACATGAGAACTCTTATGTAGCGAAGGAATCATATTTTTAAACAAAAAATATTATTATAATATAAGCTCTACTTCTGTATGGAGCACTGTTTTTTAAAAATAAAAACAAAAATACTAAGGAACCCCGGATTATGCACCCAACGTGTTCTTTTCTATTTTCTGCATACCTGCACAAGGATATATATATATATATATATATATATATATATGTGTGTGTGTGTGTGTGTGTGTGTGTTATCACTTGATAAAATACCAGAAGTGTTGAACCAAAATAGCTATTTTCGCAGTGATTTAATAACATATTTATTTTATAATTTTCGAATAAATTATAATTGCTATACTCTCTATTGAGCACTCTTTTAAGAATAGTATTTTTGGGTTATTGGAATTTATTCCGTATACACCAATCTTATACTTGTATATATATATATATATATATATATATATATATATATATATATATATATATATATATATATGATAGGTTATGGAACAAATAAGAAACATCAGACTAACATATTTGACTTTCATCAAAGCGTCATCAGAGAATTGGATATAGTGATAAAAAACAAAGACATTTTCCTATTTTTACTTTTGTGTTGTTTTATTTACATTGGTTAATCAGGCTCCATGTACATTTAACCTAACCTATTAAACAACTTTAGCATATTTTATGGCGTTCCATATTTAGGGAGAGACGACACTTCCTTTCGAAGCTCGAAGAAATTAATGTTTAATAAGTGGAACCTGATTACCTCTCAACAACACACACATAAAAATACCAGAAGTTCTTCCTTTTTTTCTCCATATCACCTTCTCTGATCAAGCTTATTAAAAAAATGTGAAACTTCTTATTAGGTCGATGCGAAAATAATGTCGTTTTCTCACATAGTAACATATGTGAGAAAACGACATTATTTTTGCACCAACCTAATAGATTGTTATTGGGTTGTTGCAAAAGTAATTTCGTTTTCTCACATATGTTACTATGTTAGAAAACGACATTATTTTTGCACCAACCTAATAAATGTTTCCTACTTGTTCTAAATCCTATCATTCTCAGACTGTTTATATATATATATATATATATATATATATATATATATATATGTATATATATATATATATATATTCAAGAAAATTTAGATATATAAACAATTCGAAAAGATCTTCGCAGGCATTTTTCGATGTCAGCAGAAAAAAATAAGTTTATTTCACAAAAAATTAATTTATATTTATTAAAAACATTCACATTAATCCAGATTAATGTCTTAGTCACATTAATTTAATCCACGTTAATCAATTGAAAGTTTTATTTGTAAGCTAAATGATTTCAAATCTATTTTTATTTATTTGTACATTTTATTTTTATTTTCAGGTTAGCGTATGCCCTATTAGTTCACCATTGATTGGGTTTGCTATTGGCGTAGTGGATAAGAAATCGGAGAGCCGAGTTCGAAATCCAGTCAGGTTCGTCACATCTACTTACGTGCAAATACACGTGGGAAAGGTATGGATTCATATCATCTCCCCAACCCCGTCAGTTATAGGCTTTCATCGTAGTACTTTTATTTGGAAAAAAAATATGAATATTCGAGAAATCTTTTCTTGGATAAGATTTCTCGAATATTCAGGCCGGTAGACATAAATAAATAAATAAATAAATATATTGTTTAATAAATAAGCTGAGAGTCTACACAAATATGGGTAAACGTTAAAATTACGCTTAAAGTGATTTTATATATATATATATATATATATATATATATATATATATATATATATATATATATAAATATTTATTTATTTATATTTATATACACACACTTTTGACACACACACACACACACACATATATATATATATATATATATATGATGTTCTAAAAATTTTAAAATCAATTATCTTGAAAACTACTTATCTCTTGATGGCTACCTCAATGAAAATTAACAGTTTAGGTGTTGAAAATCATAAGCTTATTATGTGACCGATTTCAGAAGTGTTCAATATGTGCACAGCCTGTGACTCGGCAGACGTCAATTCGGTAGTTAAGCTCTTGCCAAACACGCTGTAGCATATCTCCGGTAACATTATCCAGTGCGGAAGTGATTCTCTGCTTGAGTTCATCAATTCTAACAGAAAGAGTGCGGGACATAGGCCAGTCTCTTCAGATATTGCCATAAAAAAAAATCATATAGGAACATGTCCGGTAACCGCGGCGGCCATTTCATCCAAAAACAATCTTCATCTCCTCCACGTATAAACAGAAAGTATATTAAATAATTGCCAGACTTAATCCATTGAATTATATACATATATATAAACTTCAACGGTGCAATGTATTGTATGAAATTGTTTGCCACTGAAATTATGTCATTCTAATAATAATAATTTAAAACAATGGCTACAAAAACACAACATTATCTCACTGACTAAACTTCCATTTATCATATATTATTTCAATCCAATTGCGTATCACTAAAAAAAAACAAAAAAAAAAACAAAAAAAAACAAACACAGCAAATCCTTATCCACAACACAATATATGTGTAACAGCAAAATTGTCCAAATCATGTTATGGCGCGCGGGGCGGGGATATTGCCAATCTCGCAAAAAAGTTTAATATCTAAAAAACACTAAACTAATTGTGTTTAGTTTTTCCAGGTATTCAGAAAAGACCTTTAGCCATCTTGATCGTATTTGTCATTAGAAGCACTGAAAAAAACGTGAGTTACAGAAAGAAAGCGAACAGGTTAAAATCTTTTTATGTCAGGCCCACTGTCTTCTTAACTGAGCAATGGTGAGAGGAAAATCATTCAAGCCTTCAGTAATGGTACAGTTCCTTTTCTTCTATCTTCAAAGTCCATACAAGGGAATGGTGAATAAGTTTCAAAAAAAGGGAACAGTAGAGAGGAAAACTGGATTAGGAGGTTACAACAGCAAGAGGGATAATCATTTCAACTTAGAGCTAAAGAGATCAGATAGATAAAAATCCAACTGAATCCATAAGACGTTTGGACCGTGAGAGAAGAGTTTCAGCTATGACAGTTCAAAGAGCAGTTCTACGGAACTTATCAATTCTCTCTACCTACCATGATCATGTCTCAAAACATTCAAAATCTTGGGCCATATTTCTTGTACTTTTCTTCGAGATGAACTTCGGAAAATTTCTGACAAAATTTCCTCCTCGTCGTAAGGATTATTTTTATTTTGTTAAAGTCGACCATTAAAATTTATCGGCGCAAAAAGTCTGTTGTTTTTAATATCTGCGATAAAAAATGTTTAGTGTCTCAATACACAGAACATATATATATATATATATATATATATATATATATATATATATATATATATATATATATATCCAAATAGGTCATCACCAAGGATACAACAAAAAAAATCAAAACTTTACCAGTGTTCTAAGAAATTGTTTGCCCCCTTGAAGAATGTCTTTTTAATAATAATAATAATGATAATAATAATAATAATAATAATAGTAATAAACACAAAATGTGGTTACACAATCACTACATTATCTCACAGACTATCTTTACATTTATCAGATAATAGTTCAATTAATTCAGATATCCTTAAGACAAAAATTAAACAAAACTAGACATATTACAAATTCTTACCAACATATTTATGGAATAAACTGAAAGTTGATTACTAATTCTGGAAGCCTTAGACATCTTATAACCCATCATCGATAAAGTATATTCAAATTTACGAAGAAATATCCTAAATATTTAATAAATTAAAAAAAAACAACAAAAAGCACGAACCGTCACGTAAATCTAGGTTACATTAAAAAAAAATCAAAACAGCAAGAGAAAACACAATATTTGAACAATGGTGAAACCGACAGCCCACAAAAAAAAAACAAGCTCTCTCTCTTATAATGACTTATGAAAACAGAAAATGCTCAAACATTCGATTATTTATATTTTAACTTTCACGAAATATGTCAAAATTAAATAAATAATCCGAAAGAAAACATCCGTTGGTCTTTAGCCAAACAATACTGGAAGTTTAATTTATTTTCCAATGTAATATAAAATATTTCTAAAGTTTTTCTTCTCAGAAAATACAATTTCATTAATTTCTTGGAAGTAGTGTTTTATTTGTATTTCGTCTTGAATACAAACATTGTTTATATTCATTGCACTGTGGTTTTGATTATATAAACTGAGTTAAATGTCGATAAATGCGATACAATCACATGAAATGGCTCCAACAGCCGTTCCGCTTGTCTTCGTGAAACAGCCGAGCAAGATTATCGTTATTATAATCGCATTTACAACGGTATGTGTTTTCTGCCAAAGGCCGTTTGTCGCCACGCAGGCTCGACTACACTGTGTCAAATTTTATGATACAAGTCAAATTTTTTTCTCAATAAAGCCAATAAGATGCGAACGATTTGGGTAAAATTCTCGAGATGTCTTTAGTGTAAATATTATTTTGTGTGAGTTTCAGATTAAAAACGTCCTCATAATAATTATTGATTACTTGCATTATTTACATTAGTCGGACTGTTATCCTCATCTGCATTGCCATATTCACAACATGGTCCAGTAGATAAAGAACTTGGTTAGATCCAATGACTAGACCCAAAGAGCTCTGAGATCAATGCCAGGCCACAGCAGACGTGAACCCCAAAAACTTAGAGAGTTGAGTTAAAGGGAAGTAATTGAGGCACCCGGAAGAGGCATGGTGCGTGGCACTAGAACAATCTGTCGAAGTGGACGAAATAGAGGGCTCGATTCAAAATTCCAAACAGCTGAAGAAGGCCGAAGGTTACAACGGCCGAAACGTTGTAAATATGGCAATGAAGATGAGGATACTAGTTCGAATAATGTAAATAATGCAAATAATCATAGTACCTCATCTTATAGATATCGACAGGTATAAATATTGATATTAACATGTTTCGGGGTAAGATATTATGCAAAAAAATCTGAGCGCATTGTATTGTTACTTGATGAGTAAATTCAAAAGATAATATCAAGAGAAATATATATATATATATATATATATATATATATATATATATATATATATATATATATGATATATATATATATGATATTATATATATATATATTTATTATATATATATATGATATTATATATATATATATATATATATATATATATATATATATATATATATATATATATATATATTATAAATTATATAAATTAAGATAAACTACATCCGTCAGCAAGGCTTCTTATTTGGAAGATTACAGGTTTTGAGGGGCGTGGAACCACACTCTAAACTGCTGTTGTTCCCAGGTTCAGCCTAACCTAAGTTAGCAGCACTTGTTAGGGTCCCAAATAAGGGCAAATAGTGAACTCCTAAATTAAAACAAAATCACTAGGAAAATATAAAAATATATATTCTCGTAGTAGAAATGGCAGCAATATATTTTTATAAAAGATATCAACAATATATTTCTGTAGTTAAATTACTAACAAAACATTTAAATAGTCAAATTAACACCGATACATTTGATAGCAAAATGTCCAGCAATACATTTGATAGCAAAATGTCCAGCAATTCATTTGATAGCAAAATTCAAAACTAAAAAAGTATGAAATTACATTTTATAGTTAAATTACCAGCAATATATTTTTATAAAAAAAATTACTGTCGTGGGTCCTTACCTATAACTACAGAATGAACTCTTCCTAACACTATGTATAATACGCCTCTCAAGAGAGAGCGTCGAAACAGGCCGAGCATGCAATCCTCGTGGGTTTGTGGCTAGATACTGAATCAAGCCGAGAATCGCGGCTTGACGGTCGAACTCTTTGCCTCTGAGCAAAGAGGAACCCGGACGAGGCTCCGCCGAAGGGCAGAGTCTCGTTCGGGGAGGCTGACCAACCCGATCCCGTTTATACGGGTTCTACGGGCATTTTTTGCCCGAGCCCTGATCGGGAAACCCACGTAAAACTCGGCCTTGTGCCACATGCAACCCTCGTGGGAGGGTTGCTAGATGCCGAATCAAGCCGAGAAGCTCGGCTTGACCGTCGAACTATGTGCCTCTGAGCAGAGAGGAACCGGGACGATGCTCCGCCGAAGAGCATAGTCTCGTTCCGGGAGGTTGACCAACCAAATTCTGTTTTTACAGTTTCTACGGGCATTTTGTGGCCGAGCCTACGGGCTCGAAAAACCCACGTAAAACCTGGCCTTGTGCCACATCTTTCCAAAGCGTGGGGGTGCAAGTAAATATCAAAGTAAACAGGTTGACCCCGTAAGTGTCAAATGACAAAATGAGTCGACGGATCCACGCATCCACTTCCGGTTATCAACCATTTGGCCGAGTTCCAGATCAAAATCAGCGTTCTATTTTTTTTTAATTATTATTCACGTGAACAGTATAAAAAGTATATCTGTTCTGTGCCGGGTTTTACCCCGCTGCCTGGACTGAATCGTCGGAGCTGTTCCGTAGCGTGATTTGTTGACTCGCTATCACTAGCTATGACGTGCTGAGACCAGAAGAGACGAGTGGATCGACTGGAGGCTCTCGGATTCCTCATGTTAAAACAAACTAACCTTGTGACGCATCCTGACTCACTGAAAGTGGGGAGGGTCGAAGGTAAATACAGACCGTAGGAGAGAGACTGGGAAAGAGAAATGAAGGAGAGATGTAACAATATTCAGACAAGTCTTCTAAGTTTTTCACAAGGCCAACTTTTGATTAGACGTACGCATGGTTACAACGTTCGCATTCTAACCCTGAGAATCTAACCATGGTCGATTAATCAGGAAGGAGACTTCCTGATATTATTGGACTAGAGGGGTCATATTTCACCCTGCGGCACCTTTGGCAAGTGCCTGAAAATCATACCACGAGTTGACCCAAGCCTCAGGAGTGAAGTTGCGTAGACTGAATCCTCGAGGGTCGTCGATAACTCTGCTAGCACGAAGTCACAAGACAAGACGTGCTGGCCTTGTTCAAATTGGTGATCACGCTAGATAACACGCTCTTTCCCTGAAACTGTAACTAAGGTCTACTCAGCATAGTTGCAGTATAAACCACAGGTGGGGTTTGGGGGTAATGAATAAACATAAAAGCGCCTGAGCAAGCGTCTGCAATAGGGATTGGCTAGCCGCCCTAGTAGCAGGTACCCTCGAATACGAGTAGCCAGCTATACTATTTTCTGTTTATGATAGATATTTGCCTTGAATTAAACTTCCGCCAGGGTTCCGCTATTATGTCTCTATTTTGAGTCATTCTAAATTTTCTTACGACAACAATTCTATATCTGAAAATACATCTCACTTTCCACGTTACAATATATTTATTGACAAATTTATGAACAACGCCCTCTTTAAGTTAGTACACTTTTTTATTGCATATATTTTATCTTTTAATTTTTCTCAAATCTCTTTTCCTTGACCGTCCTGGATATGATGACAATGAAATACATCAGCGTTGGGCCTAAGATGAAAACTAGATCCGAAAGCAAGGCCTTTGATCAAGAGGTTTTGAGGAGCGTGGAACCACGTATTAATTGCAGGGGTTCCCGGGTCTACCCTGAGCCGGGGTGTTAGAACCTCTTAGGTCTACAGCTATGGGCAAATAGTTAACCCCCAAACTGGGGTCAAAACACTATGAAAGTGCAAAAATAGGTTTTAATACCCGCAATAATTTTTTGTAAAAAATTATTATCAGCAATTAATTTGGGTAGAAAAAAAAAAAAAAAAAAACAAAAAAAACTATTACCAGCAATGAATTCTGATCGCAAAAATTATTCCCTGCACAATACATTATTATCAGGAAAAACATTTTTTTTTAATATTAGCAGTAATACATTTATGAAAAAAAAAAAATTATTACCATTAAAACATTTTTGCAAAAAAAATATTATTAGGTTGGTGCAAAAATAATGACGTAATAATGTCGTTTTTTGACGTTAAAAATACGTCAAAAAACGACATTATTACGCCATTATTTGTGCACCAGCCTAATAGTAGCAATACATTTTCGAAAAAAAATATATTGACAGCAATACAGTTTTGAAAAAAAAATAATATTTCCTGCAATACATTTTTAAAAAAAATACCAGCAATACAGCTTTGAAAAAAAGATTCCCAGCAACAAAAATTTTGTCGGCATTAAATAACCCATTGAGGTTGATATGTCGTAAAACACACCAAACCAAATCAAAAAAAATCTTTTCTTGACATTCTTGAAAAAGTTTTTCCTCGTTCTTACTTTGCTAACGTATTAAATTTCTTTTTATTGTGCTAGGATTTCTGTTCAAGTTTCTATCATATTCACAACGCTGTGTGACTTAACGAAAAACGGCTTGGAATTAAAAAAAATGAGATCGCAGACTTCGAATACAAGTCAAGTCCGTTGCATTCACTTTCACGTAAATACATTTGAGATTGGTATGAATCCATCTCTTTCCCCATACGTATGAGTTAAACAGTAGAGCTTGTATCTGGAAACATCTTTGTTAACTCCAAACGAATATTTAATGCAACTTCTACTTGCGAGAATTTTTTTTTCTTTCAATATCTTTTTTTTTTCTTTCAATTCTTTTTTCTTTATATGTTGGCTTTAAATAACCGGAAAAAAGAGTTGACAAGCCGTCAAAAACAAATGTATCCTCATTGTGTTCCGGTTACACAATAACTTTACGACATTCTATTTCTCGTTTGATTCTTCTCATTCTTATAACTCGTGAAAATCTTTATAATACAGAAATTGTCAATGACAATGCAATGATATATTTATTTAGAAAATGAAACAATGCAATAATATATTTATTTAGAAAATGAGGCGCAATGATAGCTTCCTAATTATCTAATAACACCTCAAACCTGCAGAGGATTTATAAATACTTCTAATAAAATGAATTAAACAAACATCCATATTGTAAATATCTAATATGCATATTGTAAAATTATCGCGAATATGTTATCGAAATCGGTTGGTTAATACCGGTTTTAATGTGAAAACATTGATTGATATAATAAAATCACACGTATTGTACTAATTCTCATGTTGCTCAGTTTATAATTTAATAAGAAAATCGAACCTTCTCTTTATGGCTTAGGGTAAAACTAAGTTTAAAATGCAGATTCTCGTTCGATCATCAAAGTTAAGCAATGGGAGACACCACTTTTGAACACCAGGCACGTTAAGCGACAACGGGGACTCTCATGTCTATCTGTAAAAGGCAGGATGTGTGTGTATGTGTGTGTGTGTGTGTGTGTGTGTGTAACGAATGCACGACCGCAATTTACGACGGATTTGCACCAAAATTTACATGCACATGCTCCACGTTATTGGAAGGGCCAAGACCGACTTTGCATTTCCCAACGGATAGGCAGGAAGATTCTATTGGCCAGCGTGTTAGCCAACAGCTGACTGACACGAATGTTAACTAGCATGCTTACATGCAAAAAGAAATCGATAGCTGCATTCGTCACAAATGGGAAAAATTTAAATCTGCATGGCACTTTACTCCAATTGGCTCATTCGCTTACTTAAATTCAACGTTGATTCTGATTCCGCAGAACTGGGTTGGGTGTGAAAAAGTATTTGTTGTTAACATTCTTTTTTTCATTCGGTTTTTCCAGTTACGAGTCCTTTTTTAAAGCTGATCGTTTTTTCGTAAAAGATTTAATGTTTAGTATAGAGCTTAGAAAAAATTCGCAGTGTGAGATAGGCAAGAAGTAAGGCATATAGCAACATCAGCATGGCAAAGGGCACTTCTTTAAAGGCAAGGAAGAGCAAAAATATTATAAGTCAAGTGATAGCGATTGCTGTATGAGTCGTACGAGTTTTGGATCAAGTACGGGCAACGCCAAGCCATGCTGATCGTCTCTTATAACAATCACTCAGTATCACTCTAACAGATCACATTTTGTAAGTGTCGAAATATACAAGGTCATTTTGATCATAGATTCTTCGAATATTTGGAGATAAGTCGTCAGTGACGTTTTTCTGGCTTCGTTAAAAGTTTCGGGTGTTTTTAACATCGGACTCTTCCCACCACATAACGCTGCTTGGGTTGATCAAGTAAAAACTCGTTTTGATGGTTGTTTTAGCGCGATTTCCGTTTTTCCGTTTTCTTTTAATCTGTTTAAGCTTTTCTACTATCAGCCAATTAAATTCTTCTGCTCAAGTGTATTACAATTATATTACTCTTACTGTACTTCTTTCTATGTGCCGTGCCATTTCAGGACGCAGTCGATCATGGCTCTCCATCTCGCTCTATCCCTTGAAGCTCTCTACAAGTTCCTTCTCTCTGCCACCTCCCCCATACAACGTTCTATAATACACTTCCTTAAGGCCGCTAGGTATGTCATGCGTTGTTTTCCCACGTCCCTCTTTCCCTCTATTCGACCTGTGAGTATCAGATTCTCCAGGCTCTCCTTCCACATTATGTCTTCCAGCAACTTCAGCTGCCTCTTCCTGATATTAAGTATAAGCTTCCTCCTTGTTTGCATCCTCTCTAAGACTTCATCGTTGCTCACACACTCGGTCCTTGATATTCTCAGCATCCTTCTGCAGAACCACATCTCCATCTCGGTCTCTTCTTCATCTGAGGAAATCGTCCAACAATCGCTGCCGTAAAGAAGGTCAGATGTCACGTAACAGCTCAGTTTTCTTTTCTTCGTCACCAAAGAAATTCTTCTCTCTCGCAATACTCTGCCCAACTTTCAGAGCGAGCGAGTTAGTCAGTCGAGTCAGAGGCAGTCTGAAACATAGTCGCGTTCAGACAATTACTACTAAACCTGTTTGTTCGTATTAACACTTTCTACTTCTCTGTATATATTCCTGTTTGTAATATATCTGTGTTATTCCATATCCGTGTTCGAGTTCTTCTTTATTGGTTCTATCTTGGACTATCACTGTGGTACAAGGAACCGGACCATAACAATAGCAATTTCAGATAAACACTCTAACAAAAACAGATTACATTTTGCTATGGATTGAAAAGTTAAGCAATATCTAGCCTGGTCAGTATTTAGATGGGTGACCGCTTACTAGGTAATGTAAGCGTTGATATGAATGTGGTGTAATGAATAATGGTTCGTAATTGTTAATCAGAGTTCCGTGTTGGGTTCGTTATATGCCTCTACGCGTAAATACTATTGTGAAAAGTATGAATACACGTCTCTTCGCAGCTATGGGTTAATTAGTAAGACTTGTATAACTAAACAATTATTACCTAAAAATAATTTTACAATCTCATAAAATATTTTCTGAATTTAAATAAAGCAAACGTTTGATAAGCCGTAAAAAAGGAATAAAAATTTTTTTAATGGTAAATTTTGCAATATAGAAGCTGCTGTGAATTTCTTTCTATTAGGTTGGTGCAAAAACAATGACGTAATAATGTCGTTTTTTGACGTATTTTTAACGTCAAAAAACGACATTATTACGTCATTATTTTTGCACCAACCTAATAAATTAAGTTTTAATTACTAAAATGAAACAGAATTAGCAATTCCCAGTGTGGCCCCCAATGTGTATGCGGGGTAATGGCTACCGATGGTAAAGTGTGATCGATAATCTGAGTCCAAATTCCAGCCTAGTCAGTTGCATTTAATTCGCACTAATACTTTCGGAAAAGGCATGAATTATTCATCTTGAAATGGGATAAATAACAGCGCATGCTGGCATATCTAGACTTGGTTGTCAACCAATCTTGGAGAAAGGTAACTCTAAATTCGAAACTGTTGAAGCCATTCATGTATCCGTTTTTCCAGGAATTCATGGCAGTTAGAAGATAATAAAGAAGAGAGATTACTTATGTACGAACAGAAATATCTCATTAAAAGAAATGGTATCTCGAACAAAAGAATAGACGATATTCTGTGAGGATTAACAGTGCATATCTTCATGAAACTAAATACCAAAGAAAAATCAGCAGTATTATTGGTCCTGATTTGTCGGCTTGGCTCAAGTCATTTTCCCGCCACCGTAAGGTTTCCCTGCATCTTCTCTATAATTACTTCTATGGTAATTATTCAAATGATCTCTTTGCTATGACACCTAAACGATTTTTAAAAAAATTAAGCGCAGGACTAGACTGGCGTCGAGATCTCATCAATTTACAGTTGAGCTGGCAAGATATAGCCTATGCTAACAGTTTCTTTAACGCACTGCTCACTTGTGGAACTCTATTCCGGTTCCATGCTTTCCAGTAAAATTTTATCTGCAAAAGTTTAAACGCAATGTCGATCGCTATCTACTATGCTCCTTGTTACTGTTTTCTCTTCCCGCTAATTATTAAAGTTTTGTTCCGAGTTATTTCACACCCTGTAACCAGTTGTGTGTTAGTGGCTTTATTGCCTTGCATGGGGTGATACCAATAAAAAACGCATAAGTAGTGATGTTTTATTGGTAACACGAAGAAAATCATAGGTGGAAGTAAGTACCGATTCCTGTATCAAAGTCAGCAGTAAATATATTAAATGCTCGACATTGAATAAGAAACGCTATAAAGAAGAAAATGTAAGAAAGATACATTCCTTATGTTATCACACCGACCTGTTCCCCGTGGCTAAATCAAATTGGTTTGTATGTGTATAAAATTTGAAGTATGAGAAACTAATTTTCGACTGTCTGCAATTACGCTCTTGGTGTGTTATTCTTTCTCATAAACGGATAAATGTAGTCATTCATTGGCCATTTTTTATCGAGGATAGAAGGATGCGTCTACAATATATCTTAAATCAATGAAACTCTGCTTATTCGTTTCTCATAACAAATGGCAATTGCCATATAATGCTCTTTTCTCATACTTTCATCGTCGCCTTGAATCTCTACCACCTTTGAGAATCATATTTTAAGAAAATTGTATCTTGTTGCCATATGGGTTCAGGCAACTAAGACAAATATTGAAGCCATTACTTCATTATGGTTTCCTACAAGGTACCATAAAAATTGAGAAAGCAACATGCGTCAAATTCAGGATGTTTTTTTTTTTGTTTTGTTTTGTTTTGTTTTTTGTCAACGGAATTTTGCCAGAAATTCCAATGCTTTGTTCTTGTAATATATGGTTAATTTGCAGTATAATATATAACATCCCACAATATTAAAATGTTCTATTATAGTGTCAGATAGCCTGATTGTTTCATAAATGACAATAAAAGTTTGCGTTCGATTACGGTTTAGGATTTATGGACAATGTAACGTCGATCTCTTTCTGGCGTTGGTTACATACGTTTACCTCGAAAGTAATGCGCGGAAGCTTACTTAGTTAACAGCCTTTTTACTTCTTTTCGTATCTTTCTACTCGTCTTGATTACTGCGCAAATTTGACGAAAGTTATTTTAAAATGCGCTTTCTTTTTTTTTAATGAGGCTTTAAATGAATAATTTTTTTTAATTGGCATAAATTCCTTTTTTCCAATTAAAAGTATTGTTTCTTTGTGGAAGTGAAGCTTTATTAAGTAATGAATTCTTTTTCTTATTAAATTTGTTATTGAAATAAATTGAAAGCTTTTAGATATAATGTCACGGGTGAACCCTTTTTTTTAAAAAAAACAAAAACATCGTTAAAAAAAAAACAAGATATTTTTGCCCTTCAGGCATGTAATTTCTATTTTATTTTATTTTATTTTCAATTGTCAGATTTTAAGGAAACTTCACGACACAATAAAAAACACCGTTGAAAAAAAAAGAAAAAAAATCTTTTTTATATTCTTTCAAGGTCTTAATTTTGATTTGATTTTTATTTTTACTGATATATATGGAATCGCGCATTCATTTTAAACTGCGCAGTAATCAAGACAAAAGCGATTTCCATGCAATCACTACTCGAGCAAACGTATGTAAACAAAGCCAGTAATAGCAGCGGTTCTGTCAACGGGAAACGAAAGAAGTTGAGCATGCATTATCCATAACTCCTAAACGGTAATAGAAAGCAATTGTTTAATGTAATAACCAGACAATTTCACACCATAATGGAATATTTTCGTAACCGTGGGCTTTTGATGTTTATACTGCAAATTAATCTAATAAATTGATTCTTTTACATCCATGTAATAGCGTAGAATATACCCAACTGAAACTGATATTGTTTAATTATCATAAAGAACCATTTTTGCCATTTCATCTCCATGGCTGATTCTAACCTCTAAGAGAGAAACTCATTGTGATTTCTTGGGCTAGGTATACTGCTGGGAAATTTGGCTCGTCTTGTGGGGCCAAGCAACTTATTGAGCCTTCTTAGTCTCCCGTTTTCTACCGACGTAATGTGATGATGAGCGAATATATTGAATCAATTTCTAGGCCTGGTGCGAGTAAAGTTCGTTCTCTGTGTACGTACCAGATAATTTTTCTCGAATTTATAAATCAACCATTCATCTGTAGATTGAAAATTACTGTCAGGTCTGGTCTGGTCTGGTGAATCGGTTACTTATTTCGAGATGGGTCGCCAAAATCCAAAGAAGGGTCTTGAATGTTATTGATCCGGATCTGGCATCTCGACTCCAGTTATTTCCGGACTTCCCCGCTGTCTTTTCTATAAATATCTTCATCGCAGTTGTTATAAGGAGCTCCCCTTGGTAACCTGACCGCATAAATTTAAGCACAATACTAGATTGGCGATTAGGTCTCACTTGCTATCAAACGGAAAAACGTTAGGATGCTTGACAAACTAAATAAAACTAATTAAATCCTCTTTGTCTGAGTTATATAATAAAGATGTTTAAAAGAAAGGTTGCTGTCCATATATATATATATATATATATATATATATATATATATATATATATATATATATATATATATATATGTATGTATATATATATATATATATTGATACACGTTTCATTAAATATTATAGACAAGTGTTGTCTATTTATTTTATGGAAAAATTTTTCGTAACATCTGATAAGTTTAATAACATTATTGGGAGAAGGGTGTAACGAAGTTTTCTCGGGGGCGTATGAATATCCTACCCCCAATATGATCTGTCTCTGATATTGAGTTCTTTTACCTGTAAATATAGCATATTTTAAAACTATAATTTATCTCATATATATATATATATATATATATATATATATATATATATATATATATATGTTTCATTAAATAATATAGACAAGTATTGTCTATTTATTTTATGTAAATTTTTTTCATATCGTCTGATAAGTTTAATAACATTATCGTTGAACGAAGAAAGAAATTCACAATATCGATCCATATTTTTTTTAATACAATCTAAGCTTTCAGCTTACATAAGCCATTATCTAAGATGTCAATTGCAACATATTAAGCAATATACGGACAAGATAGTGATGATAGTCTGTCATTGTTTACATAGATGATTTCTGAGCAACGATAATCACGTGCATAAAGACGCTAGAATCGAAAATCGCACCGCATCTCATGACGTCACTCATGACCACACGAGAGTGAATTGGAGAAGTATGAAGTATGGGAAGCCATGGTATAAACCAATGGCTTTTTTTAAATACAATCTAAGCTTTCGGCTTACTTAAGCCATTATCAAAGATGTCAATTACAACATATTAAACAATATACGGACAAGACAGTGATGATAGTCTCTCAATGTTTACATAGATGATTTCTAAGCAACGATAATCACGTGCATAAAGACGCTAGAATCGAAAATCGCACCCCATCTCATGACTTCGTATTGTGGCCTGCTGGATCATGTAATTTAAATTGTGTGTATTTAGGCAGCATCTTTTCATTGATACACATTTCATTAAATATTATAGACAAGTGTTGTCTATTTATTTTATGCAAAATTTTTTCGTAACATCTGATAAGTTAATAACATTATCGTTGAACGAAGAAAGAAATTGACAATATTGATATATATATATATATATATATATATATATAACTAAAAATAGTATTGTTTTGTTTTTACTCTACGTAGTGTATTTAGCTCTTTGCATTTAGACTTTTACAAGTTTTGTGGTTTTTTTTTTTTTGAACTTGGAGATTAAGTACTTGACGATAGGACTCATAGTGTTGTGTTCTTGATTCTTTCTTTTTTATTTTCAGTTTTTTCCTCGAACATCAATTTGTTATATTATAAGTTGAGCTAACCGAGGTTTTCCAAACGAGTATTACCATATATATATATATATATATATATATATATATATATATATATATATATATATATATATATATATGAATCATGGCTTGGCTTCGCAAAACGAAAATCAAGAGAGACTCTGTACACGTCGCTTGCAAGCACGTTTTTGATTGATAGGTCCAATGTGGGACAGAGATTCTCTCTCCATCTTTTCCCCTTTCTCTATCTTTTCCCTCTCTCTATCTTTTTTACTCTCTATCTTTTTTCTTTCTCTAGCTTTTTTGTCTCTATCGTTTTTCTCTCTCGCAGTCTCATTTTTTCTTTCTATCTTTTATCTCTCTCTATATATAATTTACTCTCTGTCTTTCTCTCTCTCTCTCTCTCTTTATCTTCATTCTCTCTCTCTATCTCCAGTAGTTGCAGCCTGGGTTCGATGGTATAGCATTGTAGTACTTCCCCCTCTGCTTCTTAGCCCTGAGAGCAACTCTGCATGCATTTTCAAAGAAGGAGACAGCATGATTGGTAGTGAAACAGTTCTCAGCTAAGTTTGACCATTGGCAATGTTTGACATGATAGGCAACAAAGGATTTTTTTAAACAATCATTAAATCACTTCTTTGGTGCACCTCAGCCGCGATAGACAATTGGAGATCTCGCTGTACAATACAATATATATATATATATATATATATATATATATATATATATATATATATATATATATATATATATATAAGATAAGATAAGATAATTCTAAGGACCCACGAAAATCTACCAAGGTTTCACCTAAGTGGATTTTCAGGGTAATCCCGGTTCCAGGTAGGTTTTCCTGTCTCCTTAGGTTTATCTTAGGTTTTGGCATACTTGAGCACTTTACGTAGTCGTTTTTTTTACTCGTTTTCGGTTTTTTCTTCAACACTTGAACATTTTTTTTTTAAACCATGGTTTAATGTTTTTGTTTGTTTCTTTTTTTATTCCCCATTTTTACTCGGGAACCGATCTGCAAGTTGATCTATCTGATGTTTTTTCCAAAGGAATACCACCATTTTATATATATATATATATATATATATATATATATATATATATATATATATATATATTATTTTTTACGACTTTGTCAACCCCAAACTCAAACAAAAACATTGTTTTCAATCTTTATGAGTCTACCGATTGAATAGAATTTTATTATAAACAATTGTCTTGTAAATGGAATTTTTAAAGTATTCTGAATGTAAAAATAAAGAAAAAAGTGTGCAAGACAATAAGAAACACTACCTGCCAAAAAAAAGGGAAGTTTTGTTGAAATCGGTTGAAAAATGTAGGAAATCCGTTCCAAATATATAAACGTACAGACACTCACACACACACACACACACACAATCTACGTTTTATAAGAAGTATAAGATATGGAAAGAAAGAAAGAGAGAGAGAGAGGGGGGGCTGGTGTTTTAAATGTTTCCTCATTTTCTTTCATGAAATATGTATTTGTACTATTTTTCAAGATAGTAGAAAGGCTTGAAACCGTTGCATGCCTCTATACCATGATCATTAGAATTATTGTCACGATTCAATAAAATGCTGTTTTCTGGGTCTAATGAAATTATTAGATTTTAACCTGGGGAAAATAAATAAAAAGTACAAGCAATATTTTGATAAATTTTCTCCAAAATTTTTGCATCCGACAAAACTTTCTGAAAATTATTTGAATAAATCCCAAGTTAGTAGACAACAAATTGTTGGCACCCTTCCGGTTTTCTTGTTTTAAAACATGAAAATTCATGTACTTATGGAAAAAAAACTATAAATATACAGTTTCTAGAATATTCTATTCAAGGAAATTATGTAAAGCACGCTGTTGATTTGAAAAGAAAAAAAATAACGTCAATTCAGATTTGTTCATCCTGAATGCAACAACTGTCATCATGCCAAAGAGAAAAAGAACATTGTTGCTTTTGAAAAAATACATGTAGTGTATTAAGAATAATGAAGAAAATGGCAAGATTATCATTACATTTAATCTTGCGAAGCCAAAAATATGTGCCATTATTAAAGAAATTGCTGATGACATAGGTATTTATACTTGAGATAAGAATACCTCGAAACAAAATAATCAGCATTCTTTTTCAAGTGTTCCTTGAAATAAGACTCAAGATAAACCTTTCCAAAACAAATATAATCTGGAATTTGAATGAAAGCAAAGAAAGCGCTTACCCTGGATCTATCATAAACGTTTAAGATATATTTAGCAAAAAATTGGGCATGTTAAATATCTCAGTGTATGAATCGATTATAGCATTTAATATTGAACATCGAATAGGCAGCACGAGTGTAGTTTCATCATTTGTGAGAGTCGCAAGGAATTTAATCTTTCCTTAGACTATGTCCTGCATATATACATGTTCGGATGTGCAGAGATATGCACTGATCATTTAAGCATTCCGTACCAGATTCCAAATGAATCGATAATGAAAAACAATTTAATGCTTTCCGTCCCAAAGCCAATATATTGATACTGAGGAAATAGGTATTCGTAGTTGGGATAACAATGATCTTGAACAAAAAATCAACATCATATGCCAAATGTTCCAACAAAAAGAAAAACCTTCCCAAAACCGAAACTATAATCTGGAAATGGAATGAAAGCATAGATGGCACACACCTTGATCCATGATAAAATATCAGGATGTGGAAGTAGTAAAAACTAAATATATCTAATCAATTATAACAACTTTAAGATGGAAGGTGTGATAGGTTGCATCAGTGCAGTTTGAGTGTTAATGAAGTGGAATTAGTAAATACTAAACACTTCAAATACTTCGGTGTATGTATCAGTTATAACAAATTTAAGGGCAGGGAGCAAATTGAACATAGAATATACTATGCCAAACTTCGTTTCACATAACATCGCAAAATACTATAAGCTCAAAACATTAACTTAAAATTTCGATTCATGATCTCAAATAGCTTCGTCCCCAAACAGGTTAAAAATAGCTAAATCTTCAGCTGCATAAAACCGCTTTCTCAAATCAATAGGTAAAAATGACTGCACGACAGGTAGTTTTGTCTCGTACTGCCAACAGCTACAGAACCAAAACATTAACCACAGAATTCGATTTTTCAAAGTTCTTAAATAGACATGTCAGAGAGTGAATTATATATGGGTGTCATGCCTGGTGGTAACAACGTCCAGAAATATCTAAAATATCACGTGTATACAAATGCTTTCTCAGATAAATGGCTTTGAGCGAATGATACCTGTAGGTCTCAGTTAGGACAATTCCTCTTCAAACATTGTGGTTTGGCGCTATAGAATCATAAACAAAGATTTGTACCAAAGACAGCAGAGAACATATGACTTAAGGACTTTCGACAACAGCAACCACAAAAATTGATAGAACATGTAATCGATTCGAAAATAATGACACAATCAAGATGTTGAGATACCACATATTCTAATAAAAGTTTAGGAAGGAAACCGCCATCAATAGTGGAAAGAGCGATAACAGCTATTGGACTTGAGAAACCTGTTTTCCTAAAAAAGTGTTTTAAGAAATACATTTTACCAATTTCAACCGAAAAAGGAAATAATGACATAATTAAGATGTTGACAACCCACACTACTTCAAATAAAAGGTTAGGAAGGAAACCTCCATCAATAGTGGAAAGAGCGATAACAGCTATTGGACTTGAGAAAACTGTTTTCTTGAAAAAAGTGTTTTAAGAGAAAGATCTTATAAATTTCAACTGAAAGAGAAAATAATGACATAATGAAGATGTTGATATTCCACACTACTTCAAACAAAAGGTTAGAAAGGAAACTTCCATCAATAGTGGAAAGATCAATAACAGCTACTGAAACGGAGATAGCTAATTTCCTGAAAAATGTTGTTTTAAAAGATAATTTTTATAAATTTTAACATACAGTTGAAGTGTCTGCTTGTGCAATGAATGGCGGTGTACGTCCGTAGTGATACAGAAGACGCTTATCTCCTTTTGTTCGAGATACGTTACATGGTCACATAACGAACGCTTCGTGAGTTCATTTCAGACAGTCACTCAAGCGGTAGTCGTCTTTCAGTTCGTCTACACCAACCAAATGGTAAAGTTGCTTTCTTTTAGACTAGGCCTCTCCACAGATTACAAGCACGTGGTGCCATCTCCACTTTGGAACATTGATGAATCCGGCCCGTTTAATTCTGGAATCCTAAAAATGACTTCTCCAGGTTAGGTGTATATCCAAATTATATGTAAGACATTTTTTGTTTCTCTTTATACTTTATTTGATATGTAGATACATGTGATATATAGTTCTCCACATCACACACACACACACGCACACACACACACACACGCACACACACACATATATATATATATATATATATATATATATATATATATATGGTTTTGTGTATGTCGTACTATTATAAAAGTATCTCTGAGAAAAAAAAGCATTCTTGTCATTCTTCTGTCTGTGATCTACGATGTTTTTTTCTCACGGATATAACATTGTCCATAACGGGACAAACGTAACTGGGGGAATAATTCTTTCTTCAAAGCAATCTCGTTACACGTCTATTACATTACTCTTGTCATTACCATAAAAAACGGATACTGGTTTGAACAAGTATGGAAGATTCTAATAAATCTTCAAAAAACCTCAAGTGAAATTTGGGAAGATTCTTGCCAAAACTCTGTATTGCGTTACCAGTAGTTTTGACCATCGTGCATCATTTTCAAAATAATAATAATAATAATAATAATAATAATAATAATAATAATAATAACAGTAAATAGAGGAACACCTAGTATGGAAATTATACTGTCAACAATTTGAACAGTCGCTTGTTCATGTGATAAAATCTATCAAAGATCGAAACAATGAATGTGTATTGCTTAGACTTAATATGAAATACCTCTAATATTTGTAATCGTTTTTTTTTCCCATTTTGATTGATAGTAATCAGTTTTATTATCGACCAACATCTGACGGAAAAAAGAGGAACTGTTAATTCGTGTTATATGCTTATATATTACATATTGCTCACAGATGATAAGTCGATGACCTCAAGAGAAATATTCAAGCAGAACCAATATCTATTCATATATTTGTTTCATTATCGATCGACAGTGTCTCCTAAAGGATAACGTAATGGTAAAAACGATAGATTTTTTAAAGTCTTTTTGCTGGAAAAGTGATAACACTGTATAATAAAATGTTTTAAGATTTTAGTTGTTTTCTTTTATGTGCACTGTCCTTTCAGCAAGTGAGCGAATCATGGCCCTCCACGATCTTCTATCCCTTGTATCCCTAAGTACTTTATTATCCCCCTGTTCATGTTCTTCCACCGTTATGTATTTTACTCGGTGCAACTCCACTTCCCTTCAATATTGTGAGTGTCAAATTCATCAAGCCTACTTTCCTCATTATGTGTTCTCTAGAATTCTAATTGCCATCTTATAATATTTATGTCAAACATCTATTAGACAATCCGGACAGAGCCGGCGAATATAATAACATGTTTTTTCTCTATTTGACATAGGGCTCGCTCTGTCGACCGCCATAGAGTTCTCGAGGCTGTGTACATCAAAATTCATCAGCCCAAACTATATGAGCAGAAGGATAACTTTATTCGTTCCTTGTTTGTTCAAGGGAATATGTGTAATTTTTTTTTCTATTTTATACTCTTTTTGGAATCTTTTTAAAATCTATTTTAATCGTGTTCCAATTTCCCCTCCTCATTCGCTAATTCTGCAATTGTGTCTACGTTGCTTCGTTCTATTCAAAAAAAGTCCACTTTTTAAATGTAGATCGAAAATGTAAAGAAGGATCTGTAATGAAATAGATCCTGGCTTGACATCTCGACTTCACTCACTTTCTCACCGACGTGACGTGCCTTCCCTCTGTCTTTTCTATAAATATTTTCATGGCAACTGTTCTGACAAGCTTTTCACCCCGTTTGTCCCGACAGTATGAATTTAAACGTGCTACTAGATTGGAATCTACGTCGAACCCTTCTTCTCCTAAAATAAATAAATGCAGTTTCTTTTCTCGCACTTCCCGTTTGTGGAACACCCTTCCGTTTACTTGCATCCCTGATAACTACAATGTTAAAAAATTGAAATCCAACGTAAATCGCCATCTTCTATCTTCTTGAATCCCTTTAAAATTTTGTGATTTCTCAATCCTTAATATACTCAAACATTTCTTTCACTTACATTCCCTGCAACCCCTGTGTACGAGTAACATTCTCGTCTTGTTAGGGGGTAAAATGATTAGAAATTGGCGGGGGAACTAATTGTAATAACGAATGTATGAAAACGTACTACTAATAAATATGAGATATGCCAGGAAACATTCGAAAAAATATCCAGTTACTTTCTCACAGACGTGATGTGTCTTCCCTGTGTCTTATCTACAAATATTTTTATGGCAGCTGCTCTGATGAGCTACTTTTACTGGTATCCCAACGGCATGAACTTAAGCGTGCTACTAGGTTGGCATCTCAGCCCCACTCTTTCACTGTCAAATGTCAGTTAAATGTAACGGCCTCTTCTACTCCAACAGCTTCTTCTTTCGCACTTCCCGACAATGAAACTACCTTCCTCTTACTTGCTTCTTTCGTAGCTATAATCTTCAAATTTTGAAATGTACTGTTAATCGACATCCTCTGGTGCCTTGATCCTGATTCCCATCCTTCTCGATATCTTTTCCTCAAAACACCCCTCTTTAGTTTTACTTTCACTTTGTAAGCCTTTCTTGGAGGTGATATGCTTCAAAAATTTTTTACAAATTATTTGCCGTTAAGAAGCAATTTTGTCTAGTATAGTTTTTGTCTGATAGTGGCTGTATAGGTAGAAGTTTAAAGAAACTGTATGATACTCAGCAATTTATAAAGTGAGAATAACACAATTAGAACGCGGTTGGTCTATTCAATCGCAAATACTATAGCCACCAGACCTTGTAAACATCAATTATTACATTTTTCGACTGCTGCAAAAAACACTTTGATGTGTGGCGGGAACTTTCTCAAATAAAAAACAGATTCAAGTGTTTATCGAAAACCTTTTCACATTAAAAGCGTCGGAATTTTACTCAAAATATATCGATATATATAATCGTCGATGTATAATTGAATAACCTGTTATTGTGCTTCATTATTTTATTTAAGAATTAATTTGACAAGGCAAACGGAAATTATTCATAACCCAAGATTATATATATATAAGGATCATATTTTTTTTTTATTAATCTTTGATCGATTGGAATCGGCGTGCAAATATTTACAGTAAAATAACTTAATAGTAACCGTAATGTTTTTTTAATCAGGGTTATTATGTAATGATCGTCTGCAAAAATAGTTTTATTTCTTCTTCAACAAATATCAACGAAAACCGATGTTACTAAATGGTTGTTTAATGTTAGAAAATAGAAAATATATTCAGTGACACAGCTTAATTTATCACCCCTGATAAGTTTTATTTTTATGACTGCTATCACGTATCAGTAAGGGAATTTGCTTCGATAGTTTAGCGGGGACAGAAATTAATTGTGGTAGACATTTTGTATATCAGAGTAATAAAATGTTAGGCGTTGAAATCAATAAGGACATCAAGAAAAAAAAAGGATTTTTTTTAGTAGCAGTGATTTTATTTGTAAAGCTAAGCAACTGACATTTCTTTGAAAAACGAACAAATATAGTCGAATATATTCGGAACATCACCATCATTTTTACAAGTTTACATCTGACATCAAACAACATTGGAAATCATCAGAAACACGTCAAAGGACTCAACGGACATTATCAACACATTGTTTTATTTATTTATTTTTTTATTTAGTGGTATATCAACTCCATATGGGTTATTTAATGTCGAAATATAATTTTCTTGGAAGCATTAGTAATTTCTTTTACAAAGATTTATTACTGGTAATTTTTTTCTTCAAAAAATGCATCGCTGGTAATTATTCATTATTTTTTACTTTTACAAAAAATTATTGCTGGTAATTTTTTTTACTATAAAAATGTGCTGCAGCTATGTTTTACTATTAAAAAAAATATTTATACTTTCATAGTATTTTGACCATAGTTTTTGAGTTAACTAATTGCTGGGACCCTAACAGGTTCTACCACCCGGGACTAGGGTGAACCTGGCAACAACAGCAATTAAGAGTTGGATTCACGCATTTGAAAACTTCCTGATCAGCAGAATGTTCAGGTCAGTAAATGAATATATATAAGGGTTCTGTCAAATAAATAAACGGAACGTCTACTCAAATATGGGTATCCAATAAAAAATAACTAAGTTCTAATATTTATTGTCGTCGTCATCGGCTCTATATCATATCTTAGAATTGATTTTCTTCTTTGCTGATCATTTTCTTCATGATGATGGCGCTGATGACGAAATTCGAGGTACGTCTCAGACTCAAGACTTCCAGTTCCACAAAAAAATCAATAAATATATAAATAAATAAACCTGCTCCCGTTATCCATTCTCTATCGCCATTTGGCTCTACCAGATTTCGTTGGAGGCTGAAAGAAACTCAGAACAGAAGAAAGTATCGATGGCGTAAAGTTGTTTAAGTTGGACCTCAACTTGACAAGAATTAACCCACAGACTTAATTTCCTAACTTTCCTCTGCGACACATATGGAATTAGACATGAAGAATCTAGTTAGGAAACTGCAACGGACTACCGCTGACTCTTTTCGAGTGTCACCTTCCGTAGCATGTCCGTCGTGGGTAACCCTCTTAATGCGCTGGTTCAATCGTTGCAACCTTATTGTAAGTAATGTGTTAAACATAAAAACTGTAGGTAGCCCATCTTTATTCAGAAGATAAAACCTGTTCATGTTATCACGTCCCATCAATTAAGATTAGAAAACCATGAAAGCCTTGTCTGGTTTAACATCGGGGCGTTTATTATTTTACAAGAATGTGATAGGAAAAGTCACAATTTTGGTTTTTGGCTGGGAAAAAGTCACATCGTAATTATAGTAAGTCGTCTACTTTATCTCGTATCCAAGAATTAAATTTCTTCTTTGCTGATCGCTTCCTTTATGATAATGGTGTTGGTGACATTCACCGCCAACGTACATGTTCAGGACTAGAAGCTTCCGGTTTCATCAAAACCTGCTTCCGTCATTCACTGTCTATCGCCGTTTGGCTTTGCTTAGAGGCGAAAGAAAATCAGAATAGAAGTGTCGATAGCGTGAATTTGTTTAAGGTGAACCTCAACTTGACAAGAAGTGACCCACGCCCTTAATTTCCTGACCTTTCTCTGCGGCACATATGGAATGAGAATGCAGAATCTAGTTAAGAAACTGCAACTGACTGCCGCTGAATCTGTTATAATTTTGAGTGCGCCTTCTGTAGCATGTCCGTCTTGTGTAGCCCTCATCACCCGCTTGTTCCACCGTTAGGGGGATTCTTTGGAATTCTTGTCCCTAGTCTGGTTCCTTCTTTTCGAACTTGTCGCCAATATATATTGTTATGGGACCTTACTCATAATAACATAATGGGCTATTCCATACGTAATAAATACTGCGCCTCAAGAGGAAGCAGATAGTTCCGTCTGAAGTCTGGAGTTCCGCCTGAAGTCTGGAGTTTCGTCTGAAGTCTGGAGTTCCGTCTAAATTGAGGTCCGTCAGAAGTCTGTCAGTCAGAGCGAGCGAGTCAGTCAGTCGAGTCAGAGGCAGTCCGAAACAGAGTCGCGTTCAGACAATTACTACACGACATTGGGATAGTGATACTGGACGAGACTACATTGTTCTCTCTACTAAACCTGATTGTTCGTACTAACACTTTCTACTTCTCTGTATATATTCCTGTTTGTAATATATCTGTGTTATTCCATATCCGTTTTCGAGTTCTTCTTTATCTGGTTCTACCTTGGACTATCACCATGGTACAAGGAACCGGACCATAACAGGACATGCCTTTTTATTTATTTATTTATTTTTTTTTTTGCTATCCGTTGCGCATAACAAGTTGCGACGAAGTTTCGAACTCTTACGTGAAGAACAAACAACAGAATCCTCTCTCGTCAACATGACAATTGACGACGAAGAAACCCCTAAAAAGGAAATACGAACTCTATACACGGAGTACTTATTTTTTTTGCTATATGTCACACATAACAAGTGGCGATGTGGAAAATCCTTAACATATTTTTTTGCTATCCGTCGTACGTAACAGTGGACGATGATTAAATTCTAAAAAAATTTTTTTTTCTTGATATCAAATTTCACTGACAACAAAGGAAAGTTTTTTTGCGAGCACAGGCTACAGAATATCAGATTACACAAAAAAATACGTTAACATGGAAGATTTTTAAGTCAACCATTATAGAACAAAATTCAGTTTGAACAACAACAAAGGTACGAACAAAAACATCTAGAAATGCAAGAATTTTTGATACGTGCAATGGCAAATAAGGAGCAAAAACCCGAGAACGAATCATTTCTCTCTCAAGACGCTATTTGGAGTAATATCGAAGATTTCAAGTACGCACCCGACGAAAATAAAACTTTTGCAAATTACTTCCGAAGGTATGAAGATCTTTATGATTTTGACTGCAAAGATTGGTCAGACACACTTAAAGTACGCCTTTTATTAAGACAATTAGGCACAGGCGAATATACCAAATTCGTTGATTATATCCTTCCCAGAAAAACAAGCGAAAAATTGCTAACGGAACTTTACAGCCATAATACTTCACTGTTTCATAAAAGATGGAAATGCATGAACCTTACAAAAAAATAGCGAAGATTACGTAACTTTCGCATCCATTGTTAATAAATATTGTGACGACTTCAGATTATCGGAACTGAGCGCTGACAACTTCAAATGCTTAATTTACGTCCAAGGTCTGGTTTCAACCAAAGACGCAGAAATGAGACGTAAAATACTTACTAAGTTGGAAAAAGAACAAGATCTGACACTTCAAAAACTAGCCGAAGACTGCCAGAGATGCGTCAGCGTACAAAAAATCTCTAAGGACATAGAACAAGATGGCATAGCATACATACGCAAAGTACGAAGACAAACAAATTTTCCCTCCTCACAAACAAAGCAAACAAATTTTCCCTCCTCACAAACAAAGCGAACTGATTTTCCCGCCTGAAGAACAGGTAAAAAAAATTTTGTTAATTATAATAAACATAAAAAGAAACTACCACCAAGTCCATGCTATCGTTGTGGGTCTTGGCATTGGGTTAAAGACTGTACATATCGTGCTAAAACTTGTCTATCATGTAAAAAAATGGTCACAAAAGTTCTCACTGTTGGTATAGAAAAGAAAGCAGAATAAGAATTACGAGTACCGACCAAACAGATGAGACTAATATAAGAAAATATGTACTAGTTGAAATGCAAAACAGAAAAGTTAGGTTACAGCTGGATTCTGGTTCAGATTAACTATCAAAAATCTACAAACATGGAGAAAACTGAACAAACCTGTCATGTTAAAAACGGATAAAATTGCGAGATCAGTTACGGGGAGAAAGATAAAATTCGAGGGTGAAATAATCACAAACGTAACATTTAACGGAATGACGAAAAAACTAAAAATGTACGTCTTAAGAAATACCGGAAACCTATTCGGGACAGACTGGATGCAAAAATTCGAATAGTGTGATCTACCTATTAGCACCTACTGCCACAATGTAATAAGCTTATCAACCGATCAGACAAATTAAAAGGAAAACTAAAAACGAGTTTCCCCGAAGTATTTTCGGCAGGTCTCGGAAGATGCAAAAAAATGGCAGCTAATATCAAAATAAAGGATAACGTTCGACTTATTTTTAAGAAAAAAAGGAGTGTACCTTTTACGTCAATAGAAAAAATTGACCAAGAATTATCTAGACTCGAAAATACGGGCATATTGAAAAAAGTAGGGTACCGCAAATGGGCCGCACCGACGGTCTACGTTAAGAAGAAATCAGGAGAAATTCGAGTTTGTGCTGATTTTTCTACAGGTTTGAACGCAGCAATAAAGGACTACCACTATCCGCTACCTAGTCCTGAAGAAGTATTCACTAAATTAAATGGCGGAACATATTATTTTCATAAATTGATCTAAGTGAGGCCAACTTGCAAATTCCAGTCGATGAAGAAAGTTCAAAACTACTATACATAAACTCACACAAGGGATTGTACAGATACCAAAGACTACCATTTCGAATTAAAGTAGCCTCGGCTATTTTCCAGCAGACAATGGATACGATGCTGGCAGGACTAGAAGACATAATAGCATATCTGGATGACATATTGATTAATAGCGAAAGCGTTGAACAACACAGGCAACATGTACAAGAAGTGTTTAAGAGAATTCAAAGCTACGGATTCAAAGTGAAAGAAAATGTGTGATATTTTCATGAAGGAAATTAAATATCTTGGCCACATAATAGACCAAGAAGGTAGACGTCCAGACCTTGAAATGTCTACAGCAATAAAAAAGATGCCAGTTCCTAAGAACATACCAGAACTACAAAGTTTTCTTGGATTAGTGAATTACAACCAGGAATTCATACCTCAAATGCATAAACTTCGCGAACCATTGAACGAACTGCTAAAGAAAGAAAAAGTTTGGCAGTAGACAGATCAATGCCAGGAAACATTCGAAAAAATGATCAAGACATAACATCGGATTTATTTTTGGCACACTATGATCCTAAACTAGAGATTATTGTCGCAAGTGATGCAAGCGCCTACGGTGTCAGAGCGTGTATATTACATAAAATGCCAGATGGGACAATAAAATCTATCGCACATGCTTCTCGAACCCTACTACCATCGGAGAAAAACTATTCACAAATTGAGAAGGAAGCTCTAGAAATTATCTTCGTAGTAACAAGATTCCATAGATACGTCTATGGTTGACACTTTATTCTGCAGACGGATCACAAACCGTTAATAAAATGCTTTGGTTCAATAAAAAGGTCTACCGGTGCACACGGGAAATAGACTACTTAGATGGGGAATGATTCTTCTGAACTATAATTTCAGATTGGAATATTTACCAACGAAAAGAATCGGGCACGCGGATGGTCTGTTGAGACTTATACCAACAAAGACAGAGCCATTAAAAGATACGGTAATCGCAGCCCTTAGAGATGAAGAAGACATAAGAACAGTACTAAGTTTGTACAGTCAGAAACCTCCCAGTCACATTGCAAGAAATAAAAATGAAGCCAAAAATGACGAAATTATTAATGAAACAAAAGCAAATATAGTAGAAACAAATGGGAAAATTTCGGACAGCTTTTCTCTATGCGATAATGTGCTACTTTACAACGCAAGATTTGTAATCCTCGAAACTCTACAAAAACGCATACTAAAGGATTTCCACAGAGGACACCCGGGTAAAAATGGAATTAAGTCGCTAATGCGAAGCTATGTATATTGGAAGAATATGGACCAGGACGTGTTTCGGTGAAAAAATCCTATTACAGAAACGACCATAAATTTCCTCCACGAGCTATTCGCTCGGTTTGGCGTAGTGGACTGTTCAGTAACAGATAACGGAACGCAATTCACGTCAGAAGATTTCCAAGAGTTTTGAGAAATCTATGAAGTAAAACATAAAATCCCCGCCTTACCATCCAAGATCAAATGGACAAGTGTTGAGATTCGTGGATACTCTCAAAAGAGCATTACGAAAAGTGTACGATGTGCCTATGGAGAAAGCATTACAGCAATTCCTACAGGTATATAGAATAACGCCAAATAATTCTACACCATCAACATTATCACCAGCAGATATCATGTTTGCTAGGAAAATCAGATCAGCGTTCGATAAATTACTACCAAGTAAAACAAAACAAGTAACACAGTCTTACACACCAAAAAGAAAATTCCTCCCAGAAGAAAAAGTTTTTTTTTAAGGCATACAAAAATAATACCTCTTACTGAGAAAAAGGGATAATTGAGAAAAGAATTGGCAATATGATGTACATAGTTCAAGGAAAAAAATTCTCACACAGAAGAAGCGTAAACCAAATTAGGAAGAGACCGTTACAGGATGCTAACGGTCCACCTCCAGAAGAGGTATTGGACACGATTTTCGACACATTCGATATAACAAGACCGCAAATAATGCCAGAACCAAGAAAATCGTCTAGAAAAAGAAAATTTACGGAACCTTTAGAAATACATCCAAAGAAAAAAAAGATATTAAAAAAAACCCTTCTACGCAAAATTTTCGGAAGTGGGGTGTTATGGGACCTTAACCATAATAACATAAGGAAGCAGAGAGTTCCGTCTGAAGTCTGGAGCTCAGTCTGAAGTCTGGAGTGAGGTCCATCAGAAGTCTGTCAGTCAGAGCGAGCGATTCAGTCAGTCGAGTCAGAGGCAGTCCGAAACACAGTCGCGTTCAGACAATTACTACTAAACCTGATTGTTCGTACTAACACTTTTCTACCTCTCTGTATATATTTCTGTTTGTAATATATCTGTGTTATTCCGTATCCGTGTTCGAGTTCTTCTTTATTTAGTTCTACCTTGGACTATCACCATGGTACAAGGAACCGGACCATATATATATATATATATATAATATTAATTCATAATTTGTATGGATAATTCCGAGGAGGACTAATTCAAAGAGAGCTCAATGTAAGTAACAGAGCAATAATAATAATAATAATAATTACAGACGATTCTTAAAAATCCATTCTGTTATAATTTATTTCATGAATATACAAATATTCACCTCTTCATGAAGTTTTTTTTTTTTAAATAAATAGAATCAATTTGTCCAGACAATAGGAAAATGGCCATGAAAAAAAGAAATAAAGGAAATAGGGAAAAAAAAATAATATTAAAAGAGGAAGAAAGAAAAATGAAAATTTCAACATGAGGTTTTAAAAACAATTTGGGGGAAAAAGAGAAAGATAGAGAGGGGGAGAAAGGGAGGTGAGAGGTGAAGGGAGAGAGAAGGAGAGCGTGAGAGAGGTAGGTAAAGAAAAGAAAGAAAAGAAGAAATATTTAAACATCAGGGCTCAACAAGTTAATATAAAAGGAAAGGGAGTGGGGATCAGACTTAAATATTATATATATATATATATATATATATATATATATATATATATATATAATGTTTCACAAGTGACTGGTAAGACCAGACGAGGACAATCTGTTTCTGAAGTAAATTCAGAAACATCATTTCTGACACAAAACATTATATATATATATATATATATATATATATATATATATATATATATATATATATATATATATATAATGAAAAAAGGAAATCCTAAACTTCCAAGTGATGGGAATTTAAATTTATTTAACACCTGAAAGATATATTCATCCTGATTTAGATTATTGCTTATATGTCGAATAAACTACAAAAGCGATGATGCTGAGTATAACAGTATTAAACGAAATGTAATAACATCGACTTTGATAAAGATTAGACATACAATTAGAAGCGCTCAAACTTACCTATTTGAAACACATTTGAATTTATTGGATCCAGGCATTATCTATGTCAGAAAACAAGAAATAATGACTAAAGTACAGGTTGTCCAAAAAAATTTGACATCATTTTCGAAGTATGATAATTATCTTGAAAACTACTGAGTACAGTTCAATGAAATTGAACAGCTTAGGTGTTGAACATCATAACTATATTATGGTACCGATTTCAAAGGTGTTCAATATTTGCATTTGATAAGCACTTACCAAACACACTGTAGCATGTCTCCGGTAACATTATTCAGTGCGGAAGTGATTCTCTGCTTAGTTCATCAATGCTAGAAGGAAAAGAGATGGGGGACCATAGATCAGACCCTTCACATATCTCCATAAAAAGAAATCACTTGGGGACAGGTCCGGGGATCGCGGCTGCCATTTCATCAGAAAACTGTCTTCATCTCCACCACGCCCGATCCATCTCTCTGGCAGATTCTTATTCAGGCAACAAAAATAAAACATTAAATATAAAATCTTGATCTGTTTCTATTCATTCTGGGAAAAATTGAGGTTATTTCAACAAGAATTGTCAAAATTCTTGGCCTGAGAAATGATGTCAAAGTTTTTAGGACACCGTGTAATTTTAAAGGTTTCACTCAAAAGCACGCATACATTGATGGGACTGTAAATAATGCAACGGTTATTGATATGGAAAATGGAGTCAGCGATTTGCGTTCAAATATTAGTCGATTTTCATTTGTTGCCTGTCAGTTAATTACTTATCCTGGTAACTAATCGATCTTTAATTTCTCTGGTATTATTGAATCACTAAAGTTAATATTTAAAAATAATGTTCACCTATACAAGGCTGAAGAGTGACTCAAGGTAGAGACAGTTGTTGCTTAAAAAGTAAGAGTCAAGGGCAAAAAATATGTGGATGTGTGGGGAAGATATCGGTTAACTCTTGACTTGAAGAAGTTAAGATTGCAGTTGCCAGGAAATCACGACTCCTGTGATTCTCTTACATAAAGCAAAAGTTCTTAGAAAAAAGCTATCCGAGTGAACTTACTCTTTACTAAAGGAATACGATCGGGAGTGGTGATTTTTCTAAGCTTAGATTAAATGTGACATAAAACTGAATGTATGGGACACCCAGTGAGGATCGAACTCACTTTTCAGTCGTAAGTAATCTTGCTGAATAAGTTTGCGTACAATGGCATCACGTCGAAGTGCCCAAATGAGAGAGGGAATGAAAGTGTATCTTTCTTTAATATACGTGGTCTGGTTAGTCTTCGTTGGGTAGTAGAGTTGGGTGATTTGGTTTGTTGATCTTATTTAGAGGCATATAAATAACTCTATTGGTTATTTAATGCTGAAATCTAAATATTTGAACACACTTTTATGGCTTCTACTAAATATATTTTGAACGCAGTTGTGTGCATTAAAGTACAGATAAAATGTATTGCTGGTCATTTTACTATGAAATATATTGTGGGTAATTCTACTATAAATATATATTATTCGTAATTTTAGCATAAATAGCTATTGTTGCTATTTTTATTATAACATTATTATTTGGCCATAGGTGAGACCCTTACATATACACCCTAGCTGCGTACGTAGCAAATGAACCTAGTCTACCCTAGGTAAGAGTAGACCTGGGAACAACAGCAATTAAGAGTTGGTTTATTGCTTTTCAAGACCTCCACTATCCTGATTAGAGTCTTTGCTGCAGGATGTAGTTTATCGTCATACCCAGGACTAAGAGTTGGGGGAACTAAGTATTGATGATCGTTTGAACATTTTCCATAGATATAGCGGTGGAGTAGCGAGAGGTCTGCAGCGTCAAAAAATTAATCATCCACAAAGTGGCGTAAAAGATTTTTGAATCTATCAATACTGGAAAGCAGCACCAGCTCGGATTCTACACGAATCATCATCAATGTAAAATCATATGTCTGGGTAGACTAAGGGTCAAATTCTAAGCTTGACCGTTGAGGGCTCATGCGTGGTAATCGATGTGGGAGAGGTCATCATATGTAGTTGTCATATAGGAAGAAAATGAGTAACTACCGAGACCGAGGTTCGAACGTGGCACTCTGGATTTATGAATATATGTTTTCTGTCAGGTGTATAAATAGCGGTGTCAAGCTGCTGACTGCAATGATTATTGAGTGACTATTGAGTGGAACGATCCAGTCGAATTAGTGTGAATTATTATGCGTCGATGATTTGGTTTTTGATTTAGGATTTACCAGACGTTAATCCGAGTCGCGCTACTAACAAATGTATTCACTGAAATGGTTAATTATCATTGGTTGACTTTTACTTCTTTGTTCTTGTTAAGTATTTATCTGCGGCATCGAGGTTCGAGCGTGACGCTCTGGACTTATGAATATATATGTTTTCTGTCAAGTGTATAAATAGTGATGTCAGGCTACTGACTGGAGTGATTATTAAGTGACTATTGAGTGGAACGATCCAGTCGAATTAGTGTGAATTATTTTGCCTGGATGATTTGCGTTTCGATTTAGGATTTACCAGCCGTTAATCGGAGCCGTGCTACTAACAAGGTATTCACTGAAATGGTTAATTATCTTTGGTTGACTTTTACTTCTTTGTTCTTGTTAAGTATTTATTTGCGGTTCTAATTAAATACTGTTTTATCTTAACATTGGTGTCTTGAGTTATACTTAATCATTAACGGCCACCTTACATCACAAAAGTAGTGGAATAGTATAAGGATGTACGTAGATGGTAGATATATGGCACGCGCCAACGGAATATAGATCGCTCATTGAGTCGATTCCATCTCTAAGCTGTAAACTTTACAAGCGTATTTGTGAGCAAAGGGGGACTGATTTCGAAAGCAAATAAATAAATAAATGAAATATAATAAATAAATAAACAGACATTATTTTTATCGATATTCTCTGAACTTCTGCCTATCGCTTCGCGCTCACAGGGCCCAAGGGGCGCGTATACGAAAGCATATTTCCCGTTCTACCTGATTTTATAACAGACGGCAAATACTAAGACACACACACACGCACGGGCAGAAAATAATACAAGCGCATACACAAGCAAAAATATACGGACACACAAACGCAGATGTGCACACATGGAAACGGCCACCAAAAATCATGCATGTTCCCACAAGTGCCCGGGAAAAGGCAAAAAATAGATGGACATATATAGGCAAATTAAAGAGAACACAAAATGAGCAATGAGGCACAAAAGCAGGCCAATACACACGTACAGAGAGAGAGAGAGAGAGAGTGAGAAAGAGAGCAAGAGAGAGAGAGAATGAGAAAGAGAGCAAGAGAGTAAGAAAGAGAGCAAGAGAGTAAGAAAGAGAGCAAGAGAGAGAGAGTGAGAAAAAGAGCAAGAGAGAGTGTGAGAAAGAGAGCAAGAGCGAGAGTGAGAAAGAGAGAGAAAGATCAAGAGAAAGAGAGCAAAAGAGAGCCAGAGAGAGAGAGAGAGAGAGAGAAAGAGAGCAAGAGAGAGAGAGAGTGAGAAAAAGAGCAAGAGAGAGTGTGAGAAAGAGAGCAAGAGAGAGAGTGAGAAAGAGAGCAAGAGAGAGAGATATCAAGAGAAAGAGAGCAAAAGAGAGCCAGAGAGAGAGAGAGAGAAAGAGATCAAGATAGAGAGTGAGAGAGCAAGAGGGAGGGAGAGCAAGAGAGCAAGAGAAAGAGAGCAAGATAGAGAGAGAGAGAGAACAAGAGAGACAGAGAGAGCAAGAGAGAGAGCAAGAGAAAGAGAGAGCAAGATATATATAGAGAGAGAGCAAGAGAGACCAAGAGAGAGAGAGAGAGAGCAAGATATATAGACAGAGAGAGCAAGAGAGAGCAAGGGAGATAGAGAGAGAGAGACAGCCAGATAGATAGATAGATAGAGAGCATGAGAGATACAGAAGCTCTCTTGTTTCCCAGTTAACTTTCATCTTCAAAAATATAAACGTAATTTCAATCGTTATACCCGCCGTCTTGATTACACTTGTTTTATTTTTCCTCACTCTTTAATCTATATGTTTCCCTTTTTTTAATAATATAATAGTTATATATGACTGCATACTCCTATAAACAATATAGTATGTAACATGGCTACATGGAACCATAAGTTCTATGTTAATAGTTTCTTTTCCTGTTTTTGGAATTTTCTTGCTTTCCAGCCCAATTTAAAAAAAATTAAATGCAATATCAATCATTATCTTCAGTCTTCTTAATACTGTTCTTTTCCTCTCTCCTTAATAGTAGTGTTTCTCATCTCCTCTAACACTCAGTAACCTGTTGCAGCCTAGGGACATTATTGTTTTACTTGGGCAGAAATCAAAAAAATGCACACACAGAGAGGGAAAATACGCAATCTCAGAAAAGCGCACGGATACACACGCACGCACACTCAAAAAACGCCCAGGAATATATATATATATATATATATATTAGATTTTCTAGCTTTGCGGCTTTTGTTATTTCTGTGGAAAGTCATTGGCTAACGAATATCAATCTACTCTAGTTGGTCATCCATACTGGACCACACAAAAATCTGATATTAAATAACTTAACAAGGGTTGCCATACTGTGAAATCAACCAGTTTAGCTTGAGCTAGTGGTAATAGTTCAAGAGTAAGCCTGGTTGGCTATTTCTACTCCGTGGTAAGATCGATCTTCGGTCTGTGTCCTATGTAGGTCAATTGTGCCCAAACAAATCCAAGGTAGGTAAATAACAAAATCAAATCGGTATAGGGCAATGGTGAATGAAGTGAAGTAGTTGCCTATTACTAATAAGTAACACATCTCATATTTATGATCTTGGGTGTCCCATATTTTTGATCTTCGATGTCCCATATTTATTATCTTGGGTGACACTTTTTTTTTTTTGATATTTGGTGTCACATAATTAGGATCTTGGGTGTCACATATTTATAGTCTGGAGTGTTCCATATTTATGTTCTTTGGTGTCACATAATTATGATCTTGGGAGTCCCATATTTATGATCATGGGAGCCATCATCATCGTCATTATCATCAGTTCATTAACTGGGTGTGGTCACAGCGTCGCTGTACAGCCAAACACAATAACTCATCTCTCCATAGATCGGGACTGTAATCGTTGCATGTCTTGAACAACTAGAGTAGTTAAATTTCCAAATCAAACGGCAGCGAATCTCCCTACAAAAGTGAAGGCACGACACTTGGCTACGGACTCGTGACTGTTGACTCCATTGGGGTTACCCTCAGTTTTGGCCGTTGATTTCAGGCTATGAAACCCTCCGTGTGTCGGTACTGCGTCATACACACTCAGACTGCGTACATAACTTGGGAACTCGGTCTACCCCATAGTGCTGGATGGCCATCGACCCTTCAAGTAGCTTTTATGCACTTTTTAATAGGTCTTGCTTTTAATCTTGCTGGGTCTCAAGGTAAGCTCCTCAACAGAAAAGCCTAGTTGTAGAACCGGTTTAGTCATCGATGACCCGACAATGCAGCAGGTATTAGTGGGTTATATGCTATCAGGAGCCCTCGTAATGAGATCTGATAATAAGTTCAATAAATTTATCAAACATTTGGCCCTGGTGAATTTTCTATGTGAAACTCTTGAGTCGGGTAAACATTTGAACTTTTCTTAATTTATTGAATATTTCACGTAATATAAATTTATTCATTTTATTTTAATTTAAACTATTTAACTATTTTATATGTATATATTGTATTTCATATTTTAATTATGAACGTTCGGTGAACTGAAAAACATTCTGATGCCCTCCAGTGTTAGGGAAATGCTATTTGGAGGAGAGCGAGGTCTATTTTGACTTCAGAGCAGGTAGCATAAAAAGAATAGAGATCATTTGAATTTTTGAATAGTTATTCTTATTTTCAGATTCATAATTTAAAAAAAAAAGACTTAAATACAGAGAACTTCTGCTTCATTTGCCGTGCAAACAAAACAAAGAAAAGGCATTCACATAAATAACCTCCTTACACACTTGTCATATAGGATATAAAGGAATGAAATCATCATGTAAATAAGCAGATTTAAGCGGAGTTCAGCAGAGTTTGCATTAGGTCTTAGCGGCACGCTAAGCTCTTAGTGATTGTCGAACACTTTGGGTGTGAGCAGAGAATTCGACAAGCATGTACAATTGTCTGCCTTCCAGCCGAGGCTGAGTTTACAAATTCGCGCTTGCTTCACACAGAGCTCGACCGAATTATATTTTTTTTCCGGGAGCAATATTGTCATCCAAAGATAGACGGGTTCGCTGTATCACATCTCATCAGTGTGGTTAGACATCCAATGGTTTCAAGCCGGAACGAAACCCAACCGATTTGTCATCAGTGAGAGATTTTAAGCTTCAGGTTCCCGGCCCTAGAGAGAAAGGAGAATTTTTTCGTATTTATTTTTCCATATACACACCAGTGACCTAGAGGACTCAGTCCGTTGGGAGAGTATATATATATACACACACACACACACACACACACACACACACACACACATATATATATATATATATATGATTTTAGTCATCCACAGTATACATACACACACACACACACACACACACACACACACATATATATATATATATATATATATGCGAAAACTTCCTCCGTCGTAAATTTAGCCACCCCCACCTTACCCTGACCCGGCATCTATGAAAGTAACTCTATACTGATACAAATTATTAACACCCCACCCCTGCCGATTCTAATCAATCCGCCCTTGATGTTACCATGGAAATTTTTGATTTCAATTCTGACCATACTATTAAAACTCGTAAATTTCAGAAATAAGTCATTCCCAAAAAAATTTCGCTTGAAGATGGAACAGAGCCTACTTTAACTCAAGTTAATTCAAATATTATTTTGAAGTTTTCGGCTCTTGTTTTGAAACATGAGACCTCTTATGTAGCGAGTTGGAATCATATTTTTAAATAATTATATATATATATATATATATATATATATATATATATATAGTTACATGAATCATTCATACAAAAAATAAATATAGAGGTTAATGATTTAAATGGCGAGAATACATCTTCGCAAACAATACCAGTACAAAAGAATTCTCTTATTACTATATTTGTACAAAAACGCACAGCCTTAAAATTTTAAATTAAAAACTCAGCGTTGCGACCGCACGTTCCAAAACAATAACACATTTCTTCAACTATCAGTAAATGTTTTATGCCTTAGTGGCTTTATCACCTTCCTTGGGGTGAAATACTAAAAAATAGAAAATAAAAAGAACACATTATGAGAATGCAAGATATACGTCACATGCTTTGGTATTATAAGAGGTTCTATCAATAAGGTTATTATAATAACGTAATTTTCAGAACAATGAGACACAAGATATTTCTGCCCAAATCCACGAATGAATCCGATAATCAAAGATCAAAGGCTTCGTAATATGACATTAATAAAATGATGAAATAGTGCCAGCGTCTTGTCACCTGATTTTACCGTTGTCACCAAGAAGTTCCGGAAAAGAGATCTTCAGAATTAAGTCTTCTGATGAAAAGGTCAAGCCAAACAGAAGATGAAATTTCTTCTCAGAGAGGCTCGTTAGACTTTTCGACGAGGCAGGCGAGTCCATTCATCAGGAAGATTTTAGAACTTTACTTCAAAGAATCTCCTTTATGAATTACAGCCTAGATTTTGATAATACAATGAAAGTATTGTTTTAAGAGTTATTGTACATATGAATACCCTCTACGTGCTCGGGGCAAATTATATTAGGTTGGTGCAAAAATAATGACGTAATAATGTCTTTTTTTACGTCATTATTTTGCACCAACCTAATATCTATCTATTATTGTCTGTTCAGATATATATATATATATATATATATATATATATATATATATATATATATATATATATATCATTGTCTTTATCTATCTCAGTGTGTTCATATCTATATCTCTATCTCTCTATGTATCATTGTCTGTTCAAATCTATCTATCATTGTTTATATATCTCGGTGTGTTCATATCTTTCTATCTATTTTTGTCTCTTCATATCTATCTCTCTATCTATCTCTCTCTCTATCTATCTATCTATCTATCTATCTATCTATCTATATATATATATATATATATATATGCTATTGTCTGTTCATATCTATCTATCTATCTATCATTGTCTATCTATCAATCTATCTATTTATCGATCTATCTATCTATCATTGTTTATCTATCTCAGTGTGTACATATCTATCTATCTATCTCTCGCTCTTTCTCTCTCCCTCTCTTTCTCTCTCTCTATATATATATACTATTGTCTGTTCATATCTATCTATCATTGTCTATCTATCTCAGTGCGTTCATATCTATCTATCAATCTATATATTTATCGATCTATCTACCTATCTATCTATCATTGTTTATCTATCTCAGTGAGTTCATATCTATCTATCTATTTATCGATCTATCTATCTATATATCTATCATTGTTTATCTATCTCAGTGTCTTCATATCTATCTATCTATCTATCTATCTATCTATCTATCATTGTTCATCTATCTCAGTGTCTTCATATCTATCTATCTATCTATCTATTTATCGATCTATCTATCTATCATTGTTTTTCTATCTCAGTGTGTTCATATCTATCTATCTATCTATCTTTTTATCGACCTATCTATCTATCATTGTTTATCTATCTCAGCGTGTTCATATCTATCTATCTATCTATCTATCTATCTATTGTAGTCCAATAATATGTATGTATGCATGTATGCATGTATATATGTATCTTTCTATTTATCTGTTTGTCTTCTTATATAAGTATTCGCGGTTTATAATATATATTTAGATATTTTTTTGTTTTTATGATAAGAATTTACATTATTTTCAGTAGTATCTTATATATATATATATATATATATATATATATATATATGTGTGTGTGTGTGTGTGTGTGTGTGTGTGTATTACCTGTAAATTTATTCTGAATTCGCTTCATTCCATTTATCTTTGGAACCCATCCAAGATAGAGTATATATATATATATATATATATATATATATATATATATATATATATATATATATATATATATATATATATATATGTTATCTTAACTTTTCTAACATTTGCTAGGGCCAAATTTTCGTTCAGGACATAAACGAAAAACATTGTTGTTTTCGTCATTTCTCTCTCTCTCTCTCTCTCTCCTCTTTTTCTTGAGGCGACAATGGACTAAAACTCATTTGTATATTTACACATTCTTAAAGCATTTCTCCGATCTTTCTGTAGAGTTGGCCGAGAGACAAGCGAAAGTGAATCTCTCAAACACTCTCACGTGGTATCTTAATTATTTCCGCATCCCTCGACGTTTGACGGTTGAAGTGTTAAAGTAACAGGAGAATATAATGTCTCTTTCCACTAATGACACCGTCCGAAATGTTCAGAAGGAGGTGGAACACCATTAGCGCTGTTATATTCTGCCTTATAATTTAAACCGGTTTCGGCTTTAAATTCATAGTTATAGCGCAAAATCCATCGTTAAAGATGCAGGTAGAATGATAGTACCGTTGAAGTAAGTACCTGCCTCCTCCTGCTATCATCTACCTTTATAAGAGCCAGATCAGGCCGAAAATGGAGTACTGTTGCTATATTTGAACGGAAGCTGCTCTGAACTCACTATCCGGTCTTGATAGAGTTCATAAGCGTCTCCGAGTCCTTGTGGGAGAAGAATGATTTTCCACTCTCCAACCTCTCTCTCACGGGCGGGATGTAGCGAGCCTCTCATTCTTCTACCGCTAGCTCCATGGAAAGTACTCGGAGGTACTACATTTCTTGAATCCGTCTAGCCTTCAAGGCCATGCCATTTAAATAGTAGTCAATGACCCACAGGACCTCCATATTCCACCAGCGAAAAGTTTCACTTGAACAGCTTCTCCCTGAGAAGCATTTCCCTGGCAAAGAGACTCCCAAGGGGATGTTTCCCCGATTAGTACAATCGTAATAAGTTCATATCTAGAGCTAACGGTTATCTTCCCCAAAGCTCCATATGAACTCCCCCTTAACGAAACCCTCTACTTCGAGTGGCTCACGGGCTTTGTGTAGGTTGAAACTTACTGTAAAAAAAAATGGCTGTGATAAACAGACTGAAGTTATCCCTGACATCACAACATGGCTTTATGTATGTAAAATATGTGGTTGTCTTACGTTGTATTATTTGTATGTTTGTTTTAAAATATTCAGTGGAAAAATGCTGGTTAGTTGATTATGTTTAGTGGAATATCAACAGCTCTATGGGTTAGATATGACACAAAAGTACAGTGCACCCAGTGAGGATCGAATTCACTATTCAGTCGTAATTGATTTAGCGGAATAAGCGTCGAAACGACCAAATACGAGAGGGAATGAAGGTGGATCTTTATTTAATGGACATGGCGTGGCGAGTCTTAGTTGGGTGAGAAAGTTGGGGAATTCGGTTTGTTGATTTTGCTTACCGGCATATCAACACCTCTATGGGTTAGCTAATGCTGAAATCTAAATATTGTGAACACAGTTTTATGGCCTTCAAGTCAGTGAATTTGGAACGCGATTGTAAGTCTTGAACTATAGATAAAATGTATTGTTGGCCATTCTTCTATAAAATATATTGTTAGTAATTCTACTATAAAATGTATTGACGGTCAAATTACTTTAAAAATGTATTGCTACTCAATTTTCTATAAATATGTATTGGTGGTAATAATTTCGGGGAAGGTAGGAGGTCATTTTTTATCTTTTGTGACATATGTAAGTTTTTAAACCTAATAAACAATTGTGTGCAATTTGTCTGCGTTTTTTGCAGGTATGTATTTACATGTTCTTTCTCTCTGCACATATATTGCTTTATTACAAGGAAATTATATATATATATATATATATATATATATTATAATAATATTTTTTGTTTAAAAATATGATTCCTTCGCTACATAAGAGTTCTCATGTTTCAAAAACGTGAGCCGAATTTTTAAACAAAAAATATTATTATAATATAAGCTCTACTTCTGTATGGAGCACTGTTTTTTAAAAATAAAAACAAAAATACTAAGGAACCCCGGATTATGCACCCAGCGTGTTCTTTTCTATTTTCTGCATACCTGCACAAGGATACATATATATATATATATATATATGTGTGTGTGTGTATATATATATATATATATATATATATATATATATATATATATATATATACACATACACACACAAAATTGTCCTTCTACTGTGTTTGTTTTTGCCAGTATGTGCGAATACATTCGTTCTCTATACATATTTGTATGGTGTATGTGTGTCTGTGTGCGTAGTATGTGTGTGTGCATGTATGCTGCGTTTTTATGTGTGTTGTGTTATGATTTGTCTCGTACTGGTTTACGTTTGTCTATGTATTTGTAGGTAGGAATTGTCTGTTTGATATATTGGCATAAATTTTTATTTACGTTCGTTGTATTTATCCATGAGTTTACTGTTGCCTGATAATTTAATGTTGCTTTTCTAAAGGTTAATTCTGTTTTCGGGTGATACCTATATAGGACTTGATGCATTTTGGGCTCCTGAATGCATAAATCACATTTTTGGAGTTGCAATTTAAGTTTTTTTTTTGTTTTGTTTTTTTATTTATTTTGGTTGTTTTTAGTATGTCTTTCATTTTATCATTCTTGTTAAGTAGTTGTAGATTTCTTGTAATTTCTGTAAATAGTTCTGAATGGTTTTCGTTGACACATATGAGAATTGAGAATTTTTTCATCTTTGAGTTTCTTTAGTTGGTCTAAAGGTATTCTGGTTGAACTAGCGATTAAATTACTTTCTGGACATTTTAGTCTTAGTGTTTTATTTTCTCTTTTAATTTTATGCCAAAAATAGGATCAGTTTTGCTATGGTGAACTACCAATGCTTTTTGTGTATGCGTGTTTTTTATAACGTTTTTGCGTTCATGTAGTCCTTTGTTTAAACTTCTTGATGTTTCTCTAATTCTTTCGGGATATCCTTGCAGATTTCTCCTTCAAGTTTTGGCTTGTTGTTCCGTATTAAACAAAAAGATTAGATGAACATCAAAAAAGACATCTTAAAGAACAACGCACAAAACGAATCGCTCGTTTGCCATAAGTAAATTGACCATAATTTTGACATGAAAATACTACTCTACTTAAAAGAGGAAATAATTCACTAAAACGAAAATCCCTTTTTCAGTCACAGTAAATTTACGTCCAGCACTTACAAAGTCTCGCCATTTTTGGCACATTTTCTGTTATTACATAGTGGGATATTTTTAAAAAAAATGAGGAAAGAAAGGGAAAAGGAATATAGATCAATTTGTCCGAGAAATTTTCATAGAAAATATTCGTCCTTTGACAGGATTCGAACCTGCATCCTCTACGGAACTGCCATTTAGCCCGGCGTGCCTAACCGATTCGGCCACAATTCATGGAAGATTGAAGTTTATAAGCAGTATATCCGACCTTGCCAACCGAACGATCCTTTGTGGCCGAATCGGTTACGCACGCCCGGATAAATGGCGGTTCCGCATAGGATGAAGGTTCGAATCCTGTCAAAGGACGAATAATTTCTATGAAAATTTCTCGGACATTCAGGCCGGTAAATGTTATTTAATACTGTTTATTATAAACAGAGCATTTACTTAAATACTTGTATCTATAAAAAGAACGTTAAACATAAAATGTCTTATATATATATATATATATATATATATATATATATGAGATAACATATGAGGTATGTGGACTGGTCATGTCTTGAGAATGTCTGTCGACAGAATACCCTAGATCCTAATGTACAACCAGTTAGATCAGGACTACAGGAATGTAGGACGCCCATGGCTAAGATACAAAGACACGCTGAAAATCAACTTTTCAACAGTTAATATACCACATAACACCTTTGAGCGCTTAGCTTTGGAGCGCGTAGAATGGAGATCAGCGTGTTTTATTGGACTCAGTAATTTTCATCTTCATCTTCAAGAAGCGAGAACAAGATCTAAAAGGTCAGCCAATCTAACAGTGATCACATCTCACAATTCTCACACCTGCTCCATATGTGGCCACCTTTGTAAATCAGTAGCGGGTCTTAAATGCCACTTAAGTTTATCGCATAAACTTTCATAACTGAATCGATAAGCTGGGAGAGTCCGTTATTATATATATATATATATATATATATATATATATATATATATATTTGGCAAATTATTGGCAAATAGAAACATTGTATTACGTGTTTCAACCTTTAGTAATTCCTTTTTAACATTGCTGTGATATATACAAATTTATATATATATATATATATATATATATATATATATATATATATATATATAGTGGAACATCGGTTCACGAATTTAATTCCTTCCTGAAGCCCGTTCGTAACCCTAAATGTTCGTTAACCGAAACTTTTTCCCAATAGGAATTTCTGTAAAATGGATTAATCCGTTCCTGGTGCCTTGTTGATTTCTTATTTGACTTTTACAACAGTACTTTGTGCACAAGTTTATACACAAATGTAATGAATATCATTAAATCTAAGAAAAAACAATACTAAACAGATAAATTATAGACGAACACTTCAATTTTAACATGCCTCTAATTAGGAGAGTTGATGGCGTATGTGGAAAGGGAAGGAAAGACATGTTATTGTGTGGAAAAAGGGAAGGAAAGACATGATCGTCTTTTTATTTATAAGACTAGTATAGATCGTTGATTTTGCCACATAGAATTGAGTAGGAAGAGACAATATCATCAGAAATTGTTTTTCTCTTAAGTTTTCCTTTTCCTATCACTGCTAGTTTTCTTTGCATCCATGACTGAGGATTAACGAAGAGAAAAAAAGTCACAGTACAATAAATTTGGTAAAGAAAAACATAGCACAACACACAAATGTAATTAACACGGCAGTCGACTGAGAAATGATTCCGTTCGGGTTAACTCGGTTCGGCTCGGATCGGCTCGGATCGGCTCGGTTCGGCTCGGTCCGGCTCGGCTCTCCAATATTAGAGAACCGAAAATTTGTTCGATTAGCGAGGCATTTTCATATCGAATTTTCTGTTCGAAAATCGATTTGTTTGACATGTGAGACGTTCGAAAATCGAGATTGCTCTGTATATATATATTTGGAGCATAATACCTTTTTTAGATATATCAAGGGTGGTCTTCAGTGATGCACTGTTCTCATCGCTGATTTCGGGTTTCGCATCGTATCGCCTCAAACAGCCTCGAAGTCAGTGATTTACAAAATTCAGTGGCAAGTGTCTTCGGGTTTTTTATATGCATTCGTTGTGTATTGAATTTCAAATATCACAACGAGGCAATCTTACAACGCAAAATCAGAAGTCTTCTACTTGCAGTCTTGAACCCGTTCCTATTCGATAGGGATTTTCTGAACATCTAGCAATAAACAAAAATGATGCCACATCGAATTCTATAACTCAATAAGTGAGGGAGATATTTGATTTCTTCAATTTATGATCACATTTCTTCTCTTCTGCGTTTAGTAATTTTATTGCCGACAAAAACCAAAAAGAAAATCTCTCCTATCGACGCAGACCAAACGGTTCCAAAGATGCGAAGAGAGAAAAGATAAGGATTCTTATTTTCTTCTTCTTTTTTTTTTTTTTACCTTTCTTGTGATTTGAACTAAGAAAAAAGGGCGGAGGGCAATAGCTTTGAAGACCCACCCACGCTGCTGTAATGTCAATTGCGTCTTTTTTCCAGCAAAATGGTGGATGAGCAGGAAAAGCAGGAGAAAAAAAGATAGAGTAATTGAAAGAAATAAACACATATATATATATATATATATATATATATATATATATATATATATATATTAGGTTGGTGCAAAAATAATGTCGTTTTCTCACATATGTTACTATGTCAGAAAACGACATTATTTTTGCACCAACCTAATATATATATATATATATATATATATAACTTTTCACAATGATTTTTATCTTTTTATGGATTTCTAAGGGTTGGGTCACCACCTTGATTTAAAAATAAAAGGGAAAGAATCGAAATAATAGAATCCTAATTGCATTCTTCTTTTACCCCCTTCCACTCCCGTCCCTACTTCTTCACCCGACCTTCTTTCCTCATAACCCTTTATTCTTCCCACCAGTCTCCCATAATTCGCTTCACTTCCTTCTTTCTCTCAATAAATCCCCACCCCTCTGGCTATCTTCAGTTTCATTCATTTTCTTCTACAATATTCTGTTGGCGGAGAAGAAAATAAGTTATTATCTCTCATCTTTTTCCTTTTCCCTTTCGTCTCTCTCTTCCTTCCTTAAAACCCTTTTTCTTATCGTCTTACACATGAATGCAAATGCTAATTTTCTATAGTCGCTATTTAAGAGGGTAAAGTACACATCTCGCTGTGAAATTCGTTTGTATCACCTTCAAGTTTGAGTCACATTGTAAAAAAAAAAATCAAGATATTTAGTTTCATGAATTTTATTCCTTACAGAGGAAAATCATATATCTGGAGCCGCATATGTTGTTTGTTTTTTTTTTTAACTCCTGAGGCAACACACAACAGACGTAATTATTCGAGTTCATTTTTTATATTTAACCGACACCTTCACAATCACTGAATTTGCTATAAGAACGAGATGGAAGTTATTGACAGACATAAGCAAATAGGCAGTGCTATTTCACTCAAAGATCACATTTAATCTTTCATACCAAAATTCACCAAATACATAGCTCTCGAGTTTCTCAGGACAGACGTTCACGGAATAGCGTATGAGATTAAAATGAACGAGGAGATGGCAGAAAAGTACATAAGGAGGATACATGAATACTAACCGTTGTTTTGCAGAGTTTAAGAATATATCATTCAGGGAAGGACCCGCATTGGAGCATGTTCCATGATGAGACATTTCCTGGGGGAAAAGTTATAAGTGGAGCTTCATTGGAACAGGGAAGAAAAATGTGTCAACCCATTCTATGTAAGTAGTATAGCGTTTTACTCGCAGTAAACAGCTGGATTGTTGCGTTTAAAAAACAGAACGTAGTTGAACATTTTCCATGGAAATAACGCCTTGGGTATAAACTACATCCTGGAGCGAGGCCTCTGATCGGCAGGTTTTGAGGAGCGTAGAACCACCACTTAATTACTGTTGTTGCCAGGTCCACTCTGATCTGTGGTAGACTGATTTCCCTTGCTATGTACGCAGTCAGGGTGTATATGTAACGTTTCAACTATGGCCAAATAGTTAAACCGCAAACAAAAGATAAAACACTACGAAAGTATAAAAATATATTGTTATAATAAAAATATCAACAATAATTATTTATTGACAAACACTTTCCCACAATGCCTGAGATGAACAAAATCTTCAACAAAAACACCGTGAAGATAAGCAACTTAGAAAATACAGTTAAGAGTAAGAACATAAAAAAATTTAATAAAAGTAATGTTCAGGTTAATGATGTAACTAATCACAAGTGCAATTGTAGAAATATAAATAAGTGCCCACTGAACGGAGTATGTAAAACAGAAGGTGGAGTGTACTAGGCAGAGGTGGATAATGAAAAAGGCCAAAACTTTAAAAAAAAAAGATGGTATAACAGTCCCTCATGTTTTAAGTTAGAAACATTGTGCGAAACTAGCAAGCCATGTATTAGGAGCAAAAATAAAACAAAATGGAAAAAAAGCTCTATGTTGGAATAATTTAAAGAAAGCCAATCCATATAGTACAGTAAATATTATGTGTAACAGCGTCAAGAAGAAAATCTGGCGATTCTGTTGTATTTAGAGCAAGACAACTTATTAAATGCGAGACCTAAAATTATGTCAGCATGAAATTATGCAAATAAATAATTACTGCAACAATATGAACCCAGATGAAGATATTTTTTTTCTTTTTCGTTTTTTTTTCCTTTTTCCTTTTTCTTTCCCTCTCCATTTCTCCCCTCTCATATAATTTCTCTACTCTTGCTTTTCCCCTTTCCTTCCATGAAATTTCCCGCCAATACCATAAGTATATAAATAAAGTGATAGAAAAACCATTGACATTTTGACTGCCTAAGGAAAGCTTCATTTGTAGAAAACGCGGCAGCGGAAAAAGGTTATTTTTTTGTAATATTATATATATATATATATATATATATATATATATATATATATATATATATATATATATATGCAGAGAGAGATTATGTAACCTTATCTGACGTTGTATAAAGATCATGAATTGTAATTCATATACTATATATACGCCTCAGATTGATATGATCTTTATATATATATATATATATATATATATATATATATATATATATATATATATATATATATATTTGAAGAGGTAGGGTTAGAGAGATAGATAAGTACATATGAACCAACTCAGCTAGATATATAAACGAGAACAAGTTGGGACAGATAGATATGAACAAACTTAGATAAATAGATAGATAGATAGATAGATAGATAGATAGATATGAACAAGCCGAGATAGGTAGATTGATAATACACATACATGTTCCTTGCAAACTATGAGAACCGGGTTCGAATCTTTCGATGGTTAATCCTCATAGAGGAGACTTCCTGGAATTATCGTCCTGGATAGGCCGTGCCAGTGTGTTGTAGCTTTGAAAAGTGTCGGAGAGCCATACGTCGAGTTGCCCCGAGCTTTTTGAGTGAATTCGTGTGGACGGACTCTACGTCGATGATTATGCTCGCATGAATTCACTAGCTATCGTGACTGCTCACGTCAAATGATGCACACTTGCAGAATAAAGTACAAGTGGGATCCGTGGTAGTCGAATATACACAAATGTGCATGACCAATCCTCCCAGAGGACGAGAGGTTACGTCTAACATAAGTCTTCGTTTTGGCTTTCTTTATTTATATTGTCTCTTTACAGATATTTTCTATCTTATATATATATATATATATATATATATATATATATATATAAAGTGTAAACAATGAATATATTAAAACAATTCTCGGAATTAGTCCATTTCATAATATATTATGTCATTTCTATACGTTAAGATACGCTTCGAGCAGATATGAGCGCTCGAGAGAAATCATGGGAAATTTGTAGTTTGAAAGCAGTAATTTGATCTTGCTAACCAGACGCTTCCTCTGTAACTAAATGATATAACACAGCTATATGATGGTTCCGTGTCGGATACAGGTTCGATTCCTATCGGAGGATATATTTTCTATGAAATTTCTTGTGCATTCAGGGCGATAAATGTTGTTAAAACTGTTTCTTATAAGCAGAACATTTACTTAAATATCTCTATCTATAAAAATAAAAAAAAATAAATATATTGAAATAAATGTCGGACTTATTCCATTTCATTATATATATATATATGTGTGTGTGTGTGTGTGTGTGTGTGTGTGTGTGTGTATACATATATATATATGTGTGTGTGTGTGTGTGTGTATAACCTATAAACAAATAATATAATAGAATAATTGTCGGACTTAGTCTATTTCATAATATATGACGTCATTTGTTTACGTTAAGCTCCGCGTCCAACAGATGTGAGCGTTCGAGAGAAATCATGGGAAATTGGTAGTTTAAAAACAGTAATTCAACCTTGCTAGCCAGATGCTCACTCTGCAGGTAAATGTTCAGGCTATATGAAAGTTATTTGTAGGATACAGGTTCGATTCTTGTCAGAGGATACATTTTTATGAAATTCTCGAACATACAAGCCGGTAAATGTTCGTAAACCTGTTTATTATAAACATACTATTTACTGATGCATATATATGCGCATACATATATATTTAATCGACGGTCTCCAATTGTTCCGTCTACCAAATTTCACTCACAAAGCATTGGTCAACCTGTGGTATTTTTTCCAGGCAGTTTCCAAATTATATTTACCGGGTGTTGCAGCAAAATTGTTCAAATCGTGTAACAGAAAAAAAATACCAATTTTTCGATTAAGCTTTGAACCGCTGCATCTTAGAAATGATTGAATATATCTTATTGGAATTCTCCGAGGCTTTTATAAAAAAATTTGGACCCTACCTTGAGCAATAAGAATGTATAATTATTCCCCAAGCTTAAGAGAAAAATCGTGATGAAATCGACCAGAAATGATAATGACATTTTTATCGTCAATTAAATATAGCTAAGGATCGGAAACATATGAAAGCATGAAATCAAGTTCAAATATTTATATATAGTATTCCAGGATCATTTCCAACTTATTCCAGATGATCTTCGCCCTGTCTAACCTTCTAACTTTCTTTCCTGGAGTAACAACTTGCCTCACATATTTGATGTACGATTTCATTTTGATGTCTTTTTTCACTGCTCTTTGGACTGTTATAGGTGAAACACCTCTCTCATGTAGCAATCTTCTTATGGATTGAGTTGGATCTTTTCTAATTGATCTCTTTAACTCTAACTTTAAATAATGACCCCATTTACCGTTATGAACTCCTGATCCAGTTTTCCTCTCTACTGTTTCCTCTATTTTAAACTTCACCGATCTCTTGATGGTTTTTTAATGGACTTTGAAGATGGAAGCCAGAGTATGGATGTTGGTATCATTACTGAAGGCATGAATAATCTTTTTCCTCTCACAATTGGTCAGTTGGGAAGACAGTGGGGCTGACACAAAACGATTTTAACCTGTTCTCTTTTCAGTTGAATAACTCAAAGTTTTTTTCACTGATTATGATTATTACTGATTATTCTCATCTGAAAACCCGGAAAAAAGAAACTCAATTAGTTTAGTGTTTTTTTTAGATATTAAACATTTTGTGGTATGGGCAATTATGCTGCAACACTCTTTAGACGATTTTGCTTTTAAACTTGGTATATATATATATATATATATATATATATATATATATATATATATATATATATATATATATATATATATATATATGCAGACGAAAGCTAGTATTTCAAACACTGAAATAGCGCCCCGATGAAGACTGCATTCAAGAATTTAGCAAATACTAAACCAGCTGAACTTTAGTATGCAGCGTTTGACTTAAACCTGTCGAACGTAAAAATACGAAACAAAAAAAGCCAATCCCTAATATACCCATGTAAGATTTAATGACCGATAAATCAATCAAACTGAACCAAAAATAAGAGAAGATACTCTTGTGGCAAAGAGCACTATAGAAATAGAGGAACCTGATCCCATTGTAAACCATTGAGTAACCCTGAAATACATTTGCTGGTGCCCTCTGGGAATCAACATTCTACTCTGATTCTTGAAGATTTAGTGATGCTAAGACAATCTTCAAGGAACTGAAGAAAACATTACTATATTCAGAACATTAAAAAAAGTATTATTAAAAAATGGAGGTGGAGAATATCATAAGAATTAACTTCCCTCGATTTGGAACTGGTCACCTAGTGGTCATTCCTTACCCAGTTGGCTAGCAGCCCCTGGTCCGATTCTCTTACGTCGTAATGTCTGTGCTAATAATTACGAACCTTTAGTTGACGAGGTTCAGCTGTTAGAAGCCAATCCTTAATATGACCATGTAAGATATAATGATAGACATGAATCTACTGTATCTGTGCAAGATTTGGCTCTTGTTGGGAACAAATACTATCGGAGAGAACTAAAAATTAGAGAACAAGATACTCTGTGGAAAAGAGCACCATAGAATTGTAAACCTGAAATAGTTTTGCTGGTGCTCAACGTTACGATGAAGAGTACTGCTATGGCTGTATCTCCAGACACTTCAATCTTGGTTATTTATGCATGCTTCTCGTACAGCTGTGTCTGTCTGACTACCTAGTCTTCCACCAAAGACACTACTATCGCATATGAACTCCACTAAAATGAACAAAATCTGCTAAACCAACCTAAAAAAAAGTAGACTCCCTGGTATGCGGTATGCGGTAAATTGTTTAAAATCAATTGCTCGACAGTAAATTGCTCGAAATCAGTTGCTCGAAAAATAATTTCTCGAAAGGCAGATTGCCCGAAACCTATGGTTAAAAAAAAATAAAACTACATTTTTTCTAATATTTACTATAAGATAAAATAATGCAACTTTATTGTTGTTAATTGAACAGTTAAAATTAAAGAACGAGTACATTTATATAGCAGGTCTTTTTTTTTCTACATTGTTTTCTTGTCATAGTTTAAAATAAAGGGTACATTTTTATTATTACTGTTATTATTCGCTATTGAAAGATATAACTATTGTTGATAATATTTAATCTATTAGTATGAAATATTATATGCAAGGCTTCTTAAATATTCTTCAACATTGTTTATTGTGTCATAGTCTGAAATAGAAAACAAATATAGAACAAAGAAATCAGGGAAATAGTCAGTAGTATTGTAGGTTAATTCAATACCAACAATAGACAATTCAGTGATAAGTATTAACAATTAAAGGAGTACTGTAAGACAAGTCTAATGACAATAGATATGGTTGCTATGGGGAGAAAGGGAAAACCACACGTACAGAGAGTAGCCTTGCCACCGTCTGTTGAGCCTTGCCACCGTCTGTTGAGCCTTGCTACCGTCTGTTGAGCCTTGCCACCGTCTGTTGAGCCTTGCCACCGTCTGTTGAGCCTTGCCACCGTCTGTTGAGCCTTGCCACCGTCTGTTGAGCCTTGCTACCGTCTGTTGAGCCTTGCTACCGTCTGTTGAGCCAGCCAAGAGAGAAAATCCTAGAAGACCGACTGCTAAAGTGAGTGTTGTGGCTCCTTTTATATCCAACTCCGTTGACGTGTCGTCGGACGGCGCATTTTATGTGGTGTTTCGAGCTTCGAAATTACTTCGAGCAATCTGCATTTCGAGTACTTGATAGTTCGAGAAATTATTTTTCGAGACATTGATTTCGTGCAATTGATTTCGGGCAATTTACCTAGATCCCTGGTATGCCATCTCCTATACTAATGTGTCGGATCTACGATCCAACTTTGCTGAGGTGGAACCCTTTGTTCTTCAGGCCGAACCTGATCTCATATTTCTGTCAGAAAACAGGCATAAATAACTGAATCCCACTGTAAGGTCTCGCAATTCTGAGCTACTCAACACTAATAGCCAAACATGACCTCCTAAATCGCCACAGCAAGAGACGCAGTGCTTACATTAAAAACAGATTTCCCTGTGTCAGAAACGAAAAAATGACGAGGACCAAGACCTCCCGTTTATGTTCTTCCACATTCATTATAGTTCTCTATTGTTCCCAGGACGATGTAACGCTAATTATGGAGAGAATATCTGAGGGGATCAATAATCTCCACATTGAAATTCCCTTCAGCTTCATATTTGGGGTGACTTCAATATTCGCCACAAAGAGTGGGTAGTTCATTCAAATTACGCAGCTCAAGAATACAGATATTGACGATTCTTCACTTATGAAATAGCTCAGATCATTGAAGAACCTAACTGATTTCCCGATTGGATAGGGCACTAGGCGAACATCTCTCACCTCTTCCCCACATCATCCTCTGAGTTGCCGTTCAATAGAACAATTTTTCGTTACAAGAAGGCAGACTGGAACAGCTTTAGATCTTACAAGGCGGAACCTTCACTTTCCACCTTCTTCAAACATGCTGTCTCCAAAGCTGCTACCCTCGTCTCAGAATGGGTTCTTTCTGGAATGGATGGTTTAAATTGGCTTTGGGAAAAGAGAATGTATTTTAGGAAAAGAGATATTTAAAAAGAAAATCCGGGGAGCTGATTTATATATTAGGTTGTCCCAAAAGTTCGTAAACGCAAAAAATTGAAATTTTACTCGCCAAGTAATAACAAAAACAACAATAATTATTCCTCAAAATAAAGACCATCATTTTCTGAGACATTCTGCCATCGATCTGCACGCTTTCGGATCTGGTGAAAGTATTAGGTTGGTGCCAAAATAATGAAGTAATAATGTCGTTTTCTGACGTTACGTCAAAAAACGACATTATTACGTCATTATTTTTGCACCAACCAAAGAATTCTTGACACGCTTCCTCGACTTCATCAAATGAGTCGAATCGGAGGCCCTTCAGAAAGTGTTGCAGTTAGCAGAAAAGGCCGTAATCTGATGGAGCACAGTCAGGACTGTAGGCTGGATGTGGCAGAACCTCAAAAGTGTCCAGCTCTTCAAACTTCTTTGGTCTTCCTGTCGGTGTGTGGCTCGGCAATGTCCTGCTGCATCAAAGCGCGCTTTCGGTTGATCAGAACCGGGTACTTTTGCTTCAACATTTCGTAGACTCGCTCCAGTAAAGTTCGGCACTGATGGCACGACCATTCGGAACCAACTCAAAATGCACGATTCCTTCAAAGTTCCACCAAACGCACAACATGACTTTCTTGCTGAATTGATCTTGTTTTGGAACCGACGGTGTCTCTTGCCCTTTCTGAACCCATCGCTTGTCACGATTGTGCTGGATTGTGTTGCATAAAAATTCAATTTTTCGCAAGTGTTTACAAACTTTTGGGACAACATAATATTCTGGTAACATTTGAAATCGTCACTTTCAATAATTTTCTGTCTAAGGAAGTTACTTTGTCTTTGAATAATTTTGGCATTCTTTAGTTTCAAGTGGTCGTTGAACGTATTTCTGTGTATGAGCAATGCATTTGACAAATTGCAATGTGTAATTTATATGACATCAAACGTTATTATAATCGAATTGCCGTATTTGAAATATCCTCTCCCTCACCACTTTAAAAAAATGTCAGATTAAAAATAAACCCATTAATGCTTTAGAAATTGCTTTCTTTACGTTCTAGATATGAAACTGAGCTGATATGGATTTTGAGAAAAATACTTTGGGAGAGTAAATGCGTTTTTCCTTTCAAAAGCCAAATCGAGTCATTACTGGACTTTGTCGGTCTCCGTAGCCGAATGGCAAAACACAGCGGATTAAACAAAGAAGAACGCATGTGCGATCGCAGCTGTCGAGGGTGTCGTATTTGTTGAATGCGCAGACAGTTATTATACACACTAATAGCATTTGAAGTGCGTGGGTGTATATATATATTATTAATTAAAGAATATCAAACACTTAAAATCCCATGGGTAATATTTTTTATTTCATGACAGCTCTAAAAAAGCAGGTCTCAATCTTCAAGACCTACAAACAAAATCACAGGTCTTGTAAGATTGAGAGATTCTGTTTCCTGTAGAGCGCTCATGAAATAAAATGTGAATTTATGTGTTTGGACTTCTTTAATTAATAATATCTATATCCTCCTTGAATTCTCATACAGATTATTATATTATATTATGAATATATATATATATATATATATATATATATATATATATATATATATATATATATATATATATATATATATATGTGTGTGTGTGTGTGTGTGTGTGACAAATTTTCTCGGGATTAGCTTGTAGAAAAGACAATATATATAAAGGAAAAAAAGGCAATAGTAAAATCTGTAGTTTTAGCCGAAGCGTTTCGTCCAATGTAAACTTTCTCAAGACAAGAAACGACCATATGAATATACTATAGTGTCTCTAAATTTGTCTAGCTGCTAACGACATTTTGTTTGCTGCATGAATATATATATTGTTTCAATAAATTCATAGACAATAGGAAAACTGTAATTTTAGCCGACGCGTTTCGTCAGCTAAAACTAAAGTTTTCCTATTCCATTTTTCCTTTATATATATATATATATATATATATATATATATATATATATATATATACACACACACACACACACACACACACACACACACACACACACATATATATATATATATATATATATATATAAAGCGCAAAACTTTTTTTATTATTTTCCATAATTCTGCTACACGAGTTTCTCGTTTTGCGGCCTTCTTCAAGTAGAGATATATTATAAAAAAATAATTTGGGGCGTAGTAGTGATTCAAATAATTTGAAAAAACAATTCATTTCAAATACAAATATCCACTCTAACTACATTTAAAATATTAAAAAAAATAGCAATCTGAATTAAATAATATATATATATATATATATATATATATATATATATATATATATATATATATATATATATATATATATATATAATCGCTAATTTGAAATAAATTAAACTCGCTACTGTAGAAAGTATATTTACGACTTCCTTGGATTGGAACTCAATGTGAAAACCTTTCTAGGTAAATTTCGTCTTGTGTCTCTAATTTTTTTTTCGACTGCCTTTCGGGTCATTTTCAATACCGGGTCGATCCTCTCATCTATCCGTAAGGATGTTCTCCCCACTCATAAAGTTAATTCCGTTGTATATAAATATAATTGTGGTTGCGGAGTCAGCTACATAGGACTACCCAGCGACTAGATGTCAGGATAAAACAAATCGAGACAAGTAAGACCAGGACTCACACCTTAGGTTCTAATGAACTAGTGCCAAATACCCACGGATCCTCAATTTGTGAGCACCTTTTAAAGAACAGTAAGTGAGTGACTGAATTCAGTGTTGACTGGTTTACTGTTTTGTCACAGACACACTCTTTATTTCATCTCAAAGTACTAGAGTCACTGTATATCAAGTTTCGCAAAACGACTCTCTGTAAACCGCGTGATTATTTGCTAGGGGTTTTTATCATTAGTACTCTCTCCACTTTTTTCTATTTAAGAGTTGCGTGTTCGTTCTTCAATATCTGTCCATACCTCAGAGATGAGGTATTACGATTACTTGCATTGCTTACATTATTCGGACTGTTATCATCATCTTCATTGCCATACTCAAAACGTTTCGTCCGCTGTACGCAGCGGCCTTCTTCAGTGATGAACCCAAGACTTGGAGTGTTGAGTTAAAGGGAAATAACTCAGACATATGGAAGAGGCATGGCACGTGGAACAAGGACAATCTATCCGGTGGACGAAATAAAGGATTCGGTTCGAAATTCCAATCACCTGAAGAAGGCCGGAGCGTTCAACGAACGAAATGTTGTGAATATGGCAATGAAGATGATGAGAGTCCGAATAATGTAAATAATACATGTAATGATAATACCTCATCTCAGAGATATATACAGATTAAATTATTTATGATAAAAAATTTATAGATAACAATGATAATGAAAATAAAGTTTCGAGCAATTAATTATTAAAATAAACAAAGTCGCTTGCAATATTTACATTACACGGGCTGTTATCCTCATTTGCATTGCCATATTCACAACGAAATAAAAGATTCGGTTCGAAATTCCATTCCCCTGAAGAAGACCAGAGCGTACAACGGCCGAAATGTTGTGAATACTGCAAAGAAGATAGGGATAACAGTAAGAGTAATTGTAAATAATGCCAGTGTTCGTTCTTATTTGAAATAAACAGACACGCACAGACAGAGTCCTGGCGACGAGGATTTTCGCAAGAGCTCAACCACGTGCAGCAATAACCGACTATCTTTTTTCAAGAACTTTACCAAAGAGAATCGACGTGACAATATCGGCGCTATTCCTGAAAGACATATGGCATTAATAGCGGAAACATTTTGAGAGAGCAACGTCACACCTGATGATTTCTCTCACGCAACATTTCCAAATGCAATTAGCGACGGCAACGAATATGGCTGTAAAAATCATGTGTGCCGAACAAAAAGTAGCCATAGTTTCGGATTTCCACTTCCACCCAACATCGGGGAAACTTGTTTGATACATCGTTTAAAAGTTCGAAGGACACTTTGCAACTCGAATTTCCAAGAAGAATGATAGGTGGAATATCCGTCTATTGATCCGAGAGCTTGGTTTTAGGAAACACTAACGTTCCGCCAATTTATAATTGCCAAACAGACAAAAGGTTTTACTTCCTTGGATATCATTAAACAGTTAACAGACATACTCGGTGAGTCGTTTTCGTTGTTTAATGTTAGATATAACTGTCTAAATTTTATAAGCCGGATGTGGACGACTACATCATGTTCGCAGGAATTGTCAACCGTCTATGCGATAAATTTCAACTAAAATATTTCACTGATAACCAGTTTAAGTGCCTCATTCTGATTGCCCGGTTACAATCCCCAAACAATGTCAACATTCGGACACAGTTGATGTCTAAACTCAAGAAAAAACAAAAACATAACGGTGAAATCATTGACGATCAAATGTCATTTTGATCAACCACAAGCAGATTTGATTTGATTTCTTTTACGGCATATCAACCTCAATCGGTTACTTAATGCCGACAAGAATTTATTTTGCTGGTAATTTTTTTTTTTTTTTTTTTTTTTTCAAAAATATATAGCTATTATTTTTTTCTTCAAAAATATATTACTGGTAATATTAGGTTGGTGCGAAAATAATGTCGTTTTCTCACATATGTCACTATGTGAGAAAACGACGTTATTTTTGCACCAACCTAATTTTTTTTTTTTTCAAAAATATATAGCTATTATTTTTTTGTTCAAAAATATGTTGCTTGTAATATTAATTTTTATTTTCAAAAATATATAGCTATTATTTTTTTGTTCAAAAATATGTTGCTGGTACTATTAATTTTTATTTTCAAAAATATATAGCTATTATTTTTTTTCTTCAAAAATATATTGCTGGTAATATTTTTTTCAAAAATCGATTGCTTGTAATAATTTTTTCTTCAAAAATCTATTGCTGGTAATAATCTTTTACAAAAATGTATTGCCGGTATTAAAACCTATTTTTACACTTTCATAGTATTTTGACCTCAGTTTGGTGGCGGATCAATGCATCAGAAGATATCGATTGACGTTACTTTTAAATTTTTGAAGATTATAGTTATCAGGGAAACAAGTAAGAGGAAGGTAGTTCCACTGTCGGGACGTGCGAGAGAAGAAGCTGTTGGAAAAGAAGAGGCTGATATATATTTAAACAGTAAAATGGTGGGAACTAGATGCCAACCTAGTAGCAGACCTACATGCTGTTGGGACACCAGTGATAATCGCTCGTCAGAGCAGTTGCCATGAAAATATTTGTAGAAAAGAGCCACGTCAGTTCCGTGAGAAAGTGTCCGTAGTCGAGATGTCAGGTCAGGATCTATCACATTGCATATTCGTCTTTAGGTTTTTATCGAAAACCTCGAGATGAACAGCGGGGTCACCAAACCATATATGGCAACAGTATTCAATGCAAGGACGAAGGGTAGACTTATACATTTGAAGGATGGATTCAGACGTGAAAAACCTGACGCGATGCAAAGAACCAACTTTCCTTGCAGCAGATGCAGCTATTGATTCAATGTAGTTGTTCACCTCAGGTCTGTGGAAAACGTGAAACCAAGAAGTCGGAAAGAGAGGCTCTCGTTAAGTTGAGCTGATAGGAGGCAGAGAGGTTTCTCTATGCTGGGTAAATGAAACCGGGAGGGAAGTCTCCATACACAATTAAAAAAAAAACAATACTTGTTTGACTTAGGGCCAATGGCATTATGAAGCGGTTGTGTGTTACGTAGTAAGAGGAGAGTTCCCATGAAAATATTTCTTCTGTTATACAACAACTATCAAGAAATTATTTGTAGAAAAGTTAGAGGGAATTCACGTCAAGGCTGTGTGAAAATAACTGAAGTAGAGATGACAAAGATATTATTTCATATATTTCCTTCTGTTCTGTCTAAAATTCTATTTATATTTTTGAGATTATCTGTCGACAGAAAATATTTATGCAAATTTTGAATAGAAGTATTGTTATCACTTTCTATAAAATTTGATCTCATCACAACGAAAATAATTTATAGAAATAGTACTCAAAATAAATAGCAAAATTAAAAAAATAGCCCCCAAATATTTGTTCTATCGCGTCGTTCAGGTTACATATTATATTATTTGATACTCCTGTTTTGGTTTCACTGTTTGTTGTTTTGTTGTTGTGTTGCCTCGTTCTGGTTTCTCTTTTTTTTAGTTCTGCTGCCTCGTTCTGGTTTCACTGTTTGTTTGTTTTTTAGTAGCCTCGTGATGGTTTCGCTGTGCTGTCGTCTTGTCGTGTTGCTTCGTTTTAGTTTCATGTTTTGTAGTTTGATAGCTATGTGTTAATTCGCAAGACTCGTATCCACAGACTATTATTACCGCTACAATAAAATCTTACAATTTAAAAATATTCTACAGCTTTAAATAATCTGCCAGAGGTTGATGAGCCGTAGCTCATTGTAAGATTTTTAAATTGTAAGATTTTATTGTAGCTCCCCACTTCCACATTATGAATTCCTCCTCCTTTCACTCATTTCCTCATTCCACGATGAGCTTTTTTGGCAGAAAAGAAAGTAATTTCACGTAAGTTATTTTGCCATTTTTCTTCTTCCCCTTTACTCCATCCCAAAATGCCTTTCTATTGTATCTACCCAATGGAAAACGTTCAAACCAAAACTAAATATCACAGATGAAAAACGGGCTGCCATATCGGCTGAGGCTTCAGAATATGTCGAGTTCACCTCTGCAGAGGGAGGAGAACACCCACTAATTAGTCGTTCTAGGTAAGACGATAAATTACGTCCAACTGCACGGCCTCCGATCAGGAGAATTTGAGGAGCTTGGAACTACCTCTTAATTGCTCGTGTTCCAAGGTCGTTCCTTGATCCGGGGTGGTAGCACCTGTTAGGGTCCCAGATATTGGCAAATAGTTAACTCCTAAACTGGGGTTAAAACACAATGAAAGTGTAAAAATAGGCTTTAAAACCATTAATAATTTTTGAAGAAAAATTATTACCAGCAGTATATTATTACCAGCAATACATTTTTTAAGAAAAAATATTACCAGCAAAACATTTTTGGAAAAAAATATTACCAGCAATGAATTTTTGAAGGAAAAAAAAAATTACCAGCAATACTTTATTACTAGCAATACATTATTACCAGCAATATATTTTTGAAGAAAAAATATTACCAGCAGTACACTTTTGGAAAAAAAAATATTACCAGCACTTTTGGAAAAAAAAATAATACCAGCAATGAATTTTTGAAGGAAAAAAAATACCAGCAATATATTATTACCAGCAATAAATCTTTGAAGAAAAATACATTTTTGGAAAAAATATTACTAGCAATAAAAATCAAATCAAATGACCCATTGAGGTGTTGATATACCGTAAAACAAACCAAACCAACCCGAAAACGGGTAACAATGAAATTTATTCAAACTTCTTATTTGCATTTACTTGCGTGATATTTTGAATGCAACCCATCATTCTTTGCTATTTGTAATGGGGTTGTTGGTATGATTTTCTGAACACGGAGCAGACATCAAGACAGCGACGAAGGGAATCACTGTCCGCTAAATATGCGCGGCTTAGAAGCGTTCTTAATAATTGATTTCGTTTTCCCTGATCTGCAAGTCTGTAGTTACTCTGAGGCGAATTCAGAATGCCTTCTCTGTGAATATGCGCATATGATCAGTGTCTGCCGAGACGATAATATGCACTGATTGATAAGGCGTTTTCAAAAGAGATCACAAATTCAGCCAGCAAAACGAGCTCTGAAGAATTGGTTTTGAAATCTGTTTCAATATGAAATAAAATAATAATCTCCTTTACATCATACCACCTGGAATTTCACTGATGTTCTTCAAAAAGAAAAACTTAGATAAACAAAGATTCAGTCTCTTGCATCATTTACATTATTCGGTCTGTTATCCTCATTTTCATTGCCATATTCACAACGTTTCAGGCGTTGTACGCCCCGGCCTTCTTCAGGTGATTGGAAATTCGAACCAGATCCCTTTATTAGGGTGGTGCAAAAATAATGACGTAATAATGTCATTTTTTGACGTTAAAAAATACGTCAACAAACGACATTATTACGTCATTATTTTTGCACCAACCTAATATTTCGTCCACCGGGATAGATTGTTTTAGTTCCATGTGCTATTCCTCATCCGTATATCTCAGTTTTCCCTTTGACTCAAGTCTCGGTTCACCACTGCTGTGACATGGTATTGAACTCACAACTCTTTGGATATAGTAACTGGGTCTAACCCACGACTTTATCTACTAATGCAATTAATCAGAATACCTCATCTCAAAGACATAGACAGAAAAGGAATAATTCCACTAAGAGAATAGTGTAATTACTCTTTACGACTTTACCAGAATTATACGGTTATATGATAAAAATGATAAGCTGATATTCTTCAAAGTCACTGCCCTCAAAAACATTATTGTTAATTATTAGGTTTCTGCAAAAATAATGACGTAATAATGTCGTTTTTTGACGTATTTTTAACGTCAAAAAACGACATTATTACGTAAGTTAATAATTTAACGATATATCACTCCATTTTAGGGACACCTAGAGGCGATGTAATGGTTTGCAAGCTTTCTTCACTAGATCAATTACAACTGAGTAGTGAGTTCGATCCTCACTGGGTGCCCCCTACTTTAGGTCTTGCGCCACATCTAGGCTACGCTTGGAAAATCAGGAACACCTCGATGCGGCGTAATGTTTAGCAAGCTTGTCTCGCTAGAACAATTACGGCTGAGTAGTGAGTTCGATCCTCACTGAGTGCCCCCTACTTTCGGTCTTGCGCCACATCTAAGTTACGCTTGGAAAATCGCTATCAAGCCATGTAGATGTCTTAGAAGACAAAAATCACAAAGAGTTAATTAAAGGTAAATATGAATTTTATTCATAAATTTATAAACATTTACTAAATGATTAAATTATATGAACGAACTATCAGGAAATCCATCTTACAAAGTTTTAATCTATTCGCAATACCGATGTTTTTTTTCAACCATTTCCAAAAACAAAATAATAAATGAATATTATAAATTAATAATCTAACAGTGTTTATTATTTTATTTGTCTATTCTTAAGAATAAAGAAAATGACTGATTTTCACATGTTTAGTTCTGATTACAATTTTAATCATCGCTTTTTAAAACAGTAAACATTGCCGAAGGAGAGAAGGTAGTTAAAATAAAAGCGATATCAAGAGAGAAAATATCTCCTTTTGACAGACCATTTTTTTTGAGAGGATGAAGATTAAAGATTGCAGAAAATACATAATTTACATGCTGACTGTTATCCTCATTTTTGTTATTATTATCCCAACTGTTCTGTCGTTGTGTTTTGCAGCCTTCATGAAGTGCTTGTCGACTCAGGCAGCTTTAGATAAATTTGAATTGAACCCTTTATTTAAACTGCGACTGTGGATTGTTTCGTTTTGTTGGCCATTTTTTCAGGATATCTAGTTTAGTTTTAATACTGCTCATTAATTGCTCGTCCATCTTTCAACGCGTTCAGGTACACAATGCCCGTCGCTGGGATTGAACAAATAAAGCGCAGTGAACGTTTGTCCGTCCGTCCGTCCTTTTCGATCTCGGCGAATAATAAACAATCTTAAGTAACAGGTACTACTGTAGTTACATGCGATTAAAAATTAAATAAATAACTCACTTAAATATAAATTTAAATATCAAACAGATCGAAAGGTTTAAAATCAATTCTTTATTAAAGATTTAATTTTCATTTCGCTTTTCGTCTCAATTCCAATTGATATCGTCTAATTAAAACGTAATAAAAAATTAAGCGAGGCAGGGTACGTTGCCCATGTTGTTTTCTTTTTTCTAGAATGCGTACTGTGACGTATTCGAAATATTACATAGTTCTGGTTACCTAATATCTTTGTAGAGTGACAATTTGAAAAATGCGCGCAAATTAAATGTAAACAAACTACGAAGATCGATTGTGTATACGAAGAAAGAATATGCCGAATTAAGGGGTCGAATAAAGATAAAATAAGTTTATTATTTCTAAATTCTTATAACTCTTACGTACATAGAATGCTGATGGTAAAAGGCCGAAGGCCCAAGAGCCCACCGCAGCAGCTAACCTAAAGTTCTAAAGACTAGGCTAGTATTAAATAAAATGTTCCGTTCGAAATTCCCTGTACCAAAATAAAAGAAACATCTCTTGCGGACTTCAGCTATTAAAAGTCATCAGCCATTAAAAAGGATAACACGGGTAAGTACAGTGAAAATGATAAAATAATCATGATTTTCACGGTCAAATGTTAGGGAAGGAATAAATCAGTGGTAGAAAGAGCAATAACAGTTTGTGGACCCGAGAAAAATGTTTTACTAAAAAGATTTTATGAAATTCAAAAATCAGTGGTTCTAGCTGATTGGTCAATGAATGCAGAATAAGGAAACGTCTGTCATTATTATTACCACTACAGATGAGGAGAACAGATACTACACTTAGTATTTACTCGTCGATCACAATAACGCGATGTAGTACAAAGCCAGTTTCAAATGGGGAGCCCAGGTGTATACATATGAGCTAAGATAAAAAAAATTAACCTACTTCCCGGAAACAAAGTTGCGACGACGTTGATATTCCACCAATCTTTCTTCTATGGTACAATGAAGGAGGTGCTGCCGAGAAATCAGAATACCAGTGATCAATCATCTCTCAATTATTTTTTTTTGTGTGTCCTGTCCAAAGAGATATACACAATAGAGAGAAAAAATAGTTATTCCTACCCGAAGGTTGATTGAATTCACTTGGCCGCACCCGCCAACGCTGGCAGCATGTGAGAAAAAGTCAGTTTAATGTGAGGAGCCCGAGCACGTGCACCCAGGCCAAGTCCGTCGGTTCCGCTGGGATAGACATTACTACTGACCCCCACTCCTTTTAGTGGAATGAGGGAGGTACTGCTGCGAGCAGCTGTTTCCCGGAAACGTGCACTTCTCACTAGTATTTTCAGTTGCACTTCGCCCGAAGACAAAGACGGAAAGAGAATTAAGTGACAAAATATAATTCATCTGCCCGCGGACAGATACTACACATTGATGCCAACCCGATAAACAGCCTTTAAGAAAAGCGTAAATCGAGTAGAATTGGCTACCCCGTCTGAGAATGACAAATGTTTCCATATAAGGAAACGGTTGATTTTACTATCCATATTAAAGCAGAATCACTAAGTTGATTAACTTATTCGCTGGAAGGTATGAATAATAAAACCGTGTTAGAAGGTATGAATAATAAAACCGTACTGGAAGGTATGAATAAAAAAAGTATTGGAAGATATGAATAATAAAACCGTATTGGAATGTATAAATAATAAAACCGTATTGAAAGATATGAATAATAAAACCGTAATGGAAGATATGAATAATAAAACTGTATTGGAAGGTATGAATAATAAAACTGTATTGGAAGGTATGAATAATAAAACCGTATTGAAAGATATGAATAATAAAACCGTAATGGAAGATATGAATAATAAAACTGTATTGGAAGGTATGAATAATAAAACCGTATTGAAAGATATGAATAATAAAACCGTAATGGAAGATATGAATAATAAAACCGTAATGGAAGATATGAATAATAAAACTGTATTGGAAGGTATGAATAATAAAACCGTATTGGAAGGTATGAATGATAAAACTGTATTGGAATATATGAATGATAAAACTGTATTCATACCTTGTTGCATTTTGAAGTAAGATTAGCACATATACACGAAAAACTATCCAGTGTTATATACGTTTAATTTTCAAGTATTCGAGTATAAATACTCTTTTAGAATCTCACAATCTCTCTCTCCCTCATACACACACACACACACACACATATATATATATATATATATATGTGTGTGTGTGTGTGTGTGTGTGTGTGTATGTGTGTGTGTACACTTGTGTTTGTTTTACAAAAATTGTCGATAAACAATATCATTCTATTGAAGAAGCATGGCCTCAAGACTTATTCTGTTTTCAAACAAAACACCCATACGCTGCTCATATTACGCCTTGTTCTTTTTCATTTTACATCAATAAAACACCCTGAAATTATTAAGCTGAGTCATCGTTCTCTCATTTTCGCAAACAAATATTTCAAAACGAGGCATTGAAAACATTGAAAATGGACAAAAAATAAAGATGGAAATAATAAAATGGACACTAAAACATGTCAGTTATCTCAGAGAGATTTTTTTCCCTATAAAAAAATTATTCCGCATTTTTTTCTTCTATTCCAGGGAATATTTGTATTCGTCAATCCTATTGTCGACAATTGTTTCCTATTTTTTTTCTAACAGCACATCATGTTTTTCAGCATCCTAATATTGTGGAGTTTTATATACGAGAACTGATCAAAATGTATCGGGTGTGTTGTTATGGTATTATTATGCCGTGAAGCTGCTTCAAGCAAACTAGCTGTGACCTCTGTTGCTAGTATATTCTAAGTGATAACGTTCTCGGTCAATTCTCTTGTTTATAGCAGTGCTTGGAAAGGAAGTGTGTGGAGTGTGGGCGTCTCACTACACCACAGCGGTTCAGTCAGTGACCATGGCTTGTGTAGCGGTTTTGGGTGAAAGATATTCCCCACGTCAAACCCCTTCCGACTTGTTTCTCTCCTAAAATCACATCCCACTTGAAAGGGTCAAGATTTCAAGACGTTGAGGATATCGAAGACTATGTGCCGAGGCATCTGATCGCTTATCCCACAAAAAGGAGTTCTAGGAATGCCCCGATCAAAGCAAACAATGCTGGATAAAGTGACCGGCTTCAGAAGAAGATTAAATGCCGGATTCATATGTGTTTCTTTTCATAGACTCAGTTTCGATAATTTTGTATCAAAACTCTTATAAGATTCTTTTTATTATATACATTTTCCTTTTTTAATGCGCATATTTTTCTTGGGAAACTCTTTAAAATATTCAAACCGCTATTTAAAAAAAAAAAAAAATTAAACCCATACAAGGCAAAAATGCTACTAAGTTTTGTTTGTTCATTTTGTTTTACGGCAATGCATCCTTTTATGCCGACAAGAGTTTCATTGTTGGTCATATCCAAAAAATGTACTGCTGGCAATATTTTTCTTTTTTAAAAATTGCTGCTGGTATTAAAACCTATTTTTATTTGTTTTGAGCCACCATTTTATATGGGCGTAACTATTTACCCATAGTAGGTGCTACCACCACGAGTCAGGTAAGACCTAGGAACACTGGCAATTGAAAAGTGGTTCCATGCTCCTCAAAATCTTCTTGCTGACGGATGTAGTTTATCGTCATACCCAGGACGGAATGCTATTAGGTTGGTGCTAAATTAATATCGTTTTTGAGGTTAAAAAAATACGTCAAAAAACGATATTAGTTTTGCACCAACCTAATACTAAGACGCAACGCGTTATTGTGAGTGGGAAAAAAAGTAAGATGTATTTAGTGACGAGGAAGGACGAAAAAAGACGCGATCCAGAAAGACAGAAGATGGCGATTGGTATTGCATTAACATTTTTGAAGGTTATAGATATCAGGGATACTATAAATCGGAAAAGAGTTCCACGGGTGAGAAGTGCGAGAAAAGAAAATATTAGAATAAAATTTACATTTGCATCTCGCTATTTCAACAGTAAAAAGATCTATTTTCCAATGTAGTAATATGTTTAAATTCATGCTCTCGACGTACCAAGGAGGAGAGCTCCGATGAAAATATTTCTTCTGCTATGTAACAGCTATCAAGAAAATATTTGTAGAGGGAAGTTATATCAGGGTTGTAGTGAAATAGCTGAAGTAGAGATGACAAAGATATTATTATTTCATATATTTCCTTCTGTTCTGTCTAAAATTCTATTTATATTTTTGAGATTATCTTTCTACAGAAAATATTTATTGAAATTTCGAATAGAAGTATTGTTGTCACTTTCTATAAAATTTGATCTCATCTGAGCGTAAATAATTTATAGAAAGAGTACTCAAAATAAATAGCAGAATAAGAAAAATAGTCCCAAATAAATCATATTTGTTACGTTGTTCACGTTACGTATTATATTATTTGATACTCTTGTTCTGGTTTCTCTGTTTTGTTGTTTTGTTGTTGTGTTGCCTCGTTCTGGTTTCTCTGTTTTGTTGTTCTGCTGCCTCGTTCTGGTTTCACTGTTTGTCTGTTTTTTAGTAGCCTCGTGATGGTTTCGCTGTGTTGTCGCATTGTCATGTTGCTTCGTTTTAGTTTCATGTTTTGTTGTTTGATAACCTCGCTCTGTTTTCCCATCGTATTTTTCTGTGGCCTCGTTTTGGTTGTACTGTTTTGTCATTCTATTGCTTCATTTTGACAAAACTTATTTAGTGGCTAACCATTTGGCCTCTTTTCTTCCTGACAAACATATTCGGTCTTCTTTCAATTGATGGTTAGTTATTGGAAATAATACGTCAGATATTACGAATATTCTTTTTACTCGACATTCCAAAATAGTTAAGGAATGGTAAAGCCTAATCCTTATAAATCATGAAAAATACATTCTATTTCGAGAGGTAGCACTTGGCGAAATTTCGATAATAATGAGAGACTTTTTTTTTGTTATCTTCACTCTCCACTGCCTACATTAGTTATTAGTATATAAGTGATGTCGACGTCGTCGGCTTTTTCTCGTATCCAAGAATTTAATTGCTTATTGCTTTCTTTATGATAATGGCGTTGATGACTAAATTCGCTATCAGCTTGCAGATTCAGGACTAGAAACTTCCAATATCACCAAAACATGCTCAAGTCATCCATTCCCTATTGCCATTCAGCTTTGCAAGATTTGGTCGGAAGTGAAAAAAATCAGAATATAAGAAAGTGCCAATGGTATGAATTAGTTTAAGTTGGACCCCAACTTCCCAGGAATGACCCACACACTTTATTTCATTGACATTTCATTACGGCACATAGGGGATGCAGAATTTAGTTATGAAACAATAACGGAGTGCTGCTGTTATAATTTCGAGTGGCGCCTTCTGTAGCATGTCTGTCAGGCGTAGCCCTATTCACCCGCTTATTCATCCTTTGAGATCTGTTGTAATCGTTATACGCTTCTTCCACTGAGCGCTCGCTTTCGACCTTGACGCCAAGGGTGGCCCTACCAGGAATCTAGAACTCCGGAACTCTCAGAATCATTGTACCACGCAACCACGCAAGGAGCGACGATCAAATGATAGGGGATATACGGACACAACTGCAGGAAGGACCAGCAATTCTGAAAGAAATGAATGCTAAGTAAAGCATTTTGCTAGAAAATATTTTATATACAGATATGTCATAGGTTTACGGTCAAAGCACGTTAAAACCCAGTTTGTCGTACGATCACCAAGGTTAAGCAACCTCGAACCTGGTCACTAACTAGATGGGTAACTACTTGGGAATATCATATTCTGTAACTTTGGATGTGCATGTGGCGTAATGGCTAATGGTTTGGAATTGTTAATCCGAGAGCCGAGTTCGAATTACAGTCAGATTCCTTATATTCATTTTTTTAAGCGTTTCAACGCAAGCAAGGCGGGGAAACCACTAGCCCGCAAGGTGTTACAGAGAGTTGGAGCGGGAGCAAAAAGGAGTGATAGAGAAAAGAGTGAAAAGAAGGATAGGGGATAGATCAAGGCCTCTGGAGACGGCGATTGACATAACATTTGAATAGTTGGAGATTATAGCTATCGGGAAACAGGAAAAGGAGAGGGAGTTCCACAAGCGAGAAGTGCGAGATATGAAGCTATTGGAGTAGAAGAGACGGCTACATTTAACAGTTTCGACAGTGAAATGGTGAGAGCGAGATGCCAGCCTAGTTGGACGCTTAAATTCATGAAGTCTGGGAACCAGCGAAAGCAGCTCCTCATTCACCCGCAAATATCCCTTGGAAAGTTATGTATCCACATTTCCACCTGACCAACTATGGATTAATTATTACAATTATCACTTAATCAATAAAAATAATATAAAATCTAAGAATATTTTCTGACTTTAAATAACCTGCAAATGGTTGATAAATCATTAAAAAAAAAAACGAATCAATTAATCATGAAAGTTATGCCATATAAGAAATTAAATACATATATCGTTCTGGGTAAGACGATAAACTACGTCAAATAGCAAGGACTCTGATCAGGAAGTTTTGAGGAGCGTGGAACCACTTCTTAATTGCTGATGTGCCCAGGTCAATCCATACGCCGGGTGGTAGCACCTGTTAGGCTCTTAGCTCTGGGCAAATAGTTAACACCCAAACTTGTGTAAAAATAGGTTTTAATACCAGAAATACTTTGCAATAAAAAAAATTATTACCAGCAATAATTTTTGAAGGAAAAATTATCATCGGCAATACTTAATACTAGAGGGCACAGAATCCCCAAGATGCACTACATACCAAGTGAAATTTACGTGCTGACCCGCCTTCGCATAGGCCACACCTACATCATCCACCATTATTTGTTAGAGGGCACAGAATCCCCAAGATGCACTACATACCAAGTGAAATTTACGTGCTGACCCGCCTTCGCATAGGCCACACCTACATCATCCACCATTATTTGCTAGAGGGCACAGAATCCCCAAGATGCACTACATACCAAGTGAAATTTACGTGCTGACCCGCCTTCGCATAGGCCACACCTACATCATCCACCATTATTTGCTAGAGGGCACAGAATCCCCAAGATGCACTACATACCAAGTGAAATTTACGTGCTGACCCGCCTTCGCATAGGCCACACCTACATCATCCACCATTATTTGCTAGAGGGCACAGAATCCCCAAGATGCACTACATACCAAGTGAAATTTACGTGCTGACCCGCCTTCGCATAGGCCACACCTACATCATCCACCATTATTTGCTAGAGGGCACAGAATCCCCAAGATGCACTACATACCAAGTGAAATTTACGTGCTGACCCGCCTTCGCATAGGCCACACCTACATCATCCACCATTATTTGCTAGAGGGCACAGAATCCCCAAGATGCACTACATACCAAGTGAAATTTACGTGCTGACCCGCCTTCGCATAGGCCACACCTACATCATCCACCATTATTTGCTAGAGGGCACAGAATCCCCAAGATGCACTACATACCAAGTGAAATTTACGTGCTGACCCGCCTTCGCATAGGCCACACCTACATCATCCACCATTATTTGCTAGAGGGCACAGAATCCCCAAGATGCACTACATACCAAGTGAAATTTACGTGCTGACCCGCCTTCGCATAGGCCACACCTACATCATCCACCATTATTTGCTAGAGGGAACAGAATCCCCAAGATGCACTACATACCAAGTGAAATTTACGTGCTGACCCGCCTTCGCATAGGCCACACCTACATCATCCACCATTATTTGCTAGAGGGAACAGAATCCCCAAGATGCACTACATACCAAGTGAAATTTACGTGCTGACCCGCCTTCGCATAGGCCACACCTACATCATCCACCATTATTTGCTAGAGGGCACAGAATCCCCAAGATGCACTACATGCCAAGAGAAATTTACAGTGAAATATATACTGTTAGAGTTTGAAGATCTTAATCTAATATGAACAAAATATTACCAAGTGGGTAATTTAGAAAAAACCCCAAAAAACTTAAGAAAATAAAACCATCCAAGATTGTGAATTTCGTAAAAGAAATTGGAGTGTACTCAAAAATATGAGTAATTGAAAAATGGTTCAAATATATATGTATACATACAGAGCTTTTTTTACCAAACGATCGCTATGAATGTATTTCAAAAATTTTGTTAGCATTAAATGACCGACTGAGGTTGATATGCCATAAAACAAAACATCCAGCCAACGAACTTACAGATATGTTGACACTTGTCACTATTTGTCCAACACTAAGAAACTATCGCATATATCAATAGAAAAGGTACTGCGAACGGTCGAACATTGCAAGGGTCTTGTAATATTTCCCGAGCGAAAACAGGTGATGTCTTTTATATATCTTGTTGGAACTACGTATTTTCATTTTTTCTCCGTAACGCCGAGGGCTCCAGTAGATTCCGTCTTTGCGCTCTGGCCCACAACTGTTGCTCATTAGCTCAGCAGCTGGGCTCATTTTCGGATTGACGTCATTCAACGGTGGTCGCATTCTAAGAAGAAAATTTTCGCTTTTTTCATCACTACAGCGTAAATAAAGAGTATATCGATTCTGGTTTAAGAGCTACCTTGCTAACGCCTCGAAAATGAAACTGTTAATCTTCTTAAAGAAAACTTTTTGCCTATCATCAGCGTGCCTGGTGCTAACCTCCTGAAGAGCAACGTACAACGCCTTATCTGTCTCAAGTTTTCCCCTGATCTGAAGTGGATTGATTATGAGGAATCAATTGCTAAGTCTTCTGCAATGAAAGTTGTTTCACTGTCTTGTGACAGACCATTTTCCTTGTCAGAAACCATTTTGGACATATATAAATTCATCATGCATTGAATACTGCTGACATATCTAGGTCTATTGCTCCGACTATGTATCTCAAAATGCTGGGTATGACGATAAACTACATCTGGCAGCAAGGCCTCTGACTGTGAGAGTAGAGGGTAATTAGTACAACTTTTATCACTAAATCAATATTATCTCCAAAACATATAATAAAATAAAATCTAAGAATATTTTCTGGCTTTAAATAGCCTGCAAACGATTGATAAATCATAAAAAACGAATCAATCAATCATGAAATTTATGCGATATAAGAAATTACATACATATACCGTCCTGGGTATGACGATAAACTACATCCGCGTCCTGGTTATGACGATAAACTTCATCCGCGTCCTGGGTAAGACGATAAACTACGTCCAACAGCAAAGCCACCCATAAGGAGGTTTTGAGGTGCATGGAACCACTTCTTAATTGCTGTTGTTGCCAGGTCCAACCTGACCCAAGGTGGTAGCATCTGTTAGGGTCCCAACTATGGATAAATAGTAAAAAACAGAACTAAACAATATGAAAGATAAAAATAGATTTTTATAGTAAAAATATCATCAATACATTTTATTGTAAAAAAAAATTATCAACGATACCTATTTATAGTATAAATAGCAACATTACATTTGTAAACAATATGAGCAGTAATAGATTTTATCTGTAGTTGAAGGTATACTGTTGCGTTCAAAATATATTTAGCTGAAGCCATAAAATTGTTCGATATATTTAGATTACATTAAAAAACCCATAGAGGTGTTGACATTCTGCTGCTAAATAAAATCAACAAACGAAACAAATCAAGTTGCTCAACAAAATCCAAAGAATTGTCAACATTATCGTTCCAGATCTGGCATCACGGCTTCAGTCACTTTCCTACAGCCGTAAAGAATGCCCCTTTTATAGACATTTTCAGGGTAGTTCTTCTGATTACCTTTGCTCGTTGGTACATCGACTTTAATATAAGCGCAGTATTAAATTGGCAGCTAGGTCTCATAATTTCACTGTTTAAATTACTGGTCGTAACCACAAGTTTCTCGTATTACCTGCTTTCCTGTCAAGCAGAATCTTCAAAAATTTTAATGCAATGTCAATCGTCATCTTCTCTCTCTCTCTCTCTCTCTCTCTCTCTCTCTCTCTCTCTCTCTCTCTCTCTCCTTGGAATCTGTTCTTTAATCGCCTTCTCTTTTGCTTTTTCTCCTAGCAACCCCTAGCATTCTAGTAGCTTTTTCTTTGTAAGTCTATCAAAATAAATTGTTACCCGAGGGAAAAATTTCTTTTCTTTTCTTTGTCCTTACTGAGATGAGATAACTTAAAAAAAAAAAAAATTCTACCTACTCACGCATGTAGGATACAACAAAAGGTCGGTTTTAAGTGTGGTCCCTATATGGGCCATTGACAAAAATTACCCGGTGTCTGTAAGCAATGCCATGCCGGCGTTAGCCATCATCTACATCCCTTGTTTCATGTAAGGACGGAGCTGCTGCTATTGATCATATTAGAGGGGAGTACAACATAAAGGGTCCCTTTCTAATCACAACTTGCGATAACCAAAAATTATATGGTTGTTTTTATTGCCGTGCATTGGGTAAACCGATTAAAAAATAATTTAAATAATGCCACTGTCATATATATTTTTAACCTATGAACCATAGGGTGGTAGGGGCACGGTGTGTACTACAGCAGCAGTAGAAGTGGTGTTTCTTAGGCAAGATAGCCTGACGAAGCCTAACTCTCTCTAAGACGGTTTTGAATTTAGAGTTTTTCCTCCTCCTAGGCCAGTTGTCACCCAAGGTTATAAAACCCATTCTCTCCTGCTAATTACCCATAGCTGGGAGCGGGGAGAAGAAGAGGATTCATACCTTTTTCAAGGGTATTGTCACAGGGAGTAAGGGTAACACATGCAGTTGCAGTAGAAGTGACGATTCTTTGACCGGTTCTTGAATTCAGAGTTACCTTATCCTAGTCTAGTCACCAGCAAAAACTGTAGAACCCAAGCTGTTCTGCTATTTACCCATAGCTGGGGCGGAGAGAAAAATAGGATTCATACCTTTCTTAATGGTTTTCACACAAGTGAATGAAATGGATCCGACTGGAATTCGAACTCTGCTTTCCGATTCCTCAAAACGAGTCGCTATCCATTCCATTCCCATGAAACTTAAGATATTCAAATAAGACAAAGACAAAATGCCGCTTCTGAGAAGGAAAACGGAATTTATCTCTGGTGTTCTGAAATTCTTACATCGCCTCATCTCTCCGATTGAAACATTGCCAAATCTCGTTCGTTTATCCGTGCTAATAATCCGCCAACACGAGTTTCTCTTAAAGAAACACACGCAAAAACCGTCTGGTTAATAACCCAGACGTTACTACGTGCTGAAAGACATTAAAGCAGACATAGAATCTAAGCTTAACTGAGTCACTCGTAAGGCCAGAGAAAGGTGACACCCAGTGCAGATGGATCTCAATAAAAATTGGCAATAAGCTGTAATATACATACATATATATATATATATATATATATATATATATATATATATATATATATATATACAAATGAAATAAATCTTAAATACCCAGCAACAACCTACCTAGGTTTTACCTAAACGGATGTTCAGGGTAAACTGAATTTATTTCATTTACTCTTGCTCTACTTTGCGTAATGAGCACTCTACGTTTTAGCTTTCCTTTCTTATTCGATTGTTTTTTTTTTTGCTACTATGGACTAAAAGCTTTAGGCACTGGATGTTCGGATGTTTCTCGTTCTTTCTTTTTTTTCCAATTTTTCCCTCGGGTAACAATTTATTTTGATAGACTTACAAGTTGTGCTATCCTAGTTTTTTTTTCCCAACCGAGTATTATATATATATATATGTGTGTGTGTACATATATATATATATATATATATATATATATATATATATATATATATAGATAGATAGATAGATAGATAGATAGATAGATAGATAGATAGCTATATAGATATACAGATAGATATATAGATATATATCTGTGTGTGGTTGTGTCAGTCTACATATATATATATATATATATGTATATATATATATATATATATATATATATATATATATGCACACACACATACACACACACACTTCTGAGTTGACATAGGACTTGTTGGTTGAGGTAAATTTCTATTCTATGTAATATATGTATATATAAATGTCGCCCATTTGACTACAATGTGACCATGCTTAAACGGAAAGCTGATCATTTAAAATTTTCAGTTATCTATTTTGGATAAGTCTTGTTTTTATGTCCATCGTCTTTGTCATGTTGAACTGATTATGTTAATTGTATTTTAATGAATATTGTCCTGAAGAAGGTTTATTAAACCGAAACGTCAGACGTTGACATTTCATTCATATTAAAACAACATAATTGCATTTAAGGATTTTTGTTTGTTTTTTTCCAAATATTTTTCTTCATATATATATATATATATATATATATATATATATATATATATATATATATATACGTATATACACACAAACACAAGAGAAAAAGAACAGATGGAGTAAAATTTCACTGTTCGTAGCATTTACTTTTTAAAAAGTGCTCAATCCAAAGTAGAGCAAAATATTATTATTTTTATTATAAGAAAGTATAATAAGAATATGTTCAAATCGCTACAAAAAGGTTTTCATGTTTCAATACTTAGCTTGCACGTCTTCAGGCGATTTGTAAGTAACTCGTGATTAAATGAGAGAAGAAATGATCCCTGATACGTAAATGAGTACATCACGAGCCACGAAAGCGTAGTAGGTCGGCGTCGGTGCGTTGCTCCTGATCATGGCAGGAGAGATGCTCAAACAAACCTGTCATAGATCAAGTAGCGTCGTTGAAACCTCGCGGTGTCGAAGCACCTCATTCAGGGTTTTCTGCTTTATGACTTTAGCAACTTGGGTTGAGAAATCGGAGACCCGAGTTCGAATTCCATTTGAATCCATTACATACACGTGCGTGTTAATACACTTGGGAACCACATGAATCTTTTTCTTGTCCCTCCAGCTATGGGTAAATAGCAGGACAGACTGGTTTCTATAACCTTAGATGGCAACTGGTCTAAGAGACTGATAACTTTGAATTCAAAACCTGCTGATGGTCGTTTGATCTGCTTGACCCTCATACGTCTAATTCGACGAGAGAGTCGAGTATATATATATATTTTTATGTTTGTACATTCCTTTTTTTAGATACAAATATTTAAGTAAATGCTCTGTTTATAATGAACAGTATTAAACAACATTTACTTGCCTGAATGTCCGAAAAATTATCATAGAAAATTCGGAGGACGCATATTTACTATGTCAATTTCTCGGACATTCAAGGCGGAAAATGTTGTTCAATAATGTTTATTATAAACAGAGCATTTACTTAAATATTTTTTATCTGTAAAAAGAAAGTATAAACATAAAAATATCCTAAAATAATTGTCGGAATTAGTCCATTATATATATATATATATATATATATATATATATATATATATATATATATATATATATATATATGTAAGTATACTCATCTCGAAAAACCTTCGAATTTTGGATTTACCATTAATCAAATCAATCTCGAAGGAAAAAAAGGTTTTAAAAAAAGAAAGAGCTAGAAACATGAAAGTCTGTCGAAAAATTCGCACAGATACAGGTTCAAAGCCCAAAGAAAAAACCCCGACACATGTAAATTACTAACTAAAAAAGACCTCAATAAAACCGTAGAGCAGACCTAGTAATATATATATATATATATATATATATATATATATATAAATATGTAATGAAAAACTTTAAGGTACCATTACGATTATTTATTTAACCCAAAATCTTTTTTTAAGGATTCAGGATCATCAGGTAAAACTTCCAACAACGAATTGAGAGGAAAAATGGGATTAGAAATTGGTGGGTAGTGTAATTTTTGTAATTTTTGCGTATTTTCCTGAAATTTGTTGCGTAATTCTTTTGAAGCAGTCTTTAGTGATTTATTTAGGAGTTAAGAAGATTTTTCCTTTTATCATGTGTCTTTCAATATAGATTCAGCCTTAAGTAGATCACGTATGTCTGGTTCTGTGGTAATTTGCCACTGTTCTTGAAGTTTAATTATGTTTTGGTATAGTGTCTCAATCTCAATTTTTTATGTCGTCCATTCTCTCTCTCTCTCTCTCTCTCTCTATATATATATATATATATATATATATATATATATATATGAAGAATTATAGTCTTAAGGTGTGCTATATTTATTGGATAAAGTGCTCAATATCAGAGATAGAGCGTGTGTAAATAAAAGTGAAGTCAACACTTAGAGGCGACAGTCTGTTTCATGCTATATGCAATCGTCAGGCCACGTGACCTGCCGATTATATATATATATATATATATATAAATATGTAATTAAAAACAAACCACTTTAATGTACCATTACGATAATTTATTTCACCTAAATCCTTTTTTAAGGATTCAGGATCATCAGGTAAATCTTCCAACAACAAATTAAAAAAAAAAATGGGATTAGAAATTGGTGGGTAGTGTAATTTTTGTAATTTAATAGAGGGGGTTGAGAGTGGTAGTTAAACAGACAATATAAAGTATAGGGAGGGGTTAATTTTATATCTCTCTTAAGTATGTTTTATATTGGAGTAGGAGGAGTGACAGAAACTTGACCTCTTTAGATGGTTAATAAAACGGAAATGAATTGTAGAAAATGTATACAAGTGAGTCTTATGGTAAAGAGAGAGATAGGGGGAGGGGGAAAGAGAGATGGAGTTGTTATAATTTTGTTTTAACAAAATTATGTAAAAGATAGTTTACAATGTTTGATAGAAAATTCGATGTCTGAAAAAAATTTGTTATTAACTTAAATGTTTAATTTTTTAAGTAAATAGTTTCAGGACTAAATATAACTATTATTGTAATAAACATATTTATCTAGGACATAAAGAAATATTTAAAATCTTAATAGTTTATTCACCCGACTAATTGTATTGTAATTGTAAATGATCGTATGTATGTAGGGATTCACATGAATACATTTGTGAGACATATATGAATAAATGAAAATTAATATTACCCTCAAATTCTATTAAATAATGAAACCTAATCTTTAATTTAGTTTACCAATATAATAAATAAATTACATTCATAAATTAATTTTAAATATTAAAATAGATGTTATTGTTGTTATTTTTTTTTTATATATTGTGGAAATACAATTAGTCGGGTGAATAAACTATTAAGATTTTAAATATTTCTTTATGTCCTAGATAAATATGTTTATTACAATAATAGTTATATTTAGTCCTGAAACTATTTACTTAAAAAATTAAACATTTAAGTTAATAACATTTTTTTCAGACATCGACTTTTCTATCATTGTAAACTATCTTTTACATAATTTTGTTAAAACAAAATTATAACAACTCCATCTCACTTTCCCCCTCCCCCCTATCTCTCTCTTTACCATAAGACTCACTTGTATACATTTTCTACAATTCATTTCCGTTTTATTAACCATCTAAAGAGGTCAAGTTTCTGTCACTCCTCCTACTCCAATATAAAACATACTTAAGAGAGATATAAAATTAACCCCTCCCTATACTTTATATTGTCTGTTTAACTACCACTCTCAACCCCCTCTATTAAATTACAAAAATTACACTACCCACCAATTTCTAATCCCATTTTTTTTTTTAATTTGTTGTTGGAAGATTTACCTGATGATCCTGAATCCTTAAAAAAGGATTTAGGTGAAATAAATTATCGTAATGGTACATTAAAGTGGTTTGTTTTTCATTACATATTAGCTCTGTCCTAACATTGAGCTCTCAGGATTTCATCCTCTTTGGATTTACCAATTCGGTTTACCAAGTTCCTTATAACTTAACTATTTATATATATATATATATATATATATATATATATATATATATGGCAGTTAGGTCCGAGGTTGAGTAGTTCTTTATGGTTTTCAGTTAAATCATAGTCAGAGATGTTTATAAATGTTTCAGAGTTACTCGGGAGGTATATAGCGTTTTATACAATGTATAACTGTACATATTAAGCAGACTCTCATTAATAATGACTTCCCAAACCACATTGTAGATGATCAAATTAAATGATTTATCAAAAACCTCAACTCACGTCAAATCGAACATGTTACTTCCTCAAGAGAATGCTAAGGATATCAAACTCTTATACTGTAACCAGGTGCACGCTAACTACAAAGAGGGTGAGAAAATCATAAAAACAGCTAATTCGTAACACTATATGTGTAATGGATCCTAATAAAAAATAAATTTAATCAAACGTTCTACAAAACGTAATACAACTAATTTAATTATTGGCAATAAATCCCCATAACTCCCACCCCATCAATTGGTGTGTTATATAAAACCAATATTATATAACAATTCAAGTTTTCCTTGGGAGAATGTATCCCCGATAGAAAAACAAATGTATATGTTGGATACACCACAACTACATTATCAAGACGTTTTACTTTACACATGCCTGACTATTCGTCCATTGCGAGACATTTACATCAACATTCCTGTCCTCATTCACAGTATAGAAAATACTGATTGATAACACAACTATCCTACACCAAGAAAATAACAAATAAAGACTACAGATCCTCGAAGCCGAGACTGAACAGAAACAGCTACGAATACTGTTAATAATGTTCTAAAATGCCTATAAAAAACCGTTTCCACGCATTACTCCGCGCTTGACCATGATATTGCAACATAGAAGAAAAATTTCCATATTGGATAATTTTTCACGTCTTAATGAATGTTAAAGTATAACTGTCAGCCATTGTATTTAAACGCAAAAAGTGCAAATTCAATAAAGGATAGCTATACATAGTTTTTTGCCTTACTAGTTGCACCTCTGATGATGGTCTCAGAAAGAGATGGAAAGTACTTAAAAATATGTTGCAGTGCATGTATTGCCTCATTTAATTGTAATACACGGAGAAATGTTCGTGAATATGAAAGCATTATGTTAAAAATATGCAGATAATATATTTGCAATTTATTTAATCAAACATGCCTAGAAGAGAATTTGCTGCCTGAATACCCCCCCACACATACATATATATATATATATATATATATATATATATATATATATATATATATATATTAACTAGGTGTATTATCTATAAGATATATTAAAAAAGCATGTATTATGAATAACAAAAATCAAAGTAAAAAAGACCTCCTCTTCAAGAGGATAAATAAAAAAAATACTTCAAAGCTGGAACAAATATTTGTAACACGTCTACCACAAAGAAATTGAAAGCCTGCTGTGCACAAAATATGGAATGACAAAACATATTAAATTCCGAAGTTAAATCAGTAATTTGAGTAGTTCTGGGAATATGATTATAGCCATTTTCCCTCGCTTGATACAGTTTCATATATATATATATATATATATATATATATATATATATATACTTGGTGTAACAGCAAAGTTGTTTACATCTTGTAAAAGTGGAATTATCCATTTGTTAAATGAAGCTTTGAAGTCGTTGTATCATAGAAATGATTAAAGATATCTTAGTGGAATTCTTCAATGTTCCTATAACTCTATTGGAATCTCCTTTGAGCAATAAGAAATTATAATTACTCTCAAATCTTAACAGAGGGACCGTGATGAATTCGACCCTAAACAAAAATGACATGTTCATCATTAATTAATCATACCTAGGATTGGGAACTCATAAAGGATTTAAATGAAGTTCATATATATATATATATATATATATATATATATATATATATATATATATATATATATATATATAATCCATTGTTATATAATCCATGTGAATCCTAATAATAAAATATTAAAACTGATCCACAAAAATCGCTGTATTTGCTATAACAGAGCATATAAATAATCTGATACATTACAGTCAGCTCCAGAATTAGTATGCTTTCATCTGACAGTAATATTTTCAATAAAAATAAAGAATTGTACGACAATGCTCTCTACAAAAGTGGATTTAAAAAAAAAAAAAACTATCCTACTTAAAAACCATGAGTAACACTGAAGTATATAATATGGGTTGTGACCACACAATTAGAAAAAGAAAAATTATACGATCCACCTTCCAATCTTCCGTAAATTATCCAACACACATTTTCGAAAAAAACAATGCTCTAATTAGGATCTTCAATAGGAAAACCGTCAAAATAAGCTATTCTTGCACAAATAATATGTACAAAATTATGGTCCCCCATAATAACTACATTCTAAATAAATTCTGGGGATCAGCGATAAATCTGGAATTTTAGAAATAGAGAAAATTTCCAGTCGAAGGAAAATGCAGAGCTTCGAGGGTTATTTTTAAAGCAGTTATTTACCCAAAAGAAAATAAGTTAATATTTACATAGGAATGTCTGCGGGGTAATGGAAACAAAGACTTACACACATAGGCACCTTTTTCCAATCCCAGATTAAAATACCAAACTGCTCTTTCCAAAACTTTTGGAAATTGAGGGAGGAAGATGTGAACCCAACAGATTGACTGGAAAATTATAGGTTACACTCCTAATAATTTTAACGTTAGATGTAACCTATATTTAGAAGAAAAGATTAGAATAATAAAATTCGATAATCAATGTATACTACTAAATCAAAGGATCGAGCTAGATTAGTATTTTTCCTATTTTCCTTATTATGATAATTTATCTTCATAAATATTATTTTCATTATTTTTTACCTTCATTACTTTTCTTATTCTTTTATCATCTTCCTCTTTTATTATTATTTCTTTTACTCTATAATTAATTATTTGTTTATTATTATTATTATTTTTATATATTTTTTATTATTTTAATTGTTATTATTTTTATTATATTTATAATTTTTAATTTTACCGTTTTACATACATTATATTAATAGTTTTTAAAAACCTGTTATGGGGCCTTATCCAAAATAACTTAATGGACTATTCCATACGTAATAAATACTGCGCCTCAAGAGGAAGCAGAGAGTTCAGTCCGAAGTCGGGCGACCGGCTGATCGGTTGAACTCTCCGCCTACGGGCGGGTGGAACCCGAACGATGCTACGCCAAAAGGCAGAGTCTCTTTCGGGGAGGTAGACCGACCCTGAACCCGTTTATACTGGTTCAAAGGGCATAGTTTTGCCCGAGCCCACGGGCTCGAAAACCCCTCGTTAAACCGGCCTTGTTCCACATGATGCCCTCGTGGGGGAGGGTGACTAAATACCGTTCAGTCTGAAGTCTGGAGTGAAGTCCGTCAGGAGTCTGTCAGTCAGTCAGAGCGAGTTAGTCAGTCAGTCGAGTCAGAGGCAGTCTGAAACAGAGTCGCGTTCAGACAATTACTACTAAACCTGATTGTTCGTATTAGCCCTTTCTACTTCTCTTTATATATTCCTGTTTTTTAATATATCTGTGTTATTCCATATCCGTATTCGAGTTCTTCTTTATTGGTTCTACCTGGGACTATCATCGTGGTGCAAGGAACCTGACCATAACAAAAATCTTCTTAAATTTTAAATATTTTAATGTTATTTTTTCTTTATATAAACTGTCTATTTATGGTTATTATTTTCCTTATATTTTTTGCTAACAAGTATTTGGGAATTTTTTTTAAAACTGAGAAAATATACATTTTGTTCCTTGGTTTATAACTAATATTTACTATTTTTTATTTTAATTTTTCAAAATTCTTTAATTTTGTTATTCATTTTCAACTTGACTTGGGATGCTCATATTTTAAAATATAGGTCATGGTTATATTAGCATTCTATTTTAAGCCAGACACTTTACCTGCCCCTTCAATGATACTGCGGGCTGGATTAACTTAAGGTCTATATTTTTTCACGGCTGCCTCCTGCTACCTTTCTTTTCTTGTTTTTTTTTCTTTTTCTCTTCTTATTTTTAAAATTTTTTTAAATGTTTACATTATAAGTTCCTGTTTTATTCCTTCACACTTCTGAGTCGATCTGTTGGTTGAAATAGCTATTCGAATGAGGAAAATTTCTATTCTATGTTATATATATATATATATATATATATATATATATATATATTCATGATGATTTTCCAACTTATTTTAGATGATCTTCGTTCCTTCTAACATTCTCTCCTGGAGTAACACGGTGCTTCACACGTTTCAGGTACGATGTCATTTTCAACTCTTTTTCCCTGCTCTTTGGACTGTCATATCGATGAAACTACTCTGTCACGTGACAATTATGACTGTTGGTAACATTACCGAAGGACTGAATGATCGTTTTCGTCTCACATTACACATTTTAACCTGTTCTCTTTCTAGCTGCATAACTCTTTTTTTTCAGTGATTCTTACGATAAATGTTGTGAAGATGGGCAAACGTATCATCTGAAAACCTGGAAAAAAGAGGTTCGATAAACTTAGTGTCTTTATATATATATATATATATATATATATATATATATATATATATATATATATATAATGGACTCTCCCGTCGGTTACGACATATGCGGATCTGAGAGGTCATTGATTTAGTTATGAAATTTTGTGCGATAATCTTAAGTGGCATTTATGACCCGCTAGTGATTTACAAAGGAGGTCACATATGGAGCAAGGGTGAGGATTGTGAGATGAGATCACTGTTAGATTGGCTGGCATTTTAGATCTTGCTCTCACTTCTTGAAGATGATTCAGACAAGCAGATTGAAAATTGCTGAGTCCACTAAAACACGTTGATCTCCATTCTACCCGCTCCAAGGCTAAGCGCTCAAGGGTGTTAGGCGGTATATTGACTGCTTGTCTTTGTATCCTAGCCATGGGCGTCCTACATTCCTGTAGCCCTAATCTAACTGGCTGTATATTAGGTATCCTCTCATCAGACATTCTCAAGACATGACCAGTCCACCGTAACTGAGACTGTATGAGAAAAGTCTCGATTCCTCCAATATTAGACCTGTTAAACAGGTCTACGTCAGATGTCCTATCTTGAAGCTTAACTCCACAGATTGCACGCAGACAGCTTTTATGGAAAACATCTATCTGGCGTATATGGAACCTGTATGGAGTCCACGACTCTGAGCCATACAAAAGGATGGCAAGTACAACAGCTCTGTAAACCCGAATTTTCGTATCCAGTCGAATACCCCGCTCATTCAACAATATAAAAAGTAAAGGATAGCGGCTTAGATTGAGGAATTGCGGAACCGAGTTTGAATTACAGTCGAAACAACTACATTCACTTACGTGCTAATACCTTTAGGAAAGGTATGAATCCTCTTATTATCCCCTTAGTTATGGGTAAATAGCAGGACAGACTGGGTTCTATAGCTTTGGATGTCAACTGTTATAGAGTAAGGATTACTCTGAATTCCAAACCTGTATTCGTCTCTTCAATAGCTGTGGTTGTTTCAGCACAAAGCCTTAACCACGATAATCAGTTTATATGTGCAGGTGTCTGGCTGTCGGTTCCTAAGAACTCAGTTACTTGACCCTCATACGAAAAAACGACGGGCGATTTAAGTATATATATATATATATATATATATATATATATATATATATATATATATATATATATTGCCAAAATCTTCTTTAATCCACTTATCTATAACTTCACCCATCTTTTTATTCGTTGCAATCACATTCTCGAGTAGAAGCAGTAATAATGTTTGATTTATTACAGAATAAGATTTGGATTATTTTACGATCGACAGAGATTGTTTGTCGAGACGACGTGTTTATAGTTTTGGGAATTTATACAAATTTGTACAGAGGAAGATTTCAAACCAACCATTAACGGATTTGAGCGTCGTTTACCCAGGGATGATTTATAAAGTGAGGCAAATATTTTACTCCTTTCCTTTCAGTCTGCTTGTTGAAACGAATTGCGCATGTTTCTTTGAATGGTGATTTATGTCGATAACTATTTCATTCCTCCCCTACCCATCACCAGTATGCTGCTTTCAGACAAACGAAGACGAGTTAGTTTATGTGCATCCATATTTTATATCAATCTTAAGCTATCATATTTTGCTGATTGCTATACGAGGTCCGATTAAAAAGTATGTTGGTCTACTAAACGGAGATAAAATACGCAGAATGAGGCTGTTTGGCAGCGACAGACCATGTGCTCTGTCGCGCATGCGTACTCAATTATAGCGTTGTCGCTCACTTCCGTTGATTATAAACTGACTACATCATCTCAAGATAATTAAAAAATGGTAGCTAACCATGAAAAACTAAGGTCATTTTCAGAATCAACACGATCATATGTCGTAACCTCGGGAAGGTTACTTAATAGAATAATCACACGAAGGTTGGTAATGAACGATAATACTTAGGGCAGGAACAACACAGCGGCGCGTAGAAGAAGTATTCAACTGCTAGAAGTGATTCAAGTGAATTTCACAATGACTCTCCAACATAGCCTAGTCTGGGGTTGGAGCAGCACAACTGTAGACGAATCTCCAACTACAGACCAACATACAGTATATACTACTGTATTTATGTGAATGGGGACATACCTATAATCGTCTGTAGGTATGCTACAGACTAAAAAAATATGTTTTGTTACTTGGCGCCAAAAATCGTGTTAACCAGTGTTATAGCAGTGATTGTAAAGAAGGTGTGCAGAGTGTGGTCGTCTCAGAATATCACAGAGGTTCCATTAATGAACATTCATTGTGCAGCAGTCTTTTTCTAAGGAAAAAAATCCCCCAAGTCTGACAGCGACCATATTTTCAAGGTCCCGCCCCTTGTGTCTTTTTCCTTTTACCGAAAATTAAATTCCACTTGAATGGAACAAGGTTCCAAGACTTTGAAAAAAGCAAGAAAATACGAAGAGGAGGCTGCTCCCTATCCCCCCAAAAAGTAATTCTATATATGCTCCCATCAACTGAAACGAGTGTGGATAAAGAATGTGACCTTCTAAAGGGGACTACTTCGAAGGAGATTAAATGCAGAATTAAAGTTTTGTCGATGTAAACAGAAAGTGAGATTACATATGAAGAATAGAAAAGTGATTCGTAAGGACGTGATGCATTTCTCAAAAAGTTGATCGCTTGTTATCCAACCCACAAAAAGTTTAAAAAAGAAAAAAATAGATAGAGAGATGCTGATGGACGAATCAGAAATGTCATAATAGAAGTTGAATCATGAGATCGGACTGAATTTCAGACGGAATCTTGCTCATTATTACGAAATGAAGAAATAATTCTTAATATTAAATAACTTTACTTAGTATTTTCTTTTTTAGTACTTTTTTTTTTTTTTTGAAATACAATATTTTTAATTTTAAGTTTTCAATTTACATTATTCCATTAGGATCCTTAAATGAATAAAAAGTGATGTTTTTATCCTTTTTTTGGGTGGGGGGAGGCTCCGATCAAAACAGTGATGTTGAAACAGTCTGACGCCTAAACGACTGTGCCGAATAGTCCAATCAATGTGGAATCAGCGACGCCAAATGGTCGACGCCGAAACGTACCAAACCCTAGGTTGACACCTGGTGCCCTATTGTCCACAGTGCCATGGCCTAAACTGAAGGTGGTGGGGGGGAAAGACATCACGAACCGAATGGTCAAAACATATGTCCTTCCCACTGGAGCAGAGTAAAAGCCATTCCACAAACGTCCGAACTCTCTGCCCCATCCTGCATATCAAGAAGCAGCATTGAGAAAATGGTAAGACAAAATAAAAAAAAAAAGTTTATTTGTGACGCGTTTGCTCCGTCATCGGACTTAGTTTATTGACAGATGCACATGAACGAGAGACGCTGGTAATTTCAAAATTTTGAAATAATTATTTTGAAAACGGACTTGGTTTATTGACATTGCTTTGAATACACATGCGGATGAACGAGAGACGCTGGCAGTTCCAAACTTTTGAAATAATTATTTTGAAAACGGACTTGGTTTATTGACGTTGCTTTAAATACACATGCGGATGAACGAGAGACGCTGGCAGTTTCAAAATTTTGAAATAATTATTTTGAAATGTTTTTTTTTATAATCTAGCCAAATTCACCTATATTATTTTAATCATCTTTGTTTTTAAATATAACTTATTTTACATCTGCCAAGAATGGTGATATGTCTCAATCGCCTGGACATAAATTTGATGTGGTTGGACCAGCGATAAAAGCACTTTCTAGACATTTTCATCTTTTAATTAGAGTAACGTTTTTATGACAAAACTGTGGACAGTTTCGTTGCGGTGAACAACCAGTGCGTTTTATGTGTTGTTTTCTTATGTGTATCTTTTGTGTTCATTGAAAACTTCACCTAAAAAATAAATAAAAATAAAAGACTAAATCAATACAAAACAAAACAACAAGCCAAAATTTGAAGGAGGAATTTACTTTACCAACTGCAGGGATTGCCAAAAAGAATATATTGGAGAAACCTTAAGAAGTTTAAACTAAAGACTATATGAACACAAAATACATTTTTCATTTTGTCTTTCAGTTACCTCAGTACTGTTTATTGACATATAAAAATATATATGACTGCCGTTACATATTATATTATATTATTTTATGAAATAGATTAAATCTCACATATATTAATTTGTTTCAAAATAATATTCAAGCAAAAGAAATTGCTACACGGACACACACACACACATACACACACACACACACACACACATATATATATATATATATATATATAAAGAAATATAGTCTTAGGGTTGGTTATATTTATGGGATAAAGTACTCAATATCAGAGATAGAGCGTGTGTAAATATAAAAGTGAACATAGAAGTCAACACTTAGAGGCGACAGTCTGTTTCATGCTAGACGCAATCGTCAGGCCACGATTGCTGTTATTTTTCTCAGCTCCGAGAAAATAACAGCACTCGTGGCCCGACCTGGTCACTCCTTCTCCCACAATACTAAGTATGATTGAGAGAAATATTAAATTAAACCCTCTCTAAACTCTACCATGTCTCTCTAACCACTCCTTATTACACTCTCTGTTAAATTACAAAAACTGACACTATAGATCAATTTTCATTTCATTTTTCGTTTCATCTTTTGGAAGTGCTATCTGATGACACGGCGTCCTTTAAAAGGGCTCTGGTGAAATAAATTATTATAATGGAACCATAAAGTGGTCTGTTTTTCTTTAATATATATGTGTGTGTATGTGTGTGTATGTCATGCATTTTGCCTTTTTTGTAATGACTAGAAACTTATTTCACTAGATCAATTACGACTGAGTATTGAGTTCGATTCTCACTTAGTGCCCCATAATTTAGCTCTAGTGCAACATGTAAGCTACGCATAGTAAATATACCAAAAGTAAAGTATTACCAATTTGTGCCAGGCAGGGATAATTCCAAAGAGGATATAAATCCAGGGAAGACTCAATGTAGACTACAGTGCATTTCAATGATAATTATAAAAGGAAAATTTAATTATCCATTTAGATTATAATTTACTTCGTGAACATCGAGGTGTTCAACTCTTCAGATCGAAATCACCTCTGTAAATGGAGATAATACACCGGACGTACACATTAGTTTGGTAGCGGGGAGAGTAATAAATTATAATCGATCTACGTAATTAAAGTTTCCGTCTTCTTATTATCAGTGTGTGTATATATATATATATATATAGTCTTTTTATATTTGCGTCACTGTCATTGTCCTTTCTTCCCGCTTTCTTTGTATTGTCTTGTTTAGGAAGCCATGCAGAAGAAAATAAAGTAAGCTAACAGCTATAGTTGACAAAAAAAAATATCTGACATAAAACTTTCAGTACACAAAATCAAAATTGTCACTAACTTTTGATTGGAAAGATGAAAGTATTGTGAACCTGATATCTTCTGCGCATGCGTGCTGATAACAGCGCAAGAACTTAAAAAAAACAAAAAAAAAAAACACCGAAAATGTCTCACATAAAGATTCAACAAAATACAGATTATTAAAAACGAAACCGTTTTGCTTTACATCTTCCACAGAAACAACTTCTTTAGGCAAAATCTTTATGCAGGTAATAATTGTGGGAGATCACTAATTAAAATATAGAACGCACATATTAATTAGAATTTGGCCTCAAGCAAAACAGAATACTCAAGTTTGGGAAGAATGCCAAACTTTTAGGTTTTGGAAGAAAACCATAAAACAAAGAAAGAAGTAATAAAGAGAAGAAAGACAGAAAAAAGAATATGCAAAAATATCTAAAAAAAATAAAAAAAAAAAAAAAATTGACCAACGAGAGAACGTTAGGCTGCCACCTTTTACATCAACACAGATGTTTACTAAGGTTCCTTCTCAGTTATTATATAATTTTAGCATTAACGATTTTTACAGAAAATAAGTGTAAGTGTTTTCAATCTAGCCAGTTCGCAATAAACAAATAATGAGCGTTGTGCATCGTTTGTTCAATAACAATGTTTATTACGGGTTGTGAATCCTTTATCCGAAATTCCCAAATCTGAAAACCTCCAGAATCCGAATGTTTTTAAGGTGCTTATATAAATTATCACAAATGAGATACTTCAGAGAGTCCAACTACGTAACCTACGTTGACGCTAGGTTTTTGTTAGAGGTCGTCACAGCAACACCTTCATTTGTTGATTACTTACTAGGTGTTTCGTGCTCAATAAAGATATTATTGAAAATGTTAAAAAATCATGCATTTATATATTTTTGTAAGGATTGATCATGTTTTTAGTACACGTACAGAAAGGACAAACATTATTTTTATGTGAAATCTTCATTTCATCACTTAAAAATCCGCGTGAGTATTACATGACTACGGCCATTAGCTTCATCTGTAGGTACACGAAATGTATTCAGTTCTCTGTAAAACTACCTTCTGGGCATACGCTACTTATATAAAACTGCCATTAGGTTATATGTAAAATCTGTCTTAGGAAATATAAAAGCATACCCTGTTTATGCTTGGCTTCCATTCCCAAGCTGCACCATTTTATATACAAATTACATAGCCTGCATTCCAAAATCCGAAAAAATCTAAAAACTGAACCACTTCTAGTCTGAAGAATTTCGGATAAAAGATTATCAACTTTATCTGATTATATGATCAGAAGATAAAGTTGCGAATCAAATTTAATATACACTAGCAGCACTAGCGTTGCCCGTGCTTGATTCAAACATCATACGACTCATACAGCAATCGCTATCACTTGACTTAAAATATTTTTTGCCTTTCCTTGCCTTTAAAGGAGTGCCCTTTGCCGTGCTGATGTTGCTACAAGCCTTTCTTCTTGTCTATCTCACACTGCGAATTTTTTCTAAGCTCTATACTAAACATTAAATCTGTTACGAAAAAAGAACTAAACAAAATGAACACAAAACGATCAGCTTTAAAAAAAGGACTCGTAACTGGAAAAACAGAATGAAAAAAATTATTTTTCACACCCAACCGAGGTTCGTTCATTCGTTACACACACACACACACACACACACACACATCCTGCCTTTTATAGATAGAGATAAAAAATGACCCCAAAACATTTAATATATAGTAGCACCAATATAGATTTACCCTAAGAGATACTAAAGAGTTTGACATAGAAGGCTTGAGCCAACATGGTACAGCATTACGGAATATGGTTTGGGGTGGGAGTGTAAAAAGAGGTAGACGGAAGTGAAGATTATAGGGATGAGAAGGATGTCTAGGCATTGATCTTTGAATTAATAAGGATAAGATTGTAATGTTCAGTGGAGGATATAGACAATGTACGCTATATGTAGAAAGGTTTCAGCACATAAACTTGCAGGTAGGGAACAGAAAGAAATATTTTCACTGAGATATCTTTTTGGAAAATCCAGTCCGCACAGACGATGGTCTACAATTTATTTATTAATTATTCACATTAAGCACGGTAGTAAAGTCATTAGGACGGAAGAGGTTACTAAGTGTTAGAAATATGTTAAATACTAATATTATGGAGAGGGGGCAACAAATGAATAAAAATTAAGAACGCAGAATATCACGATTGGCATATATTTCTTAGACTAGGCAGCAAGAAGCCTGAAAAAAGGATTCCGAAGTTCAGGGCGTAATGGGTAAATTAACGCCATTTTATGGCTTTAATTTCGCATTTGTGCGTTGTTTTTATTATTATTATTATTATTATTATTATTATTATTATTATTATTATTATTATGCCCAGTATAGTAGGGTCAATTGCGTACTGTCTGTGATAAAAAGAGCACCATGGCGAAATTCACCCCACCAGAAACTTGGGAACGGCATGCTATACTGCTTGGCATTCGCACCGGTTGCTCCAATACGAACATTTCAGAGTGTTTAGGTGTCAATCTGACGACAGTGCAGAGGATTTTGAAACAGTTGAATTAGTCTAATGGTGATAACGAAGGTGTTTGGAGTGAACCCTAATCATGGTGACGTTATGATTCCATTCATCTTCGCACAGGACCTCCGGATCAACACTGAGGACTACACCAAATATTTAAACCTCCACCCACATCTGAGGCCAAAACCTGATGCAGGACTAAAAACATTATAGTAAAATATCTACAATACATTCTTACAGAAAAATATTATCAGCAATACATTTTTGTAAATGTTGTGAGACCGTAACATACCTACAACATGGACTCTTCCAGGACTATATAAATTATGCGATATAACACTCTAGGAGAAGTGGAGGAAAGAGAGAGAAAGAAAGTATCCTAATACGGTAGTATCAGCCGCGTACGACTACCAATATTGGACACTAGCACATAGTAAGCTCCACTTACACTTACACTATCTTTGTAAACTTTTTTTTTAATATATCTTTCTTAGCTCTAATCCGTGTTCCGTGTTTTCCTTCCGTGTTCCCGACTTTGGGCCCACATCAGTGTCGACGAAGAATTCGAGAAACGCACTAACGCCGAAACCTCAATACCTTACCAGTCCCACATCAGTAGCGACGAAGAATTCGAGAAACGCATTCACGTCGAAAACCTCAATAACTTGACAGTCCCATATCAGTGGCGACAGAAAGATTCGTGAATTTTGTTCTCACTACATCAATAGCGACAGAGTACTCGAAAAATACACAGAAAATCCACGCGTTCCCACAGCAGTGTTGAACGAGAAATTAAGCTGGTATTACTACATTAGCCATTTAAACGCAACACCAAGCGTCTACATATAAAAAAATATTCCGATACTAAACAGCAGTGACGAACTAGCGATTCGACATCTACGGAATATTAAAGTCTGTCCAAATAACATTACGACAACGATTTCTTACACACCCACACACAGAAAAAAAAACCTTTTGTTCATAAAACAAACTGACAACACAAGAGCCGAAGTACTACTTACGACTCAAGTTTTCGAAAAAAAACTATCTAAAAATTTTAATATATATACGAGTTGAATCTCGTGCATAAAATTATTCTCCCCTCAAATTCACTGAGGCGAGATTTCTCTTTTTTGTACCTCTATATATAAAAAAATACATAATAAGTGTGGTGGAAATTTATACAATTACGTTAAAATTAACAGAACCACAGAATCGCAAAAAGGCTAAACACATAATTATTTCAGTTTAACTAATTGTCTGTCCATATTTTAAAATATATATATTATATATTAAAAAAAAGATTTTTTTGTGTACCTCCCCTTGGTACACGGGTTTCAAAGCAACAAAAAATCGCTGTCATTTTTGTTTGTCTAAATATGGAAGATTTTCAAAAAGTAATTATCCAAATGCTAAAAATACATTTGGATCAGCAACAAAAATCAGAAGAAAGACAACAACTACAACAGAAACAACTTAAAGAATTACTCGTAAATGCATTAAAAGGCTCAAACTATGACAAAGATACAATATTCTCCCAGAGTACAATCTACAATTCAATGGAAACATTTGAATACGTACCAGAGAACGAGAAAACGTTCGAGGCTTTTTACAGGCGCTACGAAGATATTTTTTACGTAGACTGTGAACAATGGCCAAGTAAAAAAAAAGGTACTTCTACTATTCAGAAAACTGAGAACTACAGAACATAGTAGGTTCGTAGACTTCATACTACCCAAGAAAACGACTAACTTTGATTTTTCAGAGACTATTAAGTTCCTATCGGAACTATTCGGGCCTAACACAACCTTGTTCCACAAACGTTGGAAATGCCTGAACACAGTCAAAGACAACCAGGAAGATTTTCTAACGTCGGTAAACAAGCTCTGTAATGATTTTAAACCAGCCGAACTGACTGCCGATGATTTTAAGTGCTTAATTTTCGCACAAGGTCTAGTATCTGCAGAAGACGCGGAAGTCAGACGACGGTTACTGACCAAGCTTGACAACGAACAAGGATTGACTCTCCAAAAACTGGCAGAGGACTGTCAAAGAGTAATATCTGTAAAGTGTGACTCAAACACTATTGAGGAATAAGGTGTGGCTCAGATTAATAAAATCAGAAGCAAGTCTACCTCCTATTCCCCTCGAAAAGACAAAAGGCAAATCTCATGTCCTAAATTCCGCAGTAACCAAAACCCAAATCGGTTAAAGAAACCGCCCGGACTATGTTACTATTGTGGTAAATGGCAATGGATGAAATTCTGTCCAGTTACGAACAAAAAATATTGCAAAAATTGCAATAAAAGTGGGCATACTTTAACTCGGTGCTGGTACGCCAACAGATCAAGAAAACCCAAAAATAAAATTAGGCAAGCTCAATCTGACAATATTGTCGATAGGAATTTAAGGAAATATGTAACAGTGGATATTTTCAATAATTCCATTAAATTCCGGCTTAACTCTGGTTCCGATCTTTCAACCATTAACTGGCGTACTTGGCGAAAATTAAACAAGCCGACCTTATTTAAAACGGATAAAACAGCAAAATCCGTAACTGACGAAAAGATTAACATTGCAGGCGAAGTAATACTTACAGTAACACTAAATAGAGTTACCAAAAAGCTCAAAGCCTACGTATTGAAAACTTATTTGGAACAGATTGGATAGAAAAATTCAATCTTTGGGATTGCCCAATGAGTACATTTTGTCGCAAGATACAAAGTACAACGTCCAATTTGGTAATTCTCAAAAAGGAACTCAAACAACAATTTCCACAGGTTTTTTTCTGGCGGCCTTGGGAAATGTACTAAAATGAAAGCTAAGTTCAAGGTGAAGGACGGTGCACAACCGGTATTCAAAAAGAAACAGAATGTCCCTTTCGCTGCTCTAGAAGAAATCAATAAAGAGTTAGATAGACTCGAACAAGCAGGTATTCTGTCAAAAACAGATTTCAGCGAGTGGGCAGCAGCTATGGTCTACGTAAAAAAGAAGTCCAATCAAATACGAGTATGCGCAGATTTTTCCACAGGGTTAAACGATGCCTTGCAAGATCACCATTATCCTCTCCCAAGCCCTGAAGAAATTTTCAATAAACTCAATGGAGGAATTTTTTTTTCTAAAATCGACCTCTCGGACGCATACATTCAGATAGAGGTGGAAGAAGAAAGTTTAAAATTGCTCTGCATCTTGACTACGCAACAGCCTATTTGGATGATATACTGGTTACTAGTAAAACTATGGCAGAGCACCGGAACCATATAATAAACGTATACGAAAAGATACAAGGATACGGATTTAAGGTTACGGAGGCAAAGTGTGACTTTTCTTACCAGATATTAAATACTTAGGTCACATCATAAATAAAGACGGTCGACGGCCGGATCCAGAAAGAGCCAAAGCGATCAGAAACATGCCGGTCCCAGATAACGTTCATGCGTTACAAAGCTTCCTCGGCCTAGCTAACTTTTACCAAGGGTTCATTATGAACATGCAAAATTTGAGAGGGCCTCTAAACCAACTCTTAAAAAAAGACAAACCATGGTCATAGACCCCGGAATGCCAAGACGCATTCGAGAAGATCAAGAAAACTCTTACTTCGGACCTTTCCCTCACCCACTACGACCCTAGTCTCGACATCATAGTCGCAAGTGATGCAAGCTCGTACGGCATCGGTGTTTGCATTCTACATAAACCGCCAGATGGTTCGCGAAAAGCTGTGGCTCACGCATAAAGTTCTCTAGTTCAAGCTGAGAAACAATATTCCCAAATAGAGAAAGAGTCTCTAGGGATATTATTCGCTGTGACAAAGTTTCACAGATATCTACATGGTAGACGGTTCATACTACAGACGGACCATAAACCTCTAATTACAATTTTTGGTTCTAAAAAAATGTCTGCCATTCTATACTGCAAATAGACTACTTCGTTGGGGAACGATTCTCTTAAACTACAATTTCAAGATAGAGTTCCTAACATTCAAAAATATTTACCATGCAGACTCATTCCAAAAAATACAGAAGTTTTTGAAGACTCCATCTTTGCTACTCTAAGGACAAATTGTGAAATCAAAAACATGATCGCGAGTACCATAAAAGAGCTCCCAGTTACTTTGGCAGACATAAAAAGAGAGTCTCGAGAGGAAGAATTCATTCAATCCATAAAAAGCAAAATTCGCAACAAAGACCGCAATGTGCCTGAAGTTCTCTCCCTCTGCGATGATGTCCTACTATACAATGACCGCGTAGTGATTCCAAACAGCCTACAAAGAAAAATCCTCAGGGATTTTCACATGGGACATTCGGGGAAGAACCGTACGAAAAGCCTCATGCGCTGCTATGTTTATTGGCCAAAGATGGACAAGGACACAGCAGACATTGTTATGGATAGCAACTCAAAATGGCCTGAGGTCCTACAATGCAAAAGACCAACCACAAACTGCACGATCGAATTTCTACACGAGCTATTCGCGCATTTTGGCGTGGTAGATTGTGTAGTTACAGGTAATGGCACTCAATTCACATCAAGTGAATTTAGAGACTTCTGCAAGTCATATCAGGTGGATCACATTACAACGCCTCAGTACCACCCTAGGTCGAATGGCCATTCCGAAAGGTTCGTAGGACTCTAAAAAGGACTTTTAAAAAGGCACTAGGGACACTGACAGATAGAGCATTGCAACAGTTTCTGCTGGTGTATCGGATAACCCCTAATCCGAACACGCCTATGGGAAGGTCGCCTGCAGAAACAATGTTCGCAAGGAAAATCAAGTCTGTCTTCGACAAACTTATTCCACGGCAAGCAAAGTTAAAAAAAAAAACAAAAAAAAAAAAAAAACGTATCGCCTCATAAGAAATATTTCAATCTTGGCGATCAAGTCTTTTTCAAGGCTTACAAAAACAACATAACATTCTGGGGAAGTAGGCACCATAAAACAAAGAATTGGCGAACTGGTCTATATTGTCCAAGGACCGAAAAACACTCACAAACGCCATTGGAACCAGCTCAGAAAATGCCGTTTGAAGGAATCGGAGGAATCACTAAAAAATAGCCGTGAAGAGCCGATCGACGTAATTTTCGATCACTTCGATCTCGACATGCCCCAAGTCTCTCCTGAAGTGCGACGCTCAGGAGGGAAAAGAAAATTTACTCAACCGCTCGACGTAAATCCCAAGAGAAAAAAGTATTAACAGTTTTATGTTTTCTTTCTCCTTTTAGAAAAAAAAAGAAAAGAAAACTCTTGGAAGTGTGGTGTTGTGAGACAGTAACATACCTACAACATGGACTCTTCCAGGACTATATAAAGTAAGCGATATAACACTCTAGGAGAAGAGGAGGAAAGAGAGAGAGAGTATTCTAATACCGTAGTATCAGCCGTGTACGACTACCAATATTGGACACTAGCACATAGTAAGCTCCGCTTACACTTACACTATCTTTGTAACCTTTTTGCTTAATATATCTTTCTTACCTCTAATCCGTGTTTCGTGTTTTCCTTCCGTGGTCCCGACTTTGGCCCCACATCAGCAAATAAATAGTAAAATAAAAATTACTAGCAATACATTTCCGGAATAAAAAATGATATCACCAGCTATAAATTTTTATAAAAGAAATTAGTAATTACCAAGAAAATTATATTTCGACATTAAATGACCCATAAAGAGTTGATGTGCCGCTAAACAAAGAAACTTAAATATTCTAAAATATTTTTTTTGAATATCCCCTTTAGAAATGCGTATTTTCATAATATGGCCGTGTATCTTTTATGTCGTTAAATTCGGTGTCTAGATTCAAAGGGAATATTAGATATGAGAAGGGCTTGATTAAGAAGCATTCGATAAAAAATGAGAGAGCGAGAGAAGACGAAAAAAGAAGTTCTAAGATAACAAAAAAGAGGTTATTATGGTCATACTCAATGCCAGTGGAGGACGAATCGCATGCGTATCTAAGTTTGTGAATTATAAAGTTGAGGCAAAATGAATTTCCGTTTTCAGAAGAAAACAGTAATGACGGATGTATCATCGTAACTATTAATTATGCATAGCAGTTAAATGGAGTACACTGGCATACATAGATAGATAGATATTAAGTTGGTGCAAAAATAATGACGTAATAATGTCGTTTTTTGATGTATTTTTAACGTCAACAAACGACATTATGACGTCATTATTTTGCACCAACCTAATATATATATATATATATATATATATATAGATATAGATATATAGATAGATAGATAGATAGATAATAAACAGACGTAGATAGGTAGATAGATAGATAGATAGAGAGAGAGATAATGAACAGACATAGATAGATAGATAGATAGATAGATAGATAGATAGATAGATATATAGATAGATATGAACAAACACAGATAGATAGATAGATAGATAGATAGATATTAACAGACGTAGATAGATAGATAGATATAGAGAGAGAGAGATAGAGAGATAATGAACAGACATAGAGAGATAGATAGATAGATATGAACAAACACAGATAGATAGATAGATAGATAGATAGATAGATATGAACAGACATAGATAGATAGATATTAACAGACGTAGATAGATAGATAGATAGATAATGAACAGACATAGATAGATAGATGGATAGAGAGAGAGAGAGAGATAATTAACATAGATAGATAGATAGATAGATAGATAGATATGAACAAACACAGATAGATAGATAGATAGATAGATAGATATACAGATAGATATGTAGATAGATATGAACAGACATAGATATATAGATAGATAGATATTAACAGACGAAGATAGATAGATAGATAGATAGATAGATAATGAACAGACATAGATAGATAGATAGATAGATAGATAGATATTAACAGACGTAGATAGATAGATAGATAGATAGATAGATAGATAGATAGATAGATAGATAGATAGATAGATAGATTAGGTTCAGTCATAAGTAATTTCCGTTCTTAGGAACCAACTGTATTGGCGAATGTACGATTTTTACTACTAATCATACGTGGTAGTTAAATAGTGTACACTAACATATAATCGATAGACAGATAGATATGAACAGACATAGATAGATAGATAGATAGATAGATAGATAGATAGATAGATAGATAGATAGATGTTGAATTTTAAGTATTTTCCGTATTTAGGAACCAGTTGTAATGACGAATGTATCATCCTAACTACTTATCATACGTGGCAGTTAAGAATAAATTTGCAGTACACTTAGAATACACTTGGTTTTTGCACGGTAATAGCAGCATGCACAGCGGATAAAAGGGAAAATGTTATTCTCCTCACTGACAAGACAATGCAAGAATCAGCAAAAATAACGCAAAAAATGCTTTTGGAACTGTTAGTTTTGTTCTGCTCCAATCGCCATATTGTTTTGATATTGCTACAACCAATTATTACCTGTTTCCATTCCTGCAAAACGCTTTGATCGGAATTATTCTGTAACGAAAAACCAATTTAAGAATTCGTTGAAAAAATTTTCACCTTAAAATCTGAGGAATGTTAAAACAGTATCGAAGAGCTGTTTCATATGTAGCAAAAAATAATTGCAAATAATGGTGATATATATTTGAATAGTTCCAAGGCATTTTGATAATAAATTCAATTGCAATGTATTTATTTTATAGTAACATTAATTTCAATACATTTTTAAAGTCAGTTCCATTTCATTGCATTTTCATAGTAAACTTAATTCTACTGCATTTTTATAGCAAATTCAATTCCGATACATGTTTATAGTTGATTTAATTCCATCTGTCTATATTTCCGAGATGAGGTATTTTCACTATTTACATTGTTCGGGCCGTTGTCTTATCTTCATTGTCATACTGACGACGTTTCAGCCATTGTACGCTCCGGCCTTCGTCAGGGTCTGACTATATGAGATGAGGTATTTAATTATTTACACTATTTACATAGTTCGGACTTTTGTCCTTATCGTCATTGCCATATTCACGACGTTACGACAATTGTACTACGCCCCGAGTTTCTTCAGGGTCTGCCTATATTTATGAGATAGGGTATTGTAATTATTTACAGTAGTTACATTGTTCGGACTGTTGTCTTTATCTTCATGGCCATATTCACGGCGTTTAGACCGTAGTACGCCTCGGTCTTCTTCAGGACCTGTCTATAACTGTGAGATGAAGTATTGTATTGTTTGTTTGTTTGGGTTTTATGGCATATCAACCACTGTGGGTTATTTAATGCCAAATCCAGTTTATATGAATTTTAAATGCCTATTTTGTATGGAATAAAAAATGTATAGCTGGCAACATTATTTTTTCAAAAAAAAACGCATAGCTGGCAACATTATTCTTTTACAAAAAACGTATAGCTGGCAACATTACTTCTTTACCAAAAAACGCATAGCTGGCAACATTACTTTTTTACAAAAAACCGTAGAGCTGGCAACATTATTGTTTCAAAAACTTAGAGCTGGCAACATTATTGTTTCAAAAACTTAGAGCTGGCAAGATTATTTTTCTGAAAACATTATCTGAGACCTTTCTGTTGGATGCAGTTTATCGCCGTACCCAGGACGCCGATGTAGTTTATCATCATACCCAGGACGCGGATGTAGTTTACCGTCATACCCAGGACGTGAAATATTGAAATTATTTACACTATTAGGTTGGTGCAAAAATAATGACGTAATAATGTCGTTTTTTGATCTATTTTTAAGGTAAAAAAACGACATTATTACGTCATTATTTTTGCACTAACCTAACACATTGTTCGAACTGATGTCCTCATCTTCGTTGCTATATTCACGATGTTTCGACCGTTGTACACCCCGACTCTTTAAGTGATATTTGTTGGAATTTCGAGACAAAACCCTTTATATAGTCAACGGGTATAAATTGATCTAATTCCACGTGTCATGCCTTCAGTTTCAGAAGAAGGAACGAAAACTTCAAATGAATTAACTGAAGCTGAGATATCTCCAAAAGGATCGACACGTGGAATTAGAATAATCTAACCCCGTGGACTGCATAAAGTGTTCTGTTTGAAATCCTAACGAATATCACATGAAAAATGCCGGTTATATAAACCTATATTATACCTTTAATTTTTCATAAAACTTTCTGATGAAGACAATTACTGCCTCATCACACTGAATTAAAATTACATAGCTATGCCACTTTTAATAATATACATATATATATATATATATATATATATATATGTGTGTGTGTGTGGTTGTGTGTGTGTGCGTGTGTGTGTGTATGTGGGGGTGGATGTATTCTTATAGTTTATAGAGCAGCCGTTCTGATCACATTGTTGTACTATTCAGAATCGTGACCCCATAGAGGTTCCATATCAATCACTTGGTTGCCCTCCACAAAAGCGTTCAAAATTTTCCTCGATAACAAGAAAGAAAGAAAGAAAGAACACAAAGACGATTTTATTCTCATGTTTTTCACGTCTGTTTCTTTGATGAGAAAAAAACTTAGCAATTTAAAATCTTTTTGTACACACTTTCTTCTTCGAATAATGACGGACATTCATACATACACTTGTTATTGAAATAGTTTCTTAATGTTGTTAAGCTTAATTATCTAACAATGCATCAGGCGAACGCCAAGAGGGGAATTCTATAGCCGTGGAACTAGCAAGGAGAATATTCAATCATTAACTTAAGATTAATTATTAAGATTCACTAGAAACTTCAACTAAGAAAATGGTTATTTGTCACTGGCATTTCTAATAATATATAATCATAGCATGTTTCGTTGAACATTTCCAGCTGAAAAAAATTATTCGATAGTAGAAGACATCCTTCTAATCAGTCATTCCTTTTCATATATATATATATATATATATATATATATATATAAGCAAATATATGGATATAGATCCGAGAGTAGGAAGAAAAATATACGGAAAAAATTATCAAAACATTATCTTTGTCATGTTGAATTGATAATGTTAATTATATTTTATGAATATGTCCTGAAGATGGTTTATTAGACCGAAACGTCCGACGTTAACATATTAACATTAAAACAGCATAATTGCATATAAAAATTTTTGTTTGTTTTTTCCATATATTTTTCTTCATATATATATATATATGTGCAAAATAGTTTAATTAATAAAACGAGGACAAACAAAAGAAAGAATATAGTCAGTACGATAAAGATTTATTAAACATTAATTATTAACCGCAATGCAGACGTGAAACACGGAGAGAAAGGTATTAATTTCGGAATTTTAGGAAACGCCTGCCCCTTTCATTAACGGACGGAGAAATAAAAAGAGAAATGGGAATTACCTGTAGATGTTTTTGTAGACGGTGTGTTTTCAGGTGTAATTCGTATTGTTAACAAAAACTCGATCCGACTGATTCCTTCAGTGTGCGAAACGTTTTATAATAACTTTTTATAATGATAAATTTATAATATTTAAATTTAAAATTTTGATCGGTGTAAAAGCGTTAGGCCGGTCTATTATTACGAGTTAGGGAGTGACATTGTAAACATAGATGAAGAGAGTTATAGGTTATGGAGTGGGGAAGACAATTCGCCTGTCGCAATTTGTAGCCAAAATTGTCCGACAAAGTTATCTTTTTTATTTATAAAATTGGACCGACGTGTGCGTCTAA
>OZ010584.1:21297291-21432291 GCA_963932145.1 Acanthosepion lycidas
TGGATTTTTCATTTATTAATCCGACACGTACGCTTAATCAATAAAATAAAAACATACATTTTTTTAAAATCAATTTCACCAGAGCAAGTGGTTACTGGGTGGGAAGAATAAGAAAGCAGAAACTTTACTAAGGAAAAAGACAATAGAAACAGAGTGACATTGCGTTGGTATTTTCGAAGATTAAATTTGTCTGGAAATCATGGGACCGGAAAAGAGTTCCACAATCGAAAATGCGAGAAAAGAAACTATTAGCATAGAACGTACGTTTACGTCTAGGCAACACAGCTGCATCAGATCAGAAACTATAATATAGCTGATTCTGATATATATATATATATATATATATATATATATATATATATATATATATATATATATATAACAATTTGTGACTTTTAGGGATAATTCCAAGGCGGATTTTAATCCAGGGAGAGCGTAATGTATTTTTACAGAGAATAATAATAATAATAATAATAATAATAATAATAATGACCATCAATCGCGGAAATGCTGAAGCAGAAACTTCAGCTAAACGCAAATAGAACAAGACGATACGAAAAACGTTGTAGGTTTTATCGCCAAAATAAAATATTTCAAACGGACCTGAAGAAATTTTACTGGGAAATTGGAAAAACACCTATACATGTCGAAAAGCCACCATCGATTGATAATGTACAGACATTTTGGGAAAATATTTGGCGCAGCCAAAAGGAATATGACCCAAATGCAGAATGGATCCTACGTGAATAAGAAAGAATGCTGGGTACAACTCTGCAAGAATGGGAAAATATATCTACAGATGATGTTTGGCAAGCTATAACGAAATCACAAAAATGAAAATCCCCCGGAAATGACAAAGGTTTTTAATTTCTTTGTTATTTCTCATCTATCCATAAAATATTTGCCAAAACATTATCAACGCTTGTAAATAATCCCAATAAAATCCCTGAATGGATTACTGAAGGTATTACATACTTCATACCAAAAACAAGTAAAACAGACGACTCGAAAACTTATAAACCGATACCATGTCTCTCCACAACGTATAAGTTGATAACGTCCGTCCTGACGAACCGTACTTACTCCTTCTTCGAAACAAACACCATACTTCCGCTGGAACAGAAGGGATGCAGAAGCCGTTCATATGGCTACAAAGATGAACTACTGATAAATAAAATGATCCTGGAAAATTGCAAAAGACGTAGAAATCATAGCGCAGCGTGGATTGATTATCGTAAAGCCTTTGATTGTGTTCCACATTCTTGAATCTTTAAGACTTTGGAAATGTACAAAGTCTCCACTGTGGTATTAAATTTCCTTAAGCACAGCATGGGGATGTGGAACAACAAACTATACCTTAGTCACACCAGAGGCACCTCCATATCCAACCGACTAAATATCCGACGTGGAATCTTTCAAGGAGACTCTCTGTCACTCCTTCTGTTTTTTTGTTCTTAATCCCCCTTACGCTTGAACTGAACAGCAGTAGCTATGGTTACAAAATAAAGAAGAAAATATTCAATCACCTACTCTACATGGATGATCTCAAGCTCTTTGCCAAAGGCGACAATGAGTTGAAAGGCCTCCTCAATATTGTAAAATACTTCAGTGACGACATAGGTATGAACTTCGGATTAGATAAATGTGCAAAAGTAACATTCAAGAAAGGTAGAATTACAGAAACACCCTTAATAGATTTAGATTTTGTCACAAAGATTAGGGAACTGGAGCATGATGAAGTTTATAAGTACCTAGGAATTAGCGAAGGAGATGGCATACAACACCCCCAAATGAAGGGAAAATAAGAAAAGAGTACTACAGGCGTGTACGTCTGGTACTAAATAACGAGCTAAACTCAAAAAACAGAATATCAGCCATGAACACATTGGCTGTCCCTGTGGTGCAATACAGCTTTAATGTCCTTAACTGGAGCATAGCTGAAATTAAGCGAATGTACGCCAAAACAAGAAAGCTTCTCACTTGCTACCGCATGCATCATCCCAAAGCTGATGTTGATTGTCTGTATGTGCCCAGATCCGAAGGAGGCAGAGGATTAGTTCAACCAGAACTGTCCTACAAATCTACAACAATTGGCCTCCCAAAATACATGGAAAATACAGAAGACTGGGTGATGGTATGAGTCAATGAACATGAAAGTAGTAAGGGTCATAAAGGAAGCCAACTAATTCAAAATAGAGCTTCAAATAGGCGCAGAAATACAAGTAAAGCACAGTGCACCGGCTGAAGATGCAAAATACTTAAAAAAGAAAGCGAAGACAAATGCAACAGACCAGATACAGAAACAGTGGCAAGATAAACCGCTTCATGGCCAATACTATGCCCGTACTAAACAACCAGACGTAGACAAAATCTGTACCCATCAGTGACTACGTAGTGCAGGGTTAAACGCTGAAACCGAAGGTTTTATCCTTGCTACACAGGACCAATGCTTGTTAACTAGGAATTATCAATCACATATACTAAAATTCTGTGTTAGCCCAAAATGCAGATTATGTGAAAAACCGATTGATCATCTTTATCAGGTTGCACGATATTGGTATTGGCACCCACTGAATATAAAACCCGGCATGACAGAGCGTGGGCCAATATCTGCACTGGAAAATTTGCAACTTCTACGAGAAAGAAACTGAAAGAAACTGGTATGAACACCACCCTGACCCGGTTAAGACATGTTACAATTCTATGGGACTACACAATATACACTGACAGAACAGTCATAGCCAACCTTCCAGATATTGTTATTAAAGACCACAAACAAAAAAGTGCCTCCTTATTGATATGGCAGACTGCAATGTATCTTTGAAGATATTCAAAAAAACTGTCAAAATACAAGGACCTTGAAATAGAAATCTCAAAAATGTGGCACATGGGAACATCAACAATCCCTGTTGTAGTTGGAGCTCTAGGATTGGCTGGAAAAGATTGCAGTAGACTAATTGAAGGGATTCCTGGAAGTCCATGCCTCAAGGAGACACAAAAAATTGTTCAGACAAGTACAGCCCACACTTTACGAAGGGCTTTATCTATGTAATTTCTTTTTTTGTCAGTGGAAAGTGTCATGATGTCATTTCTAACCTTAGGTCCATGGGCGGGACCCGGAAACAAATGTGTAAACGCCAGAAATCAAAGGAAATAATAATAATAATAATAATAATAATAATAATAATAATAATAATAATAAACAAAACCTTAAGGATTAATTTCGGTTATAATTTATTACGTAAATATCCATATATTCAATTCTTCAGACCCAAAACTCTTAGTAAATGGCGACCCCGGACTGGTAAATCAGATTCACAGTAAGGAAGTGAAAGCAAGAGAAGAGAGAAGGAGGGGAACAAAAAAATGACCTACGGTCAGGTTCTTTTAAAAAGTGAGATAGAATTCTCGGTCTGAAGATTTGAATATATAGATATTAATGAAATAAATTATAACCGAAAGTTTTTCTTCTTACTATTATATATACATACATACATATATACATACATACATACTAATACATACATACATACACATATATATATATATATATGTACAGTGTAACCCGGATATAAGATAAGTCTTTTATATCCGGGTTTCTCTTATATTCGGGTTTGGTCTATTTTGTTTAGGTAAGAATAGCTGTAATTTGGGACCAGAGAAAATCGCTCTTATATCCGGGTTTCTCTTCTAGCAGGGTCTCTTATATCCGGGTTACACTGTATATATATAAGACTTGCTCTCATTCGCTTGCTGAGCACTATGGGGAAATGGAATTTTAACAGTAGCTACTCCTGCTTATCATGCATCGTTCTTCATATGAATTAAGCGGTATGTTTGCAGAATTGGCGTGTATATACAGTACGTATATAATACGTTAAAAGATTCCTTTTCTCTGCCGTGCGCCGATAGCTTAGGTCTGGAGTCTCTGACTGATGCCAAATCGGTCGAGTTTATCAGGAAATAAAAAGAGTCAGACGCAAGTCAATATTTTTTTTATATACTAAGAATGTCACTTCGTTAGACGACCGGATCAACAAGCAACCAAAAAGTGCGCCATTTCATGCGTCACTATCTAATAGTAGTGAATAATGTTTTCAAAGCTTTAAATAAGATGATCATCTATTTGGAATAAAGGTATCCTTTTATTGAATAAAAGAATTTGTTCAATAAACAAGGCTCTTTTTTATTCTGAATAACGGTCATTTCTCTTTGAATAAAATATATTTTATTTGAATAGTGGCTTAGTAACAAGAAAGGAGATTATACATAAAAAAAAAATATTTGTGTTAAATAAATCTATTTTATCGTTTTATTACAAACTCATTGCTTTGTGTATATAGCCATTAAGTGTATTAGACAAAGTAGGAGATTATTTTTAAAATATCGTGTAAAAATTTATTTTTATCATTAAATTATAATCTTATTGGCATACATATATCATATCTATATCATCTTTGCATCCAGTGCTTGAAAGGTAATAAGATTATATTTAAATTTTTTGCTGTGTAACATAAAAGACTTTATCTTATTATGTCTCATAATAGATATCGGTTCGGAATGAAAAATCTGAGAACCAAGTTCGAATTCCAGTCGGATTCGTTACATTCACTTTGGTACAAATAATATTGGGAAGATATCATTCCATCTTTTCTCTCCCCAGCAGGACAGATTGGGTCCTATGGCCTTAGTTGGCAACCCGTCTACGTCAGAAATTAGCGGCAACCTACTGCGGGAAAAATGTTATGCCTTACTCATGTATCGGAGGATGCTTGTTCGCCCAAGCGTGGATCACGTGCGGCACGTGTGACTGACTGACTGACCCAGACTTAATGATATGACGATATCATGAAGCCTCGGCATTACGTTTAAAAACATTTGTTTTGTAGAATAAATGTCTTTTCATCATTACTTTGTAAAGTTATTTATGTATCTACATATACATCACTAAATGAAGTGCATTGGGAAAGGATCGGATTATATTTAAAAATATTGTGTAAAATAAACCTTTTCATTATTACGTCCTTGTGCAATTGAAACAATTGTTTTAGTTTTCTTTCTTTCACCATCCGGACAGTTTTAGACCCCCACTGGACTAACGGGGTGTAATCGATGCCAATTTTTCATCTGATTAGGTCATTTGCTGTGGTATTCAGTAATATGAATCTATTTTCAATGTGTTTTCAGTGCATCAGATTTTCATCACACTATTGTCTTGACTCTTGATTAGTTGTCCTACGGACATTGTCTGCCATGGAAATTACTCTAAGGAAGCGTACGAAAATTGTAACGCTGCACGAACACACTGACAAGCCTTACCAGTGAAAAAACCAAATAGACTGGACCGGAAACTCTCTTGATTTAAATCCAATGAAGAATCTGTAGTCAATCAGGAACGACTAAGTGGAAAGGACACACGAAGTACTGACGCGTGCACTGCGCAATGTTTCATAGGAAAATAAGAAAAAAGTAAATAATAACATAATTATTCGTTTTGTTTCATTTCATTTGCATAAGGGTGTACTTTGTGGACTTATGTACTTAAATATTCATCATGGAATAAATTATATTACCAAATATGTAGATCATGTTAGAAATTATATACTTTTTTGCGAAAAAGTAAATGCTTTGTCGGTAGAAGTTAATGATATAAAGAGGTAGTGTAGCTGTGTCAACTTAGCTATTGGAGCCATAAAGTTCATACAGTATATAATTCTGTTTCAATCTGTAATGATTAATGAAAGCAGAATACTGAAGTAATCTGTTACCAGGATACCAAATGATGCATGATTTCTCCCGGGAAAATGTTGCAAAGACTTGAATATGTTAATTTCGTACACACGTTATTAGCACATGGACACTGAAAGCGCTCACAGATGATACAAAAACTAATACAAAAACTTGAGAGGATTGGTAACGTCTGAAAAAGTAGATATTGCATCAAACTTCTTCCTAATTCAAACCATTCAACCTTTCGTGGATTGCATTAAACGATCGACATTTCATAAGCTTTCCTTATGGTTGACTAACAAGAGTAACAACGTTGTCAGAATAGCATTTGTTAGTTGCCTCATCTGTTCCAGAGAACATTATCACTGGTCCGCAGAAGATTGCTACTCTCTTGCCTGGTCACCAGCTTTAGGTAGACGGTCCAATTTATGTGAAGAGAAAATCGCATGGGACAAGATATTGAATTCAGCACGTGGCTGCTGTACAAGCAGGTAAAAGCTCAGTAACGGTGGAGTATCTATTCACTGGGACCTCTTAGGGCACAAACACAAAGAAATCTCAAGTACGTTACGTGCATCTTAACCCTTATACGTCGGAAACGACGGGAGAGTCCATCACATACACACACACAGAAACACACATTTTTATATATATACTAAAAAGCTTCGCCCGCTCGCTATCGCATCGCAAAGTAAAACATATTTATTACTTGAAATATTTGATACAAAAATTTTAAATGCATATTTCATTCATAAATTGGCTTGTTATAGTTAAGGAGAGTTTTACAAATAGATGCCAACTTGTTGAAGGCCAAGTAAGATGCAAATTTCAAAGACTTTTCTGTCTTTGGGGAGAGTGTGCTCTGGGGCTTCTCTGTCAAAGGACAGAGGGGCAACTGAGAAAATTATACTGAAAAGATGCCCAGCCCAGGGGAACAGCTGCCCGAGGCCGCGGCCTCCCATTGCACTAGAGGTAGGGATCGGTGCTCGCACCGTGGCTAGAGCAACCGACGGTTGCGGGGCTGTGGGCAATTTTTGTCCCTTGACGGCTTTACTCGCTCAGGTCCATACTTTAAAAAGACCTTGTGTCGCATCTCGTCCTTTTGGGGGAATGAGTAAACACTGTATATATTCCTATCAAATCGATTTGGTGCTCTTTAACCCCAGAATTTTTTTGATAATTGCGCTTTTTATTCATATAGTTTCCATTATATATCGTTTACGTAATAGGTTATTTTGATTCTCTAACGCGTCAAATGTTGAATGTATAACTAATTCTAATTTCTATTTTTCCATCTTTACACTATATTAATTCTATCTTATAAATTGTCTCCTGTTCTGTCACCCATGAAATAAAAATAATTGTTTGTACGGAAAATAAGGATCTACATACATGAAATCGTCTTTAAATTAAGCAGCAGCAGAAGAATTATCGTTGAAATTTTAAAAGGTTAGCTTAAATATTAATTCAAGACTTAAATGCATGATCAATTTTGAGTTCTGTAGTTTATTGATGCCTATCCCATCTACTCCTCACTAGCTATTTTGATAATAGCCAAGACCGGAGCTAGCTTAAATGCCGACCGATATAAAACGTGTACTTCAATTTTGGATACGAAAGGAAAATAAGTGTGTTATGGTCCAGGTTAGGACCAAAGAAGAACAACACGAACATAAGAGTAGAAATAACGAAGGTATATTACACGAAATAATAATACAAGATGTGGAAGGTGTTAGTATGACTGTCAGTCTGGTTTGGAGTGAACTACTATCGGCTCCACTCGATTCGACCCTCTCTCTTCAAGTAATAGATATATGTTACTTTGCGATGCGATAGCGAGCGGGCGAAGCCTGTTAGTATATATATAAAAATGTGTGTTTCTGTTAGTATACATAGTGTTAGGAAGAGTTCATTCTGTAGTTATAGGTAAGTACCCATGACAAAGTGTTACTTCCCTTAAACCATGAAAGCAACGATAATGGCTAGTATAATATATCAATATATATTTTTAACCTCGCATACTCTAGTAGCCCTTAATCTGAGAATCGTTTCTGTGCCTAACTTTTTTAGGGCTTTTGAATGCGCTATGAATCATTGAAATCGGGCCAATGGGAGCAGAGGAGTTGCCTGTACACACACACACGCACAAACACACATACATACACTGTACTATATATATATATATATATATATATATATATATATATATATATATGTATATTAGAGATCATGTCTCTGTGTATGTGAGTGTTTGTATCTTCTGTAATGCTTTGAAATAGAGCAGCTGTCACTAATGATGACGAACTAAGAATACTTTTCGTTCTATTTATGAATATGTCTTGTCATTTCTTTCCCTTTTTCACTGCTATTCTCTTTACGTGGACATTGCCTTTCATATTAAACACTATGAACTTCTCACGATAGAGACATATCTACCATATGGTAAATGGTGATAGTTTAAAGGTCGGTAATCCTCGATCGAGATTACTACATCTAGTTGATTTGAATTCAACACATTCCTTTACTGAGAGTGGCAGACATCCAATTATAAAGAGGCCAATTGTTATGCAACTCGTATGTAAGAGGAGGTAGAGGAAAGAAATTGGTTCCTATCTTAACCAAGAAGAATTATATGGAGTCCGGAATATGAAGTAAGTTCCTGATTCCACTTCCTGGTGTCAAAATCGTTAGGCCACCCACACATCTGCAGCAAAATAACTGAAAAAAATTATCAAAGAAACTGAATAAATGGATTGCAAGAGAAAAGATTGGCAATCAATCAGAAATTGGGTCGATATTAATTTCTTATTATACTAACAAACATGTAGAAATAAGGAAGTTAACCAAAATTTGACAGAAAATAAGAAACTACGCCACATTCTTTTTGTATCGTTAAACTATAACGGGGCTAACAACACAATTGTCCAAATCGTGTAACAGCATGGGATAATGTCCATGTCACAAAATGATTAATATCTAAAAACCACTAGAGCAATTGAATTTCTTTTTTCCCAGATTTTAAGATAAGATTTTAGCCATTTTGACATTCTCGTAAAAATCACTGAAAAACCATATGTGTTATTCAGCAAGAAAACAGAGAGGACACTTTAAAATCGACGAAATGAGACGAAAAAGATCATTCTGCTTGTGGTTTATATATATATATATATATATATATATATATATATATATATATATATATATATCCTTTACTTAAATTTGTTAAAACACAATTAAAACCTCTTTCGATTTACTTCCCTCTCCCCCTCTCTCCTTGCCGTAACACTCATTTGTATATATCTGTATTACTGTCTTCTGTCTCCTCTCTCTTTTCCATTTTTCCTTTCTTTTTTTCCCTACTCCCCTCACATTTCTATATATCATTTCCGTTAAGTTAACCATCTAAATAGGTCAGGGTCTGGTCACTCCTCCTACCCCAATGTAAAGCACGCTTAAAACAGATATGAAATTAACCCCTCCCTATACTCTACCTTGTCTCTTTAACTACCTCCCTCATCCCCACCCCTGTTAAATTCCAAAAATTACACTACCCATCAATTTTCAATATCATTTTTCCTTTCATTTCGTTGTTGGAAGTGTTACCTGATGATCCGGAGTCCTTTAAAAGGATTTTGATGAAATAAATTATTGTAATGGTACCTTAAAGTGGTCTGTTTTTCATTAAATTTATATATATATATATGTATATATATATATATATATATATATATATATATATATATATATATATAACATCACTCATACATATATATATATATATATATATATATATATATATATATATATATATATATATATATATATATATATATATACCATAGATAGATAAAATGTAAGTTTGGTTGTTTAAATGACGTCGCATTGAGTGACTTGAAATTGGATCAGCAAACACAGAAAGGCTGGATTTAGCCAAAAAGAATTGCTTAAATACAGAAAAGACGAAATACTTAAAAACATATTTAGCAAAATTGGAATGTATTAGGGGAAAAGAAAACAAAAAAAAAATAAAAGTGAACTTTGGTAAATTTAAGATTACATAAAATTAGGAAATCTGTAAAAAGTGAATAAAACATTGGATAGACAAAACTTGTCGATATTATTCAACACACAAGCATATATATATATATATATATATATATATATATATATATATATATGAAACGGGTGTAACAGCAAAATTGTCCAATTGTTTAATACCTAAAAAACACTAAACTAACTGAGTTTCTTTCTCCAAGATTTTCAGATAAGACGTTCAGCCATCTTGACACCATTTGGTGTAAAAATCACTGAAATACCCTGTGAGCTATTCAGGTAGAAAAAAACAGGTTAAAATCGTTTTGTGTCAGACCCACTGTGTCCCCAACTGAGCAATGGTGAGAGGATAAAGATCATTCAGGCTATCAGTAATGGTACCAACAGTCATACTCTGGCTTACAGCTTCAAGGTATATTCAAGAACACCAAGAGAACAAGGAATAATTTTTAAAATAGGAGGAAACAGTAGAGAGGAAAACTGGACCAGGAAGTCACAACTGCCAGAGGCATCATCATTTGAACTTAGAACGAAAGAGATCAATTAGAAAAGATCCAACCCAATCCATAAAACGTTTGACACTTGAGAGTGGGGTTTCAGCGCTTACAATTCAAACAGCACTGAAAAAGACTTGAAAAGGATATCGTACGAGAAACCTGTGAGGCACTTTGTTACACCGGGACAAAATTTTAGAAGGTTAGATATGGCGAAGTTCATCTTGAATAAGTTGGAAAATTATATATACATATATATATATATATATGAACTTTATTTCAATGCTTAGCTATGATTAATTAATGAGGAACATGTCATTTTCGTTTATGATCGATTTCATATCGATTCGTCTGTTAAGCTTGGAGAGTAATTATCTATTATTATTGCTCAAAGCAGATTCAATAGTGTTATAAAACCTTGGAGAGTTCCAGTAAGATACCGTTAATCATTTCTAAGATACAACGGTTCAACTCTTAATCTAAGAATTCGAAAATTTTACTCGTACACACAATATATATATATATATATATATATATATATATATATATATATATATATATATATATATATACCTGGGGCACTGTTAATAAAATTGTTTATTCCTTTTCTTACGAGGTCCAGAGCACCGATTACAACTGTTACAATCTCAGCATTTATTCCCGACATCATATTAATCTTGCATTTGGACAATTTCTCGATCATTTTCATGTAGGTGTATCTTTGAGATGGTACTGCTATGTCAATGTGCATACACTTCCTGTGTTTCTTGTTTTTTTATGGTAATACCAGGTCTTTTGGCTTTTATTTCCCTGTCAGTTTGAATTAGCATGATCCATTGTTTTGGGTAACTGTATGGTTGGTCTCTCAGTGGTTTTGATTTTGTGCTGCTTGCATATCTCCCAAGTACATATGTGGCTATCTTGTTATGTCTGTGGGTATATTGATTTTTTTCCCTTTCCTAATATCCTGAGATAATATGGTCCACAGTTGCATTATATTTTCCGCAGATCCTGCATTTCGGGTTAGTTCAATTCCAGATTATGTGACAGTGATAGGATCTGCTTGCGAGGCTTTGGTCCTGAGCTGCAATAATAAGGACTTCTCTCTCCTCAGACACTGATGTATTTTCTGTTGTACTATATATGTTTTTCTCGTTCTTTTTAGGTATTTGCCATACAATGCCTTGTCCTCCAAGTTTTTTTTTTTAATTTCATTTGGTCAAGTTGTTTTGTTTTCTGTTTTACACGTTTGGCGTTGATAGCATTCGCTTGGGTTTTCGTTGGTATGATTTCAGGTATATTAAGCTGTTTCTTGAAGAGTGCATTTTCTTTTTTGATTGAGTAGATTTAGCTTTTTACTATTTGTATGAGTGTGTCATTGGTCTTTGTTACGTAGGCTTCCAATCCAATCGTTGTAGTTTTTAGAGTCAATTTAAGTTGGATTAGACGTCGACCTCCTAAAGCGTGTGGTATATTCAGTCTATGAAAATCGTATTTCGTGGGGTGTGTCCTCATTTGGGTAAACATTTTTCTGGTCTTCAACCTTTTAATGTCATTCAACTTCCATTTAATAATGCTGAAGATTTATGTTACTACAGGCATAGCTAACGTGTTGATAGCCTTAATTTTATTGGCCCTATTTTGTTCAATTTGTAGTATCAAACGCACTTTTCTATAATATTCTTTTCGGATCACTTTATTCATAATTGAAATTTGTATTCCATCTCTTTAATTAATTCCTAATTATTTTTATACAGCATCTTGGTCTAGTTCCTTAAACTTGTTATTGATATTGAGGTCTAAATCCGTATTTTCGTTAGTTTACTGCCTTTGGAGGTGGCTTTGGCACATTGTCGATTCCAAACTCCATCCTAATATCTTCGCTGAAGGTTTTGACAATGGTGAGTTGGTTCTTCTGCTGGTTGTCATTCTTGGGAAACGTTTTAAGATCATCAGTATAAAATAGGTGATTCAGTTTGTCATTCTTTACCCTGGGTACTGTTTTATTATTTGTAAGAGAGGGCCATTGTGAAGCACGCTTCCAATACGATTGTTGTAGTTTTTATTATTAAATTCTTATATTATTAAAAAATATTATTCCATATCAAATGATTATCCATGCAAAACGTACAAGTGATTTTTTTTATTAAATTTCAATAATAATCTGCGTCTTTACAGTTACGTTCACAACGCCAGTCATACATATATATATATATATATATATATATATATATATATGCATATACGCACACATATATATATACATATATATATTTACACACATACATATACACACTTATACACACGTATATATATATACACATGTGTGTGTGTATATATATATATATATATCTGTGTGTTATATATACATATATATGTATATGTTATATATATATATATATATATATATATATATATATATATATATATATATATATAGTATGTGTGTGTATCCACACATCCAAGTACAAGCAAGTAAATACCTCCGTATATCAACGCCTACATGGACAAGCACCCACATATGTGTATACTTGTATATGTGTATATTTGTATATGGGCGTATGTGTGTTCATATGTATGCTTATAATCGTGTTGACATTTGTATGTGATTTTATAGTATTTATAAAAATCCTTCCCATATACAAATATCTATACGCATATATATATATAACATAAGCAATTAAACCTATATAGAGAGACACCAGGTTTTTTTTAAGTACAGATAATTAAAACTTCCGAAGTTTCAATGGGCAGGTCTCCCACATATTAGACTTAGTTTGTAATTTTGAGACGATGCCCGTGTCTGCATTTAAACATAATCTCATTGCGCTGGTTTAGTAATTCCTCAGGATCTTTATGTTTGATTATTAAGACTTTCTCCTTAATAAAGAGGTCACATCTGTCTCTAATATTTCTAGGAGTTCGAACCCTAGAGATAATTCTCCATTTCACCTCTGGGGTGAAGACGTTTTCCAGCAGATCGCAGTAGTATTTCGACGGTGCTGTTTGGTTTTTAAGGGATTCATTAGTGAAGGAATGGCGATGCTTATAAAGGAGCTCTTTCCCATTCCCAGCAGATATTTCCAATATAAATCTTTATCGTATTCTCTTTGGTAAAAATCGTGGCTTCGTACACCACGATTTCTGCCGTACATACTCCTCACAGAGAGTATTCAGTTTTTACCCTGCAATTACAGATAGAAGTATTTTTGTAATTGATTAGCATTAAAATTTCTAATTTATATTTATAGTGTGGGAATTTAAAATTTTCTCTACATTTTTTTTCATTTTTTTCAGTGTCTTGTTTTTACTAAAGTGTTTATCTATTAAATTTAAATGCTGGATAATTTTCAGTATGACGGGTTGAACCATATAACCTACCTATTTCTATTCTTGGATTTATTGAACACATTGTCAGTTTTTTTTTTGTTTTTTTTTAGATAAGTTAATGCCTGTTGAAGTTTACTCTCGACGAGGGCCTTATTATATCTAAATTTGCTTTCATTAAAAATTTGGCAGCTAGAAGACAGTTTGTCTATTCTGGCGTTGATTGTTTTTGGGAGGATATATATATATATATATATATATATATATATATATATATATATATATATATATATGAAGAAAAATATACGAAAAAACAAAAATCCTAATATGCAATTATGCTGATTTAATTTTAATATAATGTCAACGTCGGACGTTTTGGTCTAATAAACCATCTTCAGGACATATTCATAAAACATAATTAACATTAGACCATATTCCATCGTCTTTTTCATGTTGAATTGACTATGGTCTAATGTTAATTATGTCTATTAGGCCGAAACGTCCGACGTTGACATTATATTAACATTAAAACAGCATAATTGCATATTAGGATTTTTGTTTGTTTTTTCCGTATATTTTTCTTCATACTGTCGGATCTATATCCATATATTTGCTTACACACACACACACACACACACACACACACACACACATATATATATATATATATATATATATATATATATATACACTTCTCTTTACAATTGGAATAAAGTTACCATTATGTAATCGCCATTTTCACCTACGAAATTTAATTTTAAAATTCGCAGGATTTTACAAACTGGTTACGGTAAGAGTTTATAGTGGGATACCGGCTAGTTGGGAGGAAATGCGGAGAGGGCGTTAAAAGGAGTATGGTAGGGGATATGGTAGAAGAAGATACCGTTACAGGAATTATATTATGGAGCTAGGAGATTCGGTTTAGTAGGAGGGAAGTGGAACCGATGAGCTGACCTACATCCTAATGGTCACACGGGCAAAGGTTGATTCAACAGGAATGCACGGAAATTAAGGAAAACGTGAAAAAATAATCAAGAGGTAACATTAGTAAGATGATATAAGGATAATCCAGAACCTAGTTCCGGACCTCAGGATAATCCAAGACTTATCTATATCTATATATATATATATATATATATATATATATATATATATATATATATATATATATAATTCGACTCTCCCGTCGAATTCGACGGATGACCCTCAAGCAGATCATTTTCTAGGAAACCGACAGCCCGACATCAGCTATGATTATATTAGTGAAGGTTTTGTGCAAGACCATCCACACTTTTTGAAGGGGCAAATACAGAGACCTGGTGCACTACGTGCCACAAGGTCCCCAAACGACTCTCCGCAGGTTTTGAATTCAGAGTTTTCCTTCTCTTAGACTAATTATCACCCAATAGGACCCTGTATGTCCTGCTATTTATCCATAGCTGGAGGGATAGGAAGAGGATTCATACCTTTCCCAAGGGTATTATCAAGTAAGTGAATATAATGGATTCGACTGGAATTCGAACTTGGCTCTCCGATTTCTCAATCCAAACCGCTAGTCATTATTCCACGTACCTAATTATATATATATAAATGAATGCGTTTCATAGTATTAAGCATAAACAGCAAGAATTTCCTCTTTACGAGTGGAATACAAAATGAATGCGAATGAGAAAGAGTTGACCTTGTTTACGGGTTACGGTAAGACCGAAATGTGAATGTCTGAACTGTTTGTAGAAAGAAACATAGCTCGTCTGAACTTGCCATGGAAATAGCGATAGAGAAAAGACAGGCTAGCAATTTTTCATCTGTAGCAAAAATATGGCAAAGTTAAAAATAATTCGTCCCCCACAAGGACGTGTAATCGGTTTTAAACATTGACAAAACTGGATAATGAAGACTGATAAGCCCCAACACATGGCAGGAATACTCGATTTTTCAGTCTCATTGTGCCATTGTAAATAGACGGCATTTCAGTCGGAGTCATGAACTTTTCATTACTACCTCCCAATCTATGTTCTGCTATCCACTTATAAATGCTGTATAGGTAGGTTACTGGCTGCTTTCCTCTGTCACCCGTGCCTTCAATCTGTCACCCTAAAATATTCAAATGTCTCTTTCTGATTCTAAGTATCACTATCTCGATATGCTCAAAAAGGAATTTCTAAACATAGCTTAAATATGACACAAGGTCGAAAGTATAGAGCAGGCAGTAAGGATCGAACTCATTACACAGTCGTAATGGATCTAGCAATGTTGCATTCAGAATATTGGGATTTTCTAAGCGCACCTTAGGTGTGGATCAAGTCCTAAAATGTGAAGCATTCAGTTAGTATTGAACTTAAGACCCAATCGTAATTGATCCCGGGAGGCTCCATTCAGATATGATTACACTTATAAAGCGGACGCTATATTTCTAAAATCTTACTTTGGACCCAAAACACATTTTCCAGACTCAGTCAGCGACACTTATGTTATTTCCTGACCATTAACAATACCCTTTTTTCAGATTTTAAAGTCATTACTATCAGAAAATTATTAAAAAAACAAATTTTGTTTATTTAAAGTATCATCAATGATATTTGAATCGCCATATCTCTCTTCATTTCAAGTTATACATCATGGCCACTGAAAAACTGAAAATTTGAAAAAGTCAGGACTTGTTCGTTTTCAATATTTTTATCTTTTTTTGCAGATTATAGGGCTTAGAGATTAAAATGGCTATGTATGATGCCCAGCAACAAGTAAAACTGATTGATTTATAATATTCCAATGAAAGATCAATTATTCAAACTCAGAGAATATATCGGTATCATTTTAATGCCAGAGTATCTCCTATGGATAACATGATTCGGAACCGCCTGGTTTGAAAGAACTGGATCAGTCAGCGATCTTCCGGTAACTGACGAAGCCGTGGAAGCTGTGCGGTAGAGTGTCCTTGAGGATCCATCAGCTTCTACTCGCCGTTCCTCTGCTCAACTTGGCATGCATGCATATATATATATATATATATATATATATATATATATATATATATATATATATATATATATATATGAAAAGTGTGTGTATATAAATATAAATAAATATATATATATATGTGTGTATAATTATTTATATATTATATGCGCGGTACTTATTAAATAACCAATAAGGATTACAAATTTCTACTTGTTACATATACACAGTCAAAAACAAACAAATAACCAGCTTTAAATATAACAAATAAACCGCCATTTTTTTCAAAATTTAAAAATAAATATAAATAATAATAATTTTTACCTATCATAATTTCACACAAACCCCACCACACGTATATACATACATGCGAGGAAATATTATTCAGCGGGGGAAATAAATATATATATATATATATGACATGTATACATTCACGAGACATTTCCGCCACACTTCCAATCTTTAAATTTCAACATACAAATGCGTATGTATAGACACAACACCACCCGTATACATACATATATCATATCCGAAACTGCCCACATATGTTTATATATGTATGAGTCCTAACGGACGACCAAGTATGTATATGTGTCTGCATGCATCGATGTTTGCGTCAGTACGATGAAAAAACGACGAAGTTTCCCCCACCACTTCCACAATAACACCAATACACGCAATCTGCATAAAATCAAAATTTTTAAAAATTAATTAGTTTGTCTGACGATCGCTAAAGCGTGAAACCCAAGGTCACAAGCTCACATATATCCAACCATATATATATATATATATATATATATATATATATATATATATATAATACCTAAAGAGCCAGAACCCATCTACCTAGGTTTCACTTACCGGATAATCAGGATAACTCTGACTAGAGAGGGTTGGCCCAAACGACATTTATTTAGATGTGACACAAGCCGAAAGTATGGAGCACTCAGAGAGGATCGAACCCACTACTCAGTCGTAATGGATCTAACATGGTTGCATTGATATATGGTGGATTTGTAAGCATAGCATAGATGTGGCACAAGGCCGAAAGTGTGAGGCCTTCAGTAAGTACTGAACTTATTACCCTGTCGTAATTCATCTAACGAGGCAAGCTTGCTAATCATTTCATTATTTCGAAGTACCCAAAAATTATTTTCTAAGCGTAGCTTAAATGTGACACAAGGCCGAAAGTATAGAGCACGTAGTGAGAATCGAACTCACTACGCAGTTGTAATAGATCTAGCAAGGCTGCATACAGATAATTGGGATTTTCTAAGCGTAGCTTAGGTGTGGCACAAGGCCAAAAGTGTGAAGCACTCAGTATTAAACTCACGACCCAGTCGTAACTGATCCTGGTAAACTCCATTCAGATATGATTACACTTAACTTACAAAGCGGACGCTATATTTCTAAAATCTTACTTTGAACTCAAACACATTTTCCAGACTCAGTCAGTGACACTTACGCTATTTCCTGACCATTAACTATACCCTTTGTTCAGATTTCAAATTCATTACTATCAGAAAATATATAAAAACAAATTTTATTTCTTTAAAATATCATCAATGAAGTCATGTCTTTCTTCATTTCAACTTATACATCATGGCCACTGAAAAACTAAATATTTGAAAAAGTCAGGACTTGTTCGTTTTCAATATTTTTATCTTTTTTGCAGATTATAGGGCTTAGAGATTAAAATGGTTATGTATGATGCCCAGCAAAAAGTAAAACTGATTGATTTATAATATTCCAATGAAAGATCAATTATTCAAACTCAGAAAATATCGGCATTATTTTAAAGTCAGAGTATCTTTCAGCGGAAACATGATTCGGGGCCTAATCGCCCGGTTTGAAAGAACTTGATCAGTCAGCGATCTTCAGGTAAGAGATCCTTAACGCACTGTGCACACTGATGCAGCGGTGGAAGCTGTACGGTAGAGTTTCCTTGGGGATCTATCAGCTTCTTTTCGTCGTTGCTCTGCTCTACTGGGCATCGCCAGAACATCGCTTCAGAAGATTTTGAAACTCGATTTAAAAATGTTTCCATCCAAATGATAATAATAATAATAAAAAGAAACGTGTTTGTAGAAGTTATTTTTGTTTTATATAATTCAGTTTTTCCGTGACCAAACGCTATAAACGTCCATTTTTGTTTCTATCTCCCGTAAAACAACGTCGTCGCTCATATAGTCTGTACATAGTATTCTCGTCATGCTTTTGTAGGACGATATTTTTGTTGCCTCAAGTTTCTTTTTCAACTGTGATGATATTGTTCAGCATTCGCAGCCATATCGGAGGACCAAGAGACGCAGACGTTTAATTTGACTTCAAATGGCACAATTTCAAGCGACATTCATATTTTTTGAACGGATTGAATTCCTGTTCTATTCGATGTTGTTTTTGTTTTTTTTGTTGTTGATTTTTTTTTTTTTTTTTGTTGTTGTTTTTTTTTAACTGGAAGTTTCTACTGAAGTAATTATTAAGATGAGGTAATCACGGTAACAATTCGTTTTTTGTCTCTTGGCTCGGAATTCACAACCGTATGTGTCCCTAGAGGGGGATACACTTGAATGGTAAGTACGGCTCAGTCAGAATAGTTAGTGTATAAACGAAAGGTTGACTCTGTAGATGTTGAAGAAAACGAATTGACCCTGAGCAGAAGGGTATGGTTAGGGTTAGGGTTAGAAATGAATATCGAAGCAGTCTGATTTACAGTGTGATTTCAAGTGGGTTTTTACAAGTTATCTCACTTCCTCTCCTTCCCGTGAAATATCTATCTATCTATCTATCTATCTATATATATATATATATATATATATATATATATATATATATATATATATATATCGCCTCCTTTGTAAATGCCACTTAAGATTATAGCACAAAATGTCATAACTGAATCAATAAGCTGTCAGATCCTCATGCGTCGAAACCGACGGGAGAGTCCATTATTATTATATACATACATACATATATATATATATATATATATATATATATATATATATATATATATATATATATATATGTGTGTGTGTGTGTGTGTGTGTGTGTGTGTGTGTGTGTGTGTGTGTGTGTGTGTGTGTGTGTGTGCGTGTGTGTGTACAGGGTGCGATGAATAAATTGTCGTCTAAATTACGCAAAAATAACACTCACATCACATTTAAACAGATATGTTTACCAAGATTACACAAACATATCTTCAAATACTAAAGAGTGTATAAAATCACCATTGCCTTCAACCAGATGTCTTCGGAATCTCCTGTAACTCTTCTGGATGGTTTCCATGTTTATAAAGCTAAATGTCGATATAATGCTTGCCTTCAGTTAAACTTTGGTGTTACAAGGAGTTTTGTTGATCTCTCGCTCAACTGCGCCACACGCATAATAATCAAAGCGATTGCAGTCTGCGGGTTTAGCTGGCCATTTGTAAGGGGTGATGAGGAGGTAGAAATTGTCTGACAGGCTTTCCTACATGTGTGGCAGGGTGCAGACTCGTGATACCATATATAGGGTCTTCCAGCAGCCACCCCCTTGACTCAGGAGTGCACTACCTCCTCATGGCACTTGATGTAAGCCTCCCTGTTGAATCTGAGACCCTGTGGGAAGAGGTATAACATCGTCATCACTAGTGATCATTCCAAACACCATGATGCTGATTGGATATGACATTCAACTCTTTCGAAATCCTCTGCACTGTCCCCAGATTGACACCCAAACACTGAAATGTTTGTATTGGAACTTCAGGCGCGAATTCCAAGCATTACTACATGTCGTTTCCAAATATCTGATATCTCACGAAACTTTCCCCACTGGCTTTATAATACTCTGCAGTGGATAAAAATCAAAACCAAACAATGCGCATGCGCACAATTAAAAATATAAAATGGCGAAAATTTACCCATCTCACCATATATATATATATATATATATATATATATATATATATATATATATATATATATATATGTGTGTGTGTGTGTGTGTGTGTGTGTGTGTGTGTGTGTGTGTGTGAATAAATACAAAAATAAAACTTATCTTAAGCGAAGCGTTTCATCCTCTGAGGGACAAATGTAAGGAATTTTCTTTGTGAAAAGTATTTATATATAAGAGATCAAATGTTATTGATTTTTCAAAATTTCAGGAATAGGCATGCTTATGAATATTCATTAGATTAATGAAAATGTCAGGTAAGTTCATGGACAAGAGGTGATACAATATAAATATCTAATAAACCAAAGTCGGTATACTTGTTACAAAATAAAATCCTTACATTTGCCTTGATAAGTAAAATCCTTCTGAAGTCATAACGCGTCATTTACTTTATATTTATATTTTTATATATATATATATATATATATATATATATATATATATATATATATATATATATAAGGCTCAAACACTTATATGCCATGGTTATAATTTATTACATTAGAATCGTAATCATGATGCAAATCATCAGACATAAAATTAAAAAAGAAATTGGAAAATGTAAAAAGCAAAATTTTAGTGAAGTGTATGTGTGGGAGTGGGAAACAAGTGTAACAGAAGAAAGAAGAACAGGAAGGTCTAAAGGGGTGAGCTTATCAATATATATATATATATATCTATCTATCTATATATATATATATATATATATATATATATATATATATATATATATATATATATATAGATAGATAGATAGATAGATAGATAGATAGATACACCTAGTGAGCCAGACAAACCTATCTAAGTTTCACCTAATCGGATCGTCAGGGAAAGTACGGCTGCCGTACTTTCCCTGACGATCCTTTTAGGTGAAACCTAGGTAGGTTTGTCTGGCTCACTAGGTGTATCTAGGTCTGCTCTACGGTTGTATTAAGCTCTTTCGTTAGTTAGTTGTTTACTCGTATCGGGTATTTTTTTCTTTGGGCTTCAGACCTGCATCTGTGCGATTTTTTTTCGGCAGTAGTTCATGTTTGTAGCTCTTTCTTTTTTTAAAACCTTTTTTTCCCTCGAGATTGATTTGATTATTGGCAAATAACAAATTCGAGGGTTTTTCGAAACGAGTCTAGTTATCTATAATTTTATGTATGTACATATATATATATATATATATATATATATATATATATATATATATATATATATACACAGTTGCGGGAAAGAAATAATCGTACACATACAAATTTTTAATCTATTGTATTTCCAACGAATGAATAAACATACTTTTCATATAATTAACTGTACACAGATGCATAATAAATAAATATGCATAGAAAACAGAAAAAAATTTATTTAATAAAAATAAATCCCATTTATCCATCTTAATTGGTGAAAGAAATATTCGTACAATGCAAATTTCAGATTTTAAAACTTTTAAATTGCTTTAATAATCTAGATTATTCAAGTGAAATATACCAGAATGTTCAAATAATGTTATTTGTAGTTACTTTTAGTTTAAAAAATACAAACAGAATATGCTGTAATTGATTTTCGTGCAAGAAAGTTTTCATCATGGCAGGACGTAAAGAATTGACTAATTCGCAAAAAGAACTGATCGTTAAACTCTGTTAAAAGTTGGTAATATATCAGGATATCTCAGGCAACTGGAACATTCCATTTACTAACATTATTTCATCCATTGCAAGGTATAAAAATAATCAAAACTTTTCAAAACCAAAGTAGAACAGTTGCTCCACGGAAGATTTCTGCAAGACCGTCGATGAAAATTAATAGGTCAAATTAAAAACAATCGAATAGTTACTCTTAAATACTTGCAGGGGGATTTCCTTTCATCAAGAATCTGTGTCACTAGACGGTCAATAAGCAATTAAATTCGTTGGAACAATCAAAAGTCATGTTGCTCTCCCAAAATACCAACTAAAATTTACAAATCATTAACTGCGAACTGCAAGACTAGGTTGGTTTCTGTAGAAGTGAATAATTGCTATTCTACAATGGATTAAATGAAGATTTATGTATTTTTGTTTGTATTGAATGAATAGTTTTTTACCCATCAAAATAGATAAATAGGATTTATTTCCATTAAATCAATATTTCTTTTTCTGTTTTCTATGCATATTTAATTATTATGCATCTGAAAAATATGTTTATTCATTTGTTGTAAAAAAGATAAATTGAAAATTTGTATATGTACGAATCATTGTTTCTCCCCAATGTGCGTGTAATATATATATATATATATATATATATATATATATATATATATATATATATATATATATATATTAGGTTGGTGCAATGTGAGAAAACGAATTTTTGCACCAAACTAATATATATATATATATATATATATATATATATATATATATATATATTGCTAGAGACAGAATGAGACAGTCATATAACTACATTTATAAATAGAGAAAGAATAAAGAAAAAATACAGTAATTTCCACAAAGATAAATGTGTACACATTCGTCCGATATGTACCAGTATTTGTTTTCCCTCACTATATATATATATATATATATATATATATATATATATATATATATATATATATATATATATATATATAATATTACAGAAAATTAATTGTTTATCTTGGAGTTGTACAATTAATTTATAGTAAAATATTAAATATATATCTTAAAATATGTATTAAAGAGCTTTTGTACTTAACATTGAGCACTGTTTTTTCTTACACTGTAGAGTATTTATATATATCTGTATACGATCGTCTGCTCGTATACCTAACTACATTTACCCCTTCGGATATATATATATATATATATATATATATATATATATATATATATATATATATATATGTTGTCATTTTTCTTTTTTTTTTTTATTAAGACTTCCATTATTTTTAATCTTTTTCTATAATCAGGAGGTTGCTATGCTTGTATTTTTAATATTATCTTCAATAATATTAACTATGAACACGGCCACAATGTGCTGTGTTCGGTAAATAAAAATATGCATATTAATTATTGATATATATTATAGCTCTGTTATTATACATCGAGCACAGTTTTATCTGTCAATGTGCGATATTTTTACCTACTCAATTTGCCAATATATATATATATATATATATATATATATATATATATATATATATATATATATATTCATTTTTTATTGTCCTTTTTCTCTAAATATATTTTAATTCCTTTTCAGAACCGTATGAATAATACATACGGAAAAACACTTCTTTGTCTATCCCCCACCCCTGGGTTTCTTTGCATGGGCTTTCATAAAAACAAAGTTTTATTGCCAAATGATGCACACTTTAGGCTGAGGTTAAAAAAATGCATCCAGTAAGCAGTACAAGTGATAACTGCTGAAATACTTCAAAATCTCTTTCACAACGCTGACGATAGAACTGAACTTTGCAGGAAGACATGCGGAGAATATATTGAATATTTTCGATAAAATTTTGACCTAAGGTCGATAAATCGCGTAATAAACATAAACTTTTGACAGTTTTTTTTTTAATTGCTGAATTCATTGAAATGGAGAGTTAATTCTAGTTGATATATATATTTCAATTAAAATGTGCAATTATAATTTATAATTCATGAATCATTCATACAAAAAACAAATATACAAATATAGAGGTTAATTATTTAAATGGCGAGAATACATAGTCGCAAACAATATAAATAAGATACATCAACCACGAACCTGTATATGAATGATATGATCCCCGTTTATAAATTCCAGTTGCATAAGGTCTTTTTAAGACGAAAGCTTGGAAAAATTAAATATATATATATATATATATATATATATATATATATATATATATATATATATATATATATATATATATGTGGTTTATTAAAGATGGCAAACAAGGTACCGCGATGAAGCTTTTTATTTAATTTTTCTTGTGTTCGAAGAAGTGCTTTTTGTACTGGACACAGAATGTGTAGAAAATGTAAAAATATCCTAGAATTCTGAGCGCTTTCGGCTATATATTTACCCACTATCAAGGATGATTCAATTTTACTTTTTAACTGGGTGTATGGGTTGGGCCTATGTATCTAGAGTTATAGGGGTGTCTTCTTTTCCGAACACAGTCAGCAAATTGTGGCCGTTTTCGTAGTTAATATTATTAATCGTTGGCTTTTTCTTTTTTTCATCTGTTTTTACATATTCATGAGGTTGTTACGCTTGTATTTTTTAATATTATCTTTAAGAATATTAACTACGAAAACGGCCACAATATTTTGACTGTGTTCGGAAAATAAAAACATGTATATTTATTATTGATATTAGAGCTCTGTTATTATACATCGATCACTATTTTATCTGTCAATGTGTGATATTTTTATCTAAACCATGTGCCAATATATATATATATATATATATATATATATATATATATATATATATATATATAGAGAGAGAGAGAGAGAGAGAGAGATGGAGAAAGAGAGCGACAGATAAACGAATATTTAAGAGCCGATTTTATTCTAATGAAATATGTCAGCCGACAATAAACATGGGGGGAAGAAAATCGATTTTGCCTCGAGTTGGGGCGAAGTGACCAAGTACGTTTTACGCTAAAGACATCTAAAATTCACTCCCCCTCCTACCTCGTTCAATATAACCACCTTTCCTTCGAAGTAAATATGTCATTTAGTCTATTCAAGTCTTTTCAATATTCATTGAAAGAAAAGGTTTCTATAAAGATTATTTAAATTCTAATCTCATAAGTAATAATTCAAATTTTTACCAGAAAGCCCACACTTTCAAAATAATGTATGATTCCTAACGCATTTATTTGATGTAACTTAGTCTGGCAGAAGGCCTCAAATGGGATATTCAAAGAAGCAATGCTTAAGAGCAAGTCAGTAAGAGGTATTTTAAGCGCAGCAATATTAATGATAGAAAAAATAACAGTTAAAAATATAATTGTTCTTATTTTATGTGCCGTGTCGATTCAGAACTTTGGCTCTCCACCTCTTCCTATCCCTTGTAGCTCTCAATAATATTTGTCTTTTTGCCATTTCTTCCAGACACTGGTCTGCCATCTACTTTCTTAAGCCCGTTCAGCATGTCACGCGTTGGTTTCCATTATTATTTTACACTCTATCCGCCGTGTAAGTATCAGATTTTCCAAGGTCTTTTTTTCTCATTACGTGTCCCAGAAGTTGCGTCTCCTTCTTCCTGATGCTAATTATATGTGCCCTCTTTGTTTGCATCTTCTTCAAAACCTCGTCGTTAATCACATGTTCTCTTCGTGTTATCCTTAGCATCCTTCTGTAGAACTACATCTCCGTTGCCTCGAGTCACTTCATCCTTGAGGAGACCGTTTAACATTCGTTGCCGCAAAGACAAGGGAGCAGTTCAGTACTCTTCTTTGTTACCAACGAAATCCTCCTGTCTCGTAATACCCTGCTTAGCTTATGGAATGCGTCTTTAGCCATCCCGATACGTCTCCAGATCTCAGCATCACACTTTCCGTCGTCTGTCAGAACAATTGCCAGATATTTAAATTGCCGCATCTGCTTGATTTTAGTGCTTCCGGTCTGCAAATTGCATTTCAGGCTCATCTTTTTACAGATGACCATGCATTCTTGTAATTTATGCATAGTCTCTTCTCGCTCTCCTTCGATACATTCTGTAGGCGATTTTGTAGTTTCGATTCCCTGTCTGCTATTAGCACTGTGTCATCTGCATATATTATGTTGTCAAGATTGTGACCGTCAAAGCTGAATCCTGATAGGATTTCCTGTGATCTCAGAAATGCCTCACTGTAAAGGTTAGGTGCGTGAGGCAAGTATGTATCTTCTCACCGGACTTATTAAAAAAAGATAATAATAAAAACTGTTATTATAATTTACCCACAAACACATGGACTCTCCCAGCTATAAATAGGAGCAGGTACTGCCTTTTAGTGAGGAAAATTTCCAACAGTCAGCTCTGACAGTCGGACCGAACATTCTTGCTGTAACACTCTCGTTTGTATATGTTTGTATTACTGTTTCTGTTAATATATTTGTTTAACTCTACTCCTCTCTCTATGTCTTTTTTTCTGCCCCTAACAAGGCCACAATAATAACATAAAAACGTAAAATGCAAATTTCTGATTATTTTCGTATAAGATGCGCAGCTGGTATGAAAGCAGCCCAGAGGGAGAGTTCGCCGTGCTGATTTCGAATTCAGACCTAGTTCATTATATTTGCTTTCGCGCAAATAACCTTTGATATGTTATGTGTCCATATATTTTCCTCCCAGATCTAGGTTAAATATTAAAGCAGGCTTGGTTGTCTAACTATGATTGGCAATCAACGTCGAACAACAACTCTGAATTCAAAACTGTATGGATACCTGGCGCAGTACAATTTTTAATAATTTTCCCAAAATAAGGCGATACTGTTACTAAGACGCAAGGCGCTCATGGGATGAAAAGAACGCTAGTACACCTTATCGACGAGAAAGACAATAAACGAACAGGTTTAAGAAAAACCGAAAATGGCGATTGATGTTGCATTTAACGTTTTGCAGCTCGTAGATACCCGGAATGCAAGAAGCCGGAAGAGAGTTCCACGGGTTGGAAGGGCGAAAGAAGAAACTATTAACATAGAACTTACGGTTACATCAAACAATTTCAACAGTAAAATGGTGAGACATTTTTGTCAACCTAATTGTACGCGTCCATTCAGAGAGTTGAGGCTCCAAAGAGAAAGCACGACAGAGCAATTGCCCTGATACGAAGAAAGGAAAACTACGTTACGAAAGTAGGAAAGTGACTGAAGTTGAGATGCCGGGTCAGGACACATATTATGGACCCCGTATGTGAGGTAGCATTATTCAATGCACGGACAAGTGGTAGATATATAAACAGGTGGACATCCTGGAGTCCACAATGACTTTATAATCTCGGCGGATGTCACCCTACGATTGCGCCCTTGAACTAGAAAGTACAGCAGATATGTCTTCCACTTATCCATCCCAGAAATAACAATATTAAGACATGATTGCTAATAGTGTCTTATTGTAGCTAATATTTTAACATTATGTGTGATGTATTTCGATGATCTCTGTGTTGCAGGAAACTACCAGTTCAAAGTCCTATTTAGAATGGAGAATACAAAAATGTGTGGTGTTATTTGTTAACCACTACAGCAAGAAAAGACTTTCTAGGTTTTTCAGATTTGACTAGTGAAAAAACATTGGAATCATATAAAGATATGGAAATTCTGGTAGAGCGTATCTGTAAAGGGGAAACATGAATAGATTAGAGAAAACTTATCTTAGCCGCCGAATCGTGTCCGCTAAGATAAGTTTTCCTTTAGTCTTTACATATATATATATATATATATATATATATATATATATATATATATATATATATATATTCCCATTTCTTATTTTAGTCTATACAAGTTGTTGTACAGAATCTTTGTAACAATTTCATTTTTACACACACACACACACACACACACACATATATATATATACATACATACATACTTATATATATATATATATATATATATATATATATATATATATGTATATATATTTCTAATTATTATTTTAGTCTATACAAGTTTTTGTGCAAAATCTTTCTAAGAATTTCATTTCTTACGCGCACACACACATACACACACACACACACACACACACACACACATATATATATATATATATATATATATATATATATATATATTCCTAATTCTTATTTTACTCTATACAACAAGTTTTGGTAGAGAATCTTTCTAAAAATTTCATTTTTTCACACACACACACACACACACACACATATATATATATATATATATATATATATATATATATATATATATATATATATATACAGGGTGTATTAAAAATAATTTTACAAACTTTGGGAGCATGTTTCTCCCAGCAATGCAAAGCCAATTTGACGTGTGGTGATACCTGGATAGACTCTGACAACTTGTAGAATTTGTTCTTCGTGTACGAGCGGATCTCGGTCCTCCTCGAACATAATTTGTAGTGCCATGGCTCCTGTCTTAGCAACGCGGCTATTGGCAGTAGCAAAGTTCGGATGAGTCGGCTGAAACAGCCCTGCAACTTCGCGTCCATTACTACTCACATAGCAGGATATAAAAATCATATCTGCCTGCTCATAAGATATCTTGCCGTTGTTAAACGGAACACTTCTCAGTTAACTCACTACTACGCATGTTAAACGTTGAGGACAGACCAGCCACAAATGTACACGAATTACAAATGTAACCTAGTCCCTAGCACCATCTACTGTAAACTTTCTTTAAACTTTATGACACTAAAATACAAAATTTGCGGACATGTGTTTATATGGACATCTGTCCTTGTTTTGGTGTGAGGAAATCGCCTCCAATTTTTGTAAATTATTTTTGATACAGCGCACACATACACACACACACACACACAAATATATATATATATATATATATATATATATATATATATATATATATATATATATATATATATCAATTAAGAAAGAGACAACCTTAAGGTTGTCTTACTCTTAATTATTTAATTAATATTTACTCCGGTGTTACATTGATTGAGCTCCCTGTATTACATCCACTTTGGAATTATTCACACGGATTACCAAATCCTACATTACCTTACTATATATATATATATATATATATATATATATATATATATATATATATATATATATATATATATATAATGTAAAAAACGAATAATCGGAGAATAATCGGAGAATAATCGGAGAGCCGAGTTCGAATTCAGTCGAATCTATTACATTCACTTACGTATGAATACCCTTGCAAAAAGCATGAATCATATTCTTCTCAGAGCACAATGGGTTCTATAGCCTTGGGTGGCAACTGGTCTACCGCAGAAAGAAATGTCTTACTCTTAATTATTTAATTAATATTTACTCTGGTGTTACATTGAGCTCTCTGTATTATATGATCTGTGGAATTATGCACACGGATTACCAAACCTTACATTACCTTACTATACGCACGCACACACACACACACACACACACACACACACACACACACATATATATATATATATATATATAATGTAAAGTAAAAAAACTCAGAGTATATATGCAAGAATAATTGGAGAGCCGAGTTCGAATTCAGTCGAATCTATTACATTCTCTTACGTACGAATACCCTTGCAAAAAGCATGAATCATATTCTTCTCAGAACAGAGTGGCTTCTATAGCCTTGGGTGGCAACTGGTCTACCGCAGAAAGAAATCAAACCCATTGGGAGAAAAAATCTGCCTCGTCAGTCATGTATCGAAAGATACATGGTCGCCTAAGCGTGCATCATGCAGGGCACATAACTGACTGATATATGTAAAAGGAAAATATCAATAAAGACAAAAGAAAAACTTATCTTAGCGGACGCGTTTCGACCTATGAGGGACTTTATCAAAGCAAATCTAAGAATTTTATTTTGTGACAAGTTTACTGACTTTCTGAATTTCTGGAATGTGGAGTTATCACTATTTACAGTCAGAAAAATGTCCTCGTATACATTTTTAGAATTATGATCACGACCTTTCGATCGTTGAGTTTTCCGTTTTTCATCAGGTGTCTTCCGATCCGGGAAACTAACAGCAAATTTTGAACTTTTTGTTCTTGTTCTGCTTTCTATCTCTAAGGATAGCTTGATCTCTTTGTTTTGTATTATTTAGTTACTGCTCAAATGTAATATTCAAGAGTCAAGTCTTCATATGTTTGCTCCTAACTGGTGGGGGGTTGTTATTTGGGACTTGTACTGAACTAGGTTAAGAGACAATCATTGTAAGTTCAGTTTGTAAACATACAAGAGAAACCTCAGCATTTCACCGTCGAGACAGTGGTGTCGGAATTATCTCCTCCTTAATTCCCAAATTGTCACTAGGGGTTATGCTCCCTATACTATAAATACTGGGCGACTTCTCGCCTCGTTCTCTTTTTCATTTCTTCATTTCAGCGATTACAATGTAAGCTCTCTTAGAACATCCGCGTTTTCCCATTTGTGGGAGACGGCATGAACATCATACACACATACACGTACGTACGAACATTCACCTAAGAACAGACACCAATGTTTACAAACACACAAATGTTATCGTCCATTTGTAAAATTGTTTTGTTTAATACATATATTTGTTTATAAATATATATATATCGGTTTTGTTTGTTTGTCTACTTAATCTTCAGTTGGACTTAACTTAAGACCGCCAATTTTCTTGCAGTTGCACCTTTTAATATCCTACCAGGACTTACACACGTGTTTCTAATACAAATACAACACGCAAACACACACTGTCCTCAACAGTAGCTCCGTAATGTTATTCCTTAGTTCGCGTCTGGACGTAGAAAAGCTAGAAATGGCTCACGGCACACTCACGATGAAATAAAAGATGAAAATTAAACAATCATTGTTTCTAATATTTTTTTTAATTCAAAGATTTACACGTTCTGGGGGAATAGGTAGGTAACACTTTGGACGAACTTCTGCCGGCTAATTGTTGTTTAAAAAGACAACCCAACGTCTCTACCCGAATTGTTGAACAAGCACTCATTCATCTACTATGAATAGAACGTCTGCTCATGGTTACGACCGCCGTAAATTATGTTGTAAGGCATAGCACTTTCTAATTCGTAGGCTTCTCGCACTGAACTACGGTATCCTCTATTACTGTGTTATTAATCTGATATTCACTCAACTTTTGTTTCAGTGTTTCCTTGTAGTCTTATTAAACTATTACGAGCGTTATACGAAATTTATAACAATAATAGAAAACCTTTCCTGTTCATTTCCTCTTCCAACTCTGTGCTGATCCCAATTATACGATCCCTGTTTGTAATATGATTTTCCAAGCTGTGGGACAAGGCCGAAAGTATGGGCCACCCAGTGAGAATCGAATTCACTACTCAGTCGTAATTGATCTAGCAAGACAAGGTTGCTAACCATTAAACCGCCACGAGGTGCCCAGTGATTTTCCAAGCGTAGCTTAGATGTGGCACAAGGCCAAAACTAGGGGACATCCTCTGAGGAGTGAGCTCACTACTCAGTCGTAATTGATCTAACGAGACAAGCTTGCTAACCACTGCACCGACTCGACGTTCTCACATTGATTTTCCAAGAAGAGCTTACATGTAGCACAAGGCCGAAAGTAGGGGACACCCAGTGAGAATCGAACTCACTACGCAGTCGTAATTGTTTTAGCGAGACAAGCTTGATAACCATTGCACCGACTCGACGTTCTCACATTGATTTTCCAAGAATAGCTTAGATGTAGCACAAGGCCGAAAGTAGGGGGCACCAAGGGAGAATCGAACTCACAACTTAGTCGTAATAGTTTTAGCGAGACAAGCTTGATAACCATTAAACAACCTGCAGGTGACCACCCCTGTTTTTAATATATTCTTACATATCTAATTTCTGGATTCTCTTGCACGGTATGGGTGAATAGGTAACAACTTTGGAACACCTTCTGCTGCAACTGAGATCTCCGAAGAACAGAACACCTTTCCCGCTCAGTTGCGCTTCCTACCAACTGTATGCTGATTCGATCATCATGACGCGTGGCTGGCAACTCGAACGTGCGGCATCGGAACAGCCATAATGGACAGTCTGCCCCATTAACTGTCGATTCGGAACTCTACTTCATCCCAAACGTGATCGTTAATAGAAACCTGTGACCAGAAATCCTCAACCACGTGTTTGTTATAATTTGACCTGCAAACGTTTATTTATTTATTATTTTATTCGCTTTCGGTCCAGTTGGTGGCCGCTTTTATGAACCTATTTCACAGACCTTTGTAAAAAATAAAACACATTTCAGATATTGATGAAATCATACTCTATTCTTTTCTATGTCGTCATCTCAATATAATGTTACACAGCATAAAAAGACAGGTTCATATATATATATATATATATATATATATATATATATATATATATATATATATATATATATATATATATATATAAGCATGTAATCTCCAGCTGTGAAGAACTTACTGACAGTTAAATTGTTATGAAATTTGTATTTTCATGGCGCTGATTTAACATTCTGTGTTAAGACTTATTAAGTTTATTATTGTTCCCTATAATATTATAATTAATTATTTATAATTTATAATTGTTAATTTCCAAAGACGAAAATTTTTTTTTAAATTTATTTTAAATAATTTTTAAAAAATAAATTTACGTAAACAGGCTAATTTATGTATACACGCTACGCATCAAGGAAGATAAATCTTTTCTTGCATAAAATCTGCCGTTATAATATATTATTAATGTAATAATAAAATAAACTAATTATAGTTTAAGACTATATATCTAATTAATTTGGAACCAACTCTTGTAATTACAAAGGTAAAAATAGATATACACATGTCAAATTAATAAACATCATCTTGCGGCCTCAGCCGAGATTGAACTCACTACACCTCTCCAGTATTCCCTATCTGTCATAGCACCTAAAAGATCTTCCTTAGGGATCAATGTGTCTCGTTTTATCCTATCTGGAAAGGTTAACTTGCGTGATCGATTGTCAGATGATGGGTGCCTCCAGAGTACAAATGATGACACAAGTTCATCTGTGGCACGTGCACAATGCCCGGCGAACTGGACACGTCTCTTACAAACTAAAGTCACCATATATCATTTCTAGAGTTGGGTGGTTTCGCCATAACAGATTAAGCAACTACACCAATTAAAGTCAAATTAATTTAGTACCATCTAAAACATGGAATTATATATTTATATAAAAATGCTATCAATAATTGGTTCTATGAATAGTAATAGGTGTTACATATAGTAATATTCGTAAAATCTATTTTGAAATTTATTTTAATCGAGACCAATGTGCGTTAGCAAGTGTATATTTTTATGTATACATGCAGTCATCAACTCACTTCTCTTGTTCAGCAAGTTAGGATTATTTAATTATTTTAATTTAATAAGTTTTACAGTAACACCCACCCTGTAAAAGTCCCGCGACTACTCGAAGTAGAGGGTTACGTTAAGTGGTAGTTTATTTGGATAGTGGGGGAAGATAACGGTTAACTCTAGACTTGAACAGGTTAAGAATGTAGTGATCGGGGAAGCATCCTCTTGGGAGGCTGTTTCACAAGGAAGTAGTTCGCAGGAAGAATAGAAGGGAATGTTGGCGGTTTTCTACTATGTAAGTGGTATGGCGGGTACTAGCCGTAAAAGTTAGACCAGGTGGAACCAAGGAATGCGGTTTATCCAAGCACTTTCCATGAATTAGGAAGCAGTGAGATACTCGCCCCATCCAGCCTGTGAGAGACAGAGTTTGGAGGATTGAAAATAATTCTTCTCCAACAAGGACTCGCAGACGCTTTTGAATTCTATCAAACTGGTTAGTGAGGACTGGACAGCTCCTGCCTAGCAACAGTACCTTATTTTCTGGCTTTTATGACGGTAGACGATAGTATGTGGAGTCAGATACAGGGAGCTGATCATTTTACCTGCTTCTTTAGTGATGGATCGAATATAAGCGTTCCACTTGAGGTCGGGTGTGAGTTTGAAGCCCAGTATTCTGTCAAGGCATGAAGGACATCCATTCATCGTGACTGGCAGTAATTCGGGTTCTTATAGGCGGTGATGGAATGTAACGTTGGTTTGTATGCGAGCATAACTAACATCTAATATTAAATTCTTTGGATTAATCTTTCAAGCAGTCTTCATTGATATCTTATTCTGTTAATCGCGGCAAGAATCTAGTTTTTCTTGCAACAATGGTAACCTGTGAAGACAAAGCCTAATCAAGATGGCGTATCTGATCCGACAGCTATTGATTTGACCTTGTCTAGCCTCTTTCTGGTGATTTTCATTCTTATATTATGAGACCTGTTTTTCTGGAGAGTCATTGAGTCGCCCGGGTGGGATGGACGGCAACGTCCTTGGATCAAAATGATGTCATTTATTTCCGGATTATTTATAACCCGATTCCAGTATTTCATACTTCATTTATCTCTAACATTGAGTCAAGATTGCTTCAGCTGTGTTGATCTTGTCTTGGACTGTATCACTTCTTCAAGGAATCCGGTCGGAAATGTAAACATATTCAAATTCTTTTTTTTTTCCTATGTTTTTTCACATCTTTTAAATATGTCATTAACAAAAATAGTCTCTAACATTAAAAAACAAAAAACAAAACAAAAACAACAGCATTAAATTCTTACATCACGTACACATGCACTGCCCTCTCTCGGAGATTGACAGGCTACCTTTTGAAACAAAGTGCTATCCATGCATATATCGACCAGCACATCACAAATGGCTAAAATACTATGAACATGAGGCGTATATTAGTGGATAAAATCCAAATGCACTATAGAAAAAACGCCAAGGAAAGACAACAATCATGCTAATGTTACAAAATAAACGGCCCACATTGCATAAAATATCATTGACTACAGGAGACGATATCTTGACATACTTAATGTAGACATATATATATATATATATATATATATATATATATATATATATATATATATATATAAATATAAATATAAAAGTGAACATAGAAGTCAACACTTAGAGGCGACAGTCTGTTTCATGCTATATGCAATCGTCAAGCCAGTATGGCTTGACGATTGCATATAGCATGACACAGACTGTCGCCTCTAAGTGTTGACTTCTATGTTCACTTTTATATTTACACGCGCTCTATCTCTGATATTGAGCACTTTATTCCATAAATATAGCACACCTTAAGACTATATTTCTTATATATATATATATATATATATATATATATATTTGGTTGGATTGATGTGAGTTTGTGACCCTTGGTTTCACGCTTTTGAGATCGTCATTGTGAAACCCAGGGTCACAAACTCACATCAATCCAACCAAATATGTTAGCTCTATCTCTGATATTGAGCGCTTTCTAATAAGTACCGCGCATATAATATATAATTAATTATATATATATATATATATATATATATATATATATATATATATATATATATATATATATATATATATATATATATATATATATATATATATATATATATTCTTAAAAAGCGCCTTCCTGCAGGATTAGAACCTGCGCCCACACTTTGCAGAAGAAACCGTCATTAGATCCTACCTATTCAATTAGATCCGACCTTCTAGTCAACATGTTTTTTGATGAAGAAAGATTCTCCAAAACTTGAATCTTTATTTCGTTGTTACCAGACGATAAAAATTCTTCACATGGATGTAAGAAAATGTAATCTTCCAGCAGACATTTGCCCTCAGCATCTTAGGATCATGAGAACGATATGGAGATTCAAGTGCAGATGAATTAAATGCTAGTGCATGTCGTGCATGCCACTGATAAACAGGCATGGCATTACTTCTCCAAAATCGCAAGAATTTGTTTCTGAGACAGATTCTTATTTTTTGTGAAATTTAAAGTAGCCACCTTGATAAGAACTTATTTCAAATATTCAAAAACTTCGTTTTTGGGTTGTTTTTTTTCTCAACCAGGAATATTTATTTATTTATTTTGCTAATATTCACCCAATACATGGAACAAGGGTCGCTCAAAGCAGAGGTTATCCATATAGTTGTTTTACTGTAAAAAATGGCGGGTATTCAAATACTTTTTAGTTCGTTGTACAGCTACGAGAAGATCGCTACACGTTGTTTCCAGCCTTACCTATTAGAGCAGCAGAGTGTTTTGGTTATACGGTCTTCCTAATTTGTTATATTAACTGCATATTTATTCATTTAGAATACTACTCAAGAGAGCTGTACGTACAGATCATGATATTTGCGGTAAGAGGCGTGAGCATATGTCTTTGTAAAGGTGTAACTGAATGAATTACTGAATTCTATATGACTTAAAGAAACAAATATTGCGGCGCAGACTGAAAACGAAAGCCAGAAGATTTTGAATTGTATGAAACGATAAAAACCGTGTTTGGTAGCATTAATAATTGTTTTATTTTCCGTTTCAAGCTTAAATAACAAAAATGTTCAGTAGATGTTGAATGTATGGGGGTGAACAAGTGCAAGAAATGAAACCCTATGCAGAAAAGATAAGATTAATTCTAGACCTGAAGATATCCAAATTAAAAAAAAACAAAACTAAACAGACTTTAGAGGGAACGGGATAACCAATCCTAAACAGGAAACAAAGGATAAACCTCAACTCCTTTTTGAAAGAGCGGTAAGACTGTGAACCGGACAGTAAGCAAACCTATCTACTCCTATTGACTAACCTATTTACGAGTACCAATTTATTCTATCTGCCTGTATCTATCTTTAAAATCATTCCACCCCTAATCAAGGCAATAAAGCCACTAGGACACAAGTGGTTACTGGGTGTTAGAGAATAGGAGAAAAAGACATTATTAAGGAGAGAGGACAATAAAAGAACCGGTATTATGAAATCAAAAGTTAAGGGTTAACACTGCATTTAAATTTGTGAAGAGCAAAGTTGGTTGGAAAGCCAAAAGCCGGAAGAGAGTTCCGCAAGGAAGAAGTGCGTGAGAAGAAACGTTTAGCGTAGAACTTACGACTCCATCTAGATATTTAAAACTGATGAGACTCAGCCGCCAATCTAGTATAGTGCTTAAATATATAAAATTTATAGGAGGGTTCATTAGAACAATTACTATGAAAGTATTTATAGTAAAGGCATAATGAAACTACGCTACAACGGAGTGAAAGCGACTGAAACCGAGATGACTCGTGAGTATCAGATTCGCCAGGTCTTCCTTTCTCGTTATGCATCCCAGAAACTTTAGCTGCCTCTTCCTGATATTACGGAGGAGTCTTATACATACATATATATATATATATATATATATATATATATATATATAAGTAAATTCATTACTTGAAATCTGAAAAAAAATTAAATTAAGATATCATTCATAAATTGGTTTATTATAGTTAAGAAAAGTTTTACAAATAGATGCCAACTTGTCGAAGGCCAAATAAAAGGCAAATTTCAAACACTATATACGACGATATTCCTAAATAACGATTTTTCATATGAAAATAAAAAAAGACTCAAATAAAAAAAACAGTAATGAAGGACAGTTAATTAATAAAATAAACTTTTTTCAAATCAAATATGCAAACCTGAAGAAATATATTGCCTAGAAGTAGATTATATATAAAACAGATATTGAGCTTTTAATTTTTAAATTACTATAAAGCAGAACTGGGGATTTTTAATCTCTGAATTCATGAGGGAATTGCGTTCCAATTTCGCATTTATTCATATAGATTCCATAATGTAGATTTTACTTAATTAAATATTACGTTTTTTAACTCTTCAAATGTTGAATGTATAACTAATTGTAATTTCGATTTTCCCATCTTTACACTATATTAATTTTATCTTATAAATTGTCCCCTGTTTTGTCACCCATGAAATAAAAATAATTGTACGTAAAATAAGGACCTACGTACATCAAATCGTCTTTAAATTAAATGGCAGCAGAAGAATTATCGTTGAACTTTTAAAAGGTAACTTAAACATTAATTCAGTGCTTAAATTCAGCAATTATTTTGATTTCTTTTGTAGATTATGGATGCTTATCCCATCTAACCCTCCCTAGCTATTGTGAAGATGGCCAAACCAAGAGACCTCCACAGGAGCTAGCTTTAACGATGGACGATAGCTCGGCTTTTAAACTAATTTATAATAAAACGTGTACTACAATTTTGGATACAAAAGGAAAATAAGTGTTACTCGCTGTGAACCAAGAAAGCAATGATAATGGCTAGTATAATATATTATTATATATTTTTAATCTTGCATAATCTGGCAACCCTAAATCTGAGCTCAATGAAAATCGTTCCCTGTGCCTAATATTTCTAGGGCTTTTGAAAAAGTTATGAATCATTGAAATCGGTCCAGTGGGAGTGGAGGAGTTGCTTCGAGGCGCACAAACACATACACTGTACTTTATATATAAGATGATGATCACAATATATTTGTTGTACATGCCTTTTCTTGGACATACAGTAATAATTCAAATTTAACCGATGAAGAAATTTCGGCAAAGACAACGCATCTCAGGCAGAAAAAATAAACCCGTGTCTCTTCGACTGGTGAGAAGCCGTGAGTATATTCAATAGTTCGATGCTTGTAAAATCGAATCGTAACTATTAGTTTGGTGCAAAAATAATGACGTAATAATGTCGTTTTTTGACGTATTTTTTTAACGTCAAAAAACGACATTATTACGTCATTATTTTTGCACCAGACTAATACATGGAGTTACTTTAGATACACAGATGTTAACAACAAGTAGATTTTATTCGGATTTTTTTTTTTCTGAAACGGGTAACAGTATTTTTTTAATGTTTGCAAAGTGTCGACGTTGGTCCTTGGTAGAATTTTTTCTTTAAAAGAATGAAGTATTAGGTTCGTGCAAAAATAATGTTGTTTTCTCACATATGTTACTATGTGAGTAAAACTACATTATTTTTGCACCAACCTAATATATATTTCCGATGTTTGTCTCCAGAATATTTTTTCTTTTTTTTTTAAATGATAGAAAATCATTTACAAAAAAATTGACAATTTCACCGCTTAAAACGAGAGAGGTAGACAAAAGCCAACCAACAGAAAAAAATCTGAATATAAAAAAAAAGAAATGTGTTTGTAAATGTCGTTGTGTAAATGAGATGGAAAGCAAATCAAAATAAAAAAAGGCTATAAAATGATTTTGAACAAATTGTGTTTGACATGTCTTTGTTTTTTTGGGGTTTTTTTTTAAGTGAATTATGAAAAGAAAATCTATAAAACTTGGTAAAAATAGTGAAATAATTGTTTCCCCCTAAAATTACGCACTTTACATCATGTCTTTAGGGTGCACTTTTTATTTAAAATATATAGAAACACATTAGAAACGTTGTATTTTTGGTGTTATTTCTGAATAAAAAGAAGCGTTCAAAACATTTTCTACTTCTAAAATTTGAAACGAACAGAAATAGACAGAGCTCGAATTTTGATTCAGCATCAGCACTGTGCTCTCCATACATTTCCCCCCCCCCTGTGCCACATCAAAGCAACTCATATTAGATAGTTATATGGTCACTTTGGGGTACCATAATATTTAGTAAGCTTGTCTCGCGAGATCAATTACAACTAAGTAGTGAGTTCGATCATCACCTGGCCCTCCATACATTCGGCCTTGTGCCACATCTAAGCTACGCTATATGCCCACTTCTGCGTGGTGGAATGGCTAGTAAGCTTGACTCGTTAGATCCATTACAAGTGAGTATTAAATTTTATTGTCACCCGGTCCTCCATACATTCGGCCTTGTGCCACATCTAAGCTACAACTAAGGTATAACAAATGTCAGCATGTGATATTATTTGTGGTTGCCGCGGTAAAACGGGAGAAAGTTTTGGTAAAAGTGTTAAGTTACTGAGAGACATTTAAACGAAAAAGGTTACTACCAAAAACCCGGAGGAAGAATCGAGGATTTAATTCACACATGAACAACTTGGATTGTATGTTAAACATTATGAACAATGAAAAAATGACCTAGACTTAGGGGGCAATGCTGTTTGAGACACAGCTGCAAATGCCGGCTGGAAAGCGAAAAAATAGATTTTGTAAACAACTGAATTTTCCTGGATAATAAATGGTCACGGAAGCAGGAGCAGATAAGACATCAGGGAGGATGGAAGAACCACCCACGCTCACTGAAGAGGTCGGTGAGAGAAAATAATAAAAGTGAGGACGGAGAGAATTCTACATAGTTATGACTTAAGTCGGAAACGGATTCATTGAAATGCTCCTACCTCGCCATACCCGCATGTTTGGGCGAATGTCCATAAATACGAATGGGCGAAGCGAATTATGCAAAAGACAGGCAGAAGAGACGAAGACAAGACAAGAGATAGGAGAGAGGCTCACGTGATTATCTGCCTACGAAAGCCTCCGACTTCAGCCTTCTGCCAAATTTTACCAAAGCAGCAAACTAAACTTTACAAGTCAACAACGATAGTATCACTTCCGGTTTAGATGAGGGCTGGGTTGACAATTAATTGCATGTGAACTCTGATATAACCAATTATGGTCCGAAAGACCTATATAAAAATATTATTTATTTTGTTCAATTTATTCGAGTGTTATTTTTCTCTGTATGTCTTCGCCCTGCTTGAACCAGCTCAATACGAAGATAGCTGCAACAATTCGGTATTGGCCTCATTATGATCAAAATTAAATAACAACGTCGGATAAGGCAGGTCTGAGATCGAATCGATTTTTATCGATCAGACGCGTTGTTAGGAATCTTGGACGATCGGGGAGTATGTTGTACGATCAAAAGCATACATACTTATTGATACACTCTATACAATATTCTTACGATTGTAGAACTGTACCTTAATATTAAAAACCTGGATATGACGATAAACTGCATTCCCTGATTGGAAGACTGAAGGTTATGAGAAGCTTAAAACCACTTCTTAATTGTTGTAGTTCCAAGATGACCCGGAGTGGTAGCACCTGTTAGGGTCCCAGTTATAGTAAAATAGTGAACTCCAAAACAAAATCAAAACACTATGAAAGTATAAAAATACATTTTTATAGCAAAAATATCAGTAATACAATTTTTGTATAAAAAGAACCAACAATACATATTTATAGCAAAATGACTAACAGTGGGTTTTGAGAGCAAAATAACCAACAGTAGATTTCATCAGTAATTTAAACTGTACAAGTGCGTTCAAAATATATTTATATATATATATATATATATATATATATATATATATATATATATATATATATATATATATATATATGTCATAAACTTAATACACCTATGAATGAAAATCACGTGTTCAACGAACACCTATTGATAAAAACTACTTAATGTTGTTCCAGTGCAATTAGTTGAGTTCTATGCATACTGCAGACTTGGGGTACTTCGGGTTGATGTAATGGTTGGCAAGGTTATTTCACTTGATAAATTACGAACGAGTAATGATTTCGATTGTAACTGTGCGCTTCATACTTTCGCCATTGTGCCACATCTAAAGTTCCAAGTTCAATTATACACCCTACCAATGTATGTGTGTGTGTGTGTGTGTGTGTGTGTGTGTGTGTGTGTGAGTTTGTGTGTTCTGAGATCAAGACTACTTTCTGCAACAAGGCCTTTGATTGGGAGATTGAAGGTTTTGAGGAGCGTGCAAACACTTCTTAAATGCTGATGTTTACAGGCTCACCTTGACCCGTGGTGGTAGCACCTGTTCGGGCCCAAGCTATGGGCAAATAGTGAAACCCAAAACAAAAACAAAACACTATGTAAGTATAAAAATACATGTGCATATTGTAAAAATACCAGTAATACATTTTTATATAAAAAGAACCAACAATACATATTTATAGTAAAATGACGAACAATAGGTTTTCCAAGCAAAATTACCGGCAATACAGTTTATAGATAAATGATGCAAATAGGTTTTGAGATCAAAATTACCGGCAATACATTTTATAGGTAAATGAACAAAATATGTTTTGAGAGCAAAATTACCGGCAATATATTTTATAGATAAATGACTCAAATAGGTTTTGAGAGTAAAATTACCGCCAATATATTTTATAGATAAATGACTCAAATAGGTTTTGAAAGCAAAATTACCGGCAATACATTTTATAGGTAAATGACCCAAATAGGTTTTGAGAACAAAATTACTGCCAATATATTTTATGGGTAAATGACCCAAATAGGTTTTGAGAGCAACATTACCGGCAATACATTTTATCGGGTATTTACAGTGTAGAATTGCTTTCAAAATATATTTAGTTGAAGCCATAAAATTGTGTTCAAATTACTTAGATGCCGGCATTAAATAACCTATAGAGATTGATATGCCGGTAAACAAAATCAACGAACTTACAGTGAAAAAAGTAGTTACTTCGAATAAAACGGAGACCCCGACACAAAACAGATACCACTCAGTGGGTATTTAGATTTATTTGCAACGAACAACTCCCCCAAATTCCAAGTCTTCTGAATTTATCTTTACTCAGAAAATACCACAGACCAAAAACGAATCAATAAAGGAAATATATTTATTCAAAAATAAAAACTGCACCTGATCAAACTATAATATCGCACATTTACCAAGGAATAATCCACACAATTATCCTTAATCTATACCTGACCATTCGCATTCCCGTCTAATAGGACGGCTAGACAATCCCTATTGCAGACGCTTTCCCAGGCGTATTTTGTGTTTGTTCAACACCTAGAGAGCCCACTTGTGGTTTATACTGCAACTATGCCGACTTTAGTTACAGTTTCTGGGAAAGAGCGTGTTATCTAGCGTGATCAACAATATAAAAAAAAAGCCAGGACGCTCAAACTCTCGGTAACTCTGACTTGTGACTTCGTGCTCGCACAGATATCGACAGCCCTCGCGGATTCCGTCAACTCAATTTCACTCACAAGGCTTGGGTCAATCCCTAGTGTGATTTTTCAGGCACTTTCCAAAGGTTCCGCACACTAGGATCGCCCCCTCCTTACCGATAACACCAAGAAGTCTCCTTCCTTACAAATCGACCATGGTGAGGTTCGAAACCGGGTTTCATGGAAAGCGAACGGTTTAACCACTCGTCCACATGCCCTTAATACTACTACTATTATTATTATTATCATTATTATTATCATTATTATTATTAAAGCGATAAAAATTCTATTCCTACATATACACACAAACACACCAATAAAGATTCTTGCGCATTCTTGCGCATTCGGCTACTCTAAAACATCTATACACGCGTAAACACTTACGTAGAATTCTTGTTGATTTTTAGGTCCTCATCATTATTATTAATATTATTATCATTTTATGGGTTGTAAGGTTATCTTCGAAATTTCGACATAGAAGAAAAAGTAAAACTATTTATACACATATACACATATATATATATACACACACAAATTGAATTTTTGTACAGTCATCATTTTGTGATTGCCCCAAAGGTCCTATAAAATAGAATTCAGGACACTTGAACAACTTAAAACTTTGTTATCATAAACTACTAAACACGTTCTTGTCATTAGGCAAGACCACTGAATCATGGGAGACACAAATGTTCGAAAACAAAATGTCAAGATAATCAATTTTTGCGGGAAAATTACTACACCTGACCACGTGATCATGATCGTCAAATCAGATTGCATTTAAACTAATAGCAAGCTAGGCTTCCTTTTTTGTATAAAACGAAAAAATTCTCCCTCACCAGTTAAATGCGATAGATATCATGTCAAAGGCACACATTTCCTCAACTCAGTGTAACTTTTGAAAATCCTAGACCTGTAAAGCCGCTAAAGTTACGCTAAATAAATCTTCTTTAATAATCCAGTGGTATTTTCAACTTCTGTTTCCTATATTTTTACTTGAGTGATATATATATATATATATATATATATATATATTATAAAATGGACAAAGTCCGACAAATATTTTAAGACATTTTTATATTTATACATTCTTTTTATAGATACAAATATTTAAGTAAATGCTCTGTTTATAAGAAACAGTATTAAACAACATTTACCGGCCTGAATCTCCGAGAAATTTTCATAGAAAATATTCGTCTCCGACATGAATCGAACCTGTATCCTACACGAAATAGTGATATAGCATGACGTGCCTTTAACCGATTGGGCCACAGAGGAGTGTCATTTGTTTACATTTGGATACGCTATGAGCAGATATGAATGTACATGAGAGAATCATGGGAGATTGTAGTTTAAGCACAGTAAAATCGACCTTGCTAACCGAACGCTCCTCTGTGACTGAATCGGTTAAAGTTACGTCAGGCTACATATATAGGATGCAGGTTCGATTCCTGTCGGAGAACGAATATTTTCTATTAAAATTTCTCAGACATTTAGTCCGGTAAATACTGTTTATTATAAACAGATTATTTACTTAAATATTTGTTTTTATAAACAGAATGTATAAACATAAAAATGTCTTAAAATATGTATATAATTTTCTATATCTCTATTTATTTTGAGCGTATCTTTACTCTATCTTAACTCTGTGTGTCAATATATATATATATATATATATATATATATATATATATGTAATTATTTATTTATTTAAAAATTATAACATAAATATGTTATAAAAACACTACAAAAATAGCTATTTTGTTTCAACACCTCCGGTGTCTTATCAAGTGATGATGTTGAATGTGTGTATATATATATACACACATTCTATAATAATAATATATATATATTACATCGCTACACAAATTTCCATGTACCGGTACATTAAAGTTGTCCCCCATCAGGCGATATTAGGTAACATGATGAAAATGATTTAATTTGAGAGTTCAGAAGGAGGAGGACAACCAAAAATCCAAAATTAAAAACGACAATTGTGGGCATGTCTTGATTAACCAATCAGAAGAGAGATTAAAACTGGAATAGAAAAATGAAAAAAAAACAAAAAAAAAACGTCAGAATGAGGAGGTGGATGGCTTATTTCATCATGTCTAGATGTATTGACACTTATAGACACGTCGACAAAAGACTTTACTTTTGCCAATCTAAGGTTTAGATATTTTGAAGATGACACAAAGTTATATTTTTCAAACAGTTGAAAATTTCCAGATTTATATAAACTTTTTTTTTAATACGGTCTTAAATGTAGTTTAGCTAAAACATGTTTTCTTAAGTATTGCCACTAAAATGCGATTATAATTATATTGGATATGCGAGATTTCGGATATGAGGCATCCCGGATATGAGAGATTCCGGATATGAAAGATTCTGCTGTATTATCACAAGAAGATAATGTGCAAGCATATTGGTTCTTGTTGCAATATAACAATTATCTTTAGAGTGTCTATAACAGTGCTACATTTGTCTGTACAAAGACGGCTCATTCGAAAAGGTTGACATTCAACCGGCAATTTGTGCTAAATTAATGCGGTGTCAGGAGTACAAAAACAGTCCAGTGTTTTCATAACCTAATTCACACGTAGTTTTGTGGTTAACTGATGCAAGAAAATAACTTGTAAATTTTAACGCCAAAAAAAAAAAATAATAATAATAGAAAAAAAATTTGCTCTTATTTAAACATAATAGAGGAACTTTTACGCGTGCCATCATCATGTCTGGAGCTATACTACTGGAGACCAACACGTTGCCAATTCTTGGCCTCACGTTTTTAACTGACTTGAAGTGAAGCGACTACATCGATTCAGTAGGCGCAAGAATAGTTGGGTCAGTGTGTCCTGCAAAGAAATTGTTCTCGCCAGAGTTCATTTTGCGCATTTACAAATCTATCATCTGTCCGTGATTTGAAAACTGTTGCTATATCAGATCTGGTGATCCTGCTATTCATCTGGAGGTTCTTACAAAATCCAAAGAAGGATCTGTAATGTAATTGATCCAGACTTTAGTCACATTTTCACCGACGTGGCGTGGCTTCCTTCTGTCTTTTCTACAAATACTTTCATGGCAGCTACTCTGCTGAGTTTTTTCCCCCCTGGCTCTCAGACTACATGAATTCATGCGTGCCACTACATTGGCATTTATATCCCACCATTTTACTGCTGAAATATTTAAATGTAACCGCCACTTCTACTCTAAAGGTTTATTTTCTCGTACTCCTCGTCTGTGGAACTCTCTTCCGTTTAATTGCTTCCCCGATGACTATAATCTTCAAAAATTTAAATCGCCATCATCTATCTTCTTGGGCCCAATATGTTTTTTTTTTCCTTTCCTCTATCCTCCCAATAATCATTCATTTCTCTTACTTTCATTTCCTGTAACCTCTTTTAGTACTAGTGGTGTTCCCGCACAATAACTGATGTAATAATGTTTCATTATAACAAACATATATATCTTTGTATCATTGATTTTCCGTCGTTCAGAGAATAGCAGTTTCTTTTACGCTGATTAAATAAAAGATTACCAAAATTGTTTGGTATCACGGAAGAGTTTTGTTAGTCTTAAAGTGAGAATAAGTCTGAAAAAAAAAAGGATTAACAATGAAAGAAAGTAAAAAGAAGGATTAAAAGGGAGTCGGCAAAAAAAGGTCAAAAGTGACAGAGATTTGATATTTATTTCACAATCTAGAACTACAAAAAACAGAGAAGAAGACTGTAGTGGTCAACGAGGATTTAGATCCTTAAGGCATTTTCACGGGAAGAGAAGATATTTTATCGGGAGAGTGAAAGGTAGATAGAAAGTAAGGATGTCTTAATAAAAGAAGGAAAGGATAATGAAGAGAGGAAAGAAAAAAAGAGTATCATATTTTCCGGCATACAAGACGCACATTTTTCCCCAAAAATATCCTGAAAAATACGTGTGCGTCTTCCAGGCTGAAGTAAACTTGGACGGTCACCTTGACTGATAGGGACGTGAATTTGTATGTTGTGTCATTACGCTATAATCTTAGCTATCTAATTCAGCCTTTTATATGATGTAACCTCCGTTATTAGCTGTTACAAGTATTTCCAAGACTATAAACCTGGAGCCGAGCCACAAGCATAAGCATTAAGACTAAAATAAGAGCTTCAAAATTTTAGGTATCGCGTTTGTTTAGATATATATATATATATATATGTTAACAGCTATCTAATTCAACCTTGTATATAATGTAACCTGAGTACTATAATAATTCAACCTTTTATATAATGTAAGCTCAGTACTATAATAATAATATTATTAATATATATATATATATATATATATATATATATATATATATATATATATATATATATATATATATATATATATATTTGTATATGTCTGTGTGTGTGTCTGTGTGTTAGCTAGCTATCTAATTCAAACTTTTATATAATGTAACCTCATTACTTAGCTGTTACAATCATTTCCAAGACTATAAACCTTCCTGGAGCCGAGCCACACGCTTAAACATGCTCTCTCTACTAGCAGTCGTGGGAGACTTTCTGCTGTTGAGTAGTATATCATTGCCGTACAAACAAAATCGGAAGAGTGATTAATATTAACAATACGTGGCGCCAGTATGCGAGGGACGCATTGTGAATGTGTTGCTGTATGAGAATGACTTTCTTTTTCTTAGAAATTTATTTCTAATATTAGGGTGCGTCTTCCATGCCGGGAAACACGCTAATTTCAATAGAATTGCAAAAGAAATAGAAAAGGATTTGAAAAAGAATGGAATGATCAAATAGATGAAATACAAAAGAAGAAATAAAGATAGATTGAAAGAAGGAATGGAGTGAAGTAAAAAAGAGTAAAACAGAAATACAGAAAGCTAAAAGAACAACAGAAAAATAAAGATTGAAGATAGGAAAAAAAATGTGTTTAGATAAAAGGAAGGCGAAAAAAAAAAATGAAGACATATTAACTAAACTAATGTTCAAAGAAAGAATGAAACAAAGAAAGAAAAGAAGAAATGAAGGAAGGAAGGAAGAAGGATTTTAAGTAAATAAAAAAATAAAGAATAAAAATGAAAAAAATGAAATTTAAATTAAAGAACAAGAAAAAAGAAGAGAAGAAAAAAAGAATGAGGCGAAGGAATTTAACATAGGTGTCGGAGGAATGAAAGTAAGGGTATTTTTAAAAAAATGTAAAGTAGAAACAAAGACGAAAACTGTGAAGCAGAAATTAAAAATTGCAGAAAAATAAGGATTTATTTGACAAAAGAATACAAGCTATCAATTCGATATAACCAAAATACCTCATAAATTTATTCTACCGTAACCTGATGAACATTAGCTATAAACAAAAGACAAACGTATTAAAAATATCATTCGCCGTTATATATCACATAATCACTAAACAAATACTTTACATGTATTTAAAAATGTAGAAAGTACACCGTTTGAAAATGAATTGAAGCAAAACGAATAATTCTTTTATTAACGTATTTTTCCCCATGGAACTGCACTGCACATCCTCTATCCATTCTACGAAGTCGTTCCTTGCGGATTGACCACAGATTCACGATTTGATTTAAATCAGGAGAGTTTCCGATCCAGTCTATAATACTTTGATTTGCTCACTGGTAATGCTTGCCAGTGTGTTCGTGCAGCATTACAATTTTCGTACGGTGCCTTGGAGTAACGGCCATCGCAGGCAATAATTGTAGGACAACTAATCGACAGTCGAAACAATAGTGTCTGGGCGTGATAAATATCTAATGCAATAACGGATGACACAATTTTATTCAAGGCCAAACAAATTTCATCATCCCCCACCGAAAATAGATTTATATTACTGCACACCACTGCAAATGGCCTAATCTGATAAAAATAGAAATCGATTACACACTGTCATTCCAGGGGGTCTAAAACGGTGGTGAAGTGGTGAAAGTATGGTGAAAGAAAGGAAACTAACGCGGTTTTTTCAATTATTTTGCAAAAGGGTGTAGAAAGTGTAATAAATGTATAAAAAAAATCTAATCTAATAATAATTGTCATCTAAAAAAAGTTGCTTATGAATTATGTTGTCTTTTTGAGATTCTATCGCCAACATCAATAAAAAAAACATTAGAAAAATGAAGAATAAATTGTGATATAAAGAGAGAAGACAGACGGAATGAATGGAGAATAGAAAAGAAATTTTCTAAAAAGAAAGAATGAAAATGAATTAATCAAAAGTTGAATAGATAAGCTAAAAGAACAAATATAGAAAATAACAAAATCGAAAATAAAGAAAAAGAAAGAAAAAGACGAGAAAGAGATAAAATTTTGTGAGGTACGGTGCCTGTTAATAATTAAGTGCAGCTCAAGACTTCAATGTTAAATAATATAGTATATAATTACAACCACAAATAAATAATTAACAAGAACAAAGAAGTAAAAGTCAACCAAAGATAATTAACCATTTCAGTGAATACATTTGTTTGTAGCGCGGCTCGGATTAACGTCCGGTAAATCCTAAATCGAAACCCAAATCATCGACGCATAATAATTCACACTAATTCGACTGGATCGTTCCACTCTAATCAATGCACTATTTATACACCCGGCGGAAAACATATGTTCATAATTCCAGAGTGTCACGCTCGAACCTCGGTGAAGTTGTTACTCATTTTCTACATACATCACACATTTGCACCCCCTTACTTCTAAAATAACAACCAGTATTCATATTTCTTTTTGCTATTGTAATATTTTTTAAAGTTGTTGAGTTCAAATATTTAACGATGGGATAGAGGAATTTTTATTGACATTTTATTGGCATGGATAATTCGACTGGAAAGTTCCACTCAATAGTCATTCAATAATCACTGACTAATCAACCAATACTCAGTGCAGTCAGTAGCCTCACACCGTTATTTATACAGCTGGCTGGAAACATATATTCCTAAGTCCAGAGTGTCATGCTCGAACATCGGTGTTGGTAGTTACTCATTTTCTTCCTGTATGGAAGTAAGAAAGAAAGAAAGAAAGAAAGAAAGAAAGAAAGAATGGCTTGAAGAAGAAAAGAGGAAGAATAAGATAAGAAAGAACCAAAGAAAGAAACAGAAAGAATGAAAAAGAAAGAAAGGTTTCAAAGAAAAGAGGAAGAAACTATAAGAAAAAAAAGGTTTGAAAGAAAGAAAGAAAAGTTTAAAAGAAAAGGGAAAGAAAGAATTGAAAGAAAAGAGAAAAAAAGGGAGAAAGAAAAGTTTGAAAGAAAGAAAGAAAACAAAGAAAGCTTTGAAAGAAAAGTGGAACAATCAGATAAAAAAGAAAGAAAGAAAGAAAGAAAGAAAGGAGAAGAATCAGATAAGAAAGAAAGGTTTGAAAGAAAAGAGAAAGAAAAAAAGAAAGAATCACAGAAAGTGAAAAAGAAAGAAGAGCGGAAACATAAACACTGAGAAATAAAAGAATTATAGAAGGAAATATGAGAGAAATAAATAAAAAAAAGATGGAGAAAAGCAGTAGGAGAAAAAAGGGGGGAATGAAAGAGAAGAGGGATCATAAATGAGGAAAAAAAGAAATTATAGAATGAAAAAGAAAGAAAAAGAAAAAAGAAAGAAAGAAGGAAGAAAATAATTTTTAAATGCGAAAGAAAGAAAATAAGCAAAAAAAGCAATAAAGAAAGAAAGAAAAAAGAGGAAAGTAGTAGAACTAGAAAAAAGGTAAGAAGAAGAAAAGAGAATGGTAGTAGAAAGAAATAAAGGATAAAAAAGAAAGAAAAAAGAAAGAAAGAGAGGATAGTAGTAGAAATAGAAAGGAGGTAAAATGAAGAAAAGAGAATGGTAGTAGAAAGAAAATAAAAAGAGAGAAAAAAAGAAAGAAAGAAAGAAAGAAAGAAAGAAAGAAAAAAAAGAAAAAAGAGGATGGTAGTAGAAATAGAAAGGAGGTAAGAAGAAGAAAAGAGAATGGTACTAGAAAGAAAGTAAAAAGAAAGAAAGAAAAAAAGAAAAGAGGATAGTAGTAGTAATAGAAAGGAGGTAAGAGAAGAAAAGAGAATGGTACTAGAGAGAAAGTAAAAAGAAAGAAAGAAAAAAGAAAGAAAGAAAGAAAGAAAAAAAGAAAAAAGAGGATAGTAGTAGAAATAGAAAGGGGGTAAGAAGAAGAAAAGAGAATGGTAGTAGAAAGAAAGAAAGAAAGAAAAAAAGAAAGAGAGGATAGTAGTAGAAATAGAAAGGAAGTAAGAAGAAGAAAAGAGAATGGTAGTAGAAAGAAAGTAAAAAGAAAGAAAGAAAAAAAAAGAAAGAAAGAAAAAAAGAAAAAAGAGGATAGTAGTAGAAATAGAAAGGAGGTAAGAAGAAGAAAAGAGAATGGTAGTAGAAAGAAAGAAAGAAAGAAAGAAAGAAAGAAAAAGAGGATAGTAGTAGAAATAGAAAGAAGGTAAGAAGAAGAAGAGAGAATGGTAGTAGAAAGAAAGAAAGAAAGAAAGAAAGAAAGAACGAAAGAAAGAAAGAAAAAAAAGAAAGAAAGATAGAAAAAAAGAGGATAGTAGGAGAAAAAAAAAGAAGGTAAGAAGAAGAAAAGAGAATGGTAGTAGAAAGAAAGAAAGAAAGAAAGAAAGAAAGAAAGAAAGAAAAAGAGGATAGTAGTAGAAATAGAAAGGATGTAAGAAGAAGAAAAGAGAATGGTAGTAGAAAGAAAGAAAAAAGAAAGTAAGAAAAAAGAAAGAGAGGATAGTAGTAGAAATAGAAAGGAGGTAAGAAGAAGAAAAGAGAATGGTAGTAGAAAGAAAGTAAAAAGAAAGTAAAAAGAAAGAAAGAAAAAAGAAAGAAAGAAAGAAAGAAAGAAAGAAAAAAGAAAAAAGAGGATAGTAGTAGTAATAGAAAGGAGGTAAGAAGAAGAAAAGAGAATGGTAGTAGAAAGAAAGAAAGAAAGAAAGAAAGAAAAAGAGGATAGTAGTAGAAATAGAAAGGAGGGAAGTAGAAGAAAAGAGAATGGTAGTAGAAAGAAAGTAAAAAGAAACAAAGAAAGAAAAAAGAAAGAAAGAAAAGAAAGAAAGAAAAAAAAAAGAAAAAGAGGGTAGTAGTAGAAATAGAAAGAAGGTATGAAATAGAAAAGAGAATGGTATTAGAAAGAAAGAATGAAAGAAAGAAAGAAAGAAAGAAAGACAAAAGAGAACAATAAAGTGGTTCAAGAATGTAAGATTTTGGTAAAGAATGAAAGAAAGAAAGTAACTAAATTAGCCATTTCCGTTAACAAATTTACATGAGTTCCTGAGTCAAAATTCGCAAATAATTGGTCCGTAATGTTTCAGGTGTTTACCCACCGTGCAACCGGTATCTGGGCATTAAGTAATTTTTCTCTACTACTGTTCAACCGGTGGCTGGGCATTAAGTCATTTTTTTATACCACTGTTCAACCGGTGGCTGGGCATTACGTTATTTTTCTCTACCACTGTTCAAACGGTGGCTGGGCATTAAGTCATTTTTCTCTACCACTGTTCAACAGGTGGCTGGGCATTAAGTCATTTTTCTCTACCACTGTTCAACCGGTGGCTGGGCATTACGTCATTTTTCTCTACCACTGTTCAACCGGTGGCTGGGCATTACGTCATTTTTCTCTACCACTGTTCAACCGGTGGCTGGGCATTAAGTCATTTTTCGCTACCACTGTTCAACTGGTGGCTGGGCATTAATTCATTTTTCTCTACTACTGTTCAACAGGTGGCTGGGCATTAAGTCATTTTTTCTACCACTGTTCAACCGGTGGCTGGGCATTACGTCATTTTTCTCTACCACTGTTCAAACGGTGGCTGGGCATTAAGTCATTTTACTCTACCACTGTTCAACCGGTGGCTGGACATTAAATCATTTTTCTCTACCACTGTTCAACCGGTGGCTGGGCATTACGTCATTTTTCTCTACCACTGTTCAACCGGTGGCTGGGCATTAAGTCATTTTTCTCTACCACTGTTCAACCGGTGGCTGGGCATTACGTCATTTTTCTCTACCACTGTTCAACCGGTGGCTGTGCATTAAGTCATTTTTCTCTACCTCTGTTCAACCGGTGGCTGGGCATTAAGTCATTTTTCTCTAACTCTCTTCAACCGGTGGCTGGGCATTACGTCATTTTCTCTATCACTGTTCAACCGGTGGCTGGGCTTTAAGTCATTTTACTCTACCTCTATTCAACAGGTGGCTGTGCATTACGTCATTTTTCTCTACATCTGTTCAACCGGTGGCTGGGCATTAAGTCATTTTTCTCTACCACTGTTCAACCGGTGGCTGGGCATTACGGCATTATTCTCTACCACTGTTCAACCGGTGGCTGGGCATTAAGTCATTTTTCTCTACCACTGTTCAACCGGTCGCTGTGCATTACGTCATTTTTCTCTACCACTGTTCAACCGGTGGCTGTGCATTACGTCATTTTTCTCTACCACTGTTCAACCGGTGGCTGGGCATTACGTCATTTTTCTCTGCATCTGTTCAACCGGTGGCTGGGCATTAAGTCATTTTTCTCTACCACTGTTCAACCGGTGGCTGGGCATTACGTCATTTTTCTCTACCACTGTTCAACCGGTGGCTGTGTATTACGTCATTTTTCTCTACCACTGTTCAACCGGTGGCTGGGCATTACGTCATTTTTCTCTACATCTGTTCAACCGGTGGCTGGGCATTCAGTCATTTTTCTCTACCTCTGTTCAAACGGTGGCTGGGAATTACGTCATTTTTCTCTACATCTGTTCAACCGGTGGCTGGGCATTAAGTCATTTTTCTCTTCCTCTGTTCAACCGGTGGCTGGGCATTAAGTCATTTTTCTCTACCACTTTTCAAACGGTGGCTGGGCATTACGTCATTTTTCTCTACCACTTTTCAAACGGTGGCTGGGCATTACGTCATTTTTCTCTACCATTGTTCAAACGGTGGCTGGGCATTACTTCATTTTTCTCTACCACTGTTCAACCAGTGTCTGGGCATGAAGTCATTTTTCTCTAGCACTGTTCAACCGGTGTCTGGGCATTACATCATTCTTCTCTACCACTATTCAAACGGTGGCTAGGCATTAAGTCATTTTTCTCTACCACTGTTCAAACGGTGGCTGGGCATTAAGTCATTTTTCTCTACCTCTGTTCAACCGGTGGCTGGGCATAAATCATTTTTCTCTGCCACTGTTCAACCAGTGACTGGGCATTAAATCATTCTTGTCTACCACTGTTCAACCGGTGGCTGGGCATTACATCATTTTTCTCTACCACTGTTCAACCGGTGGCTGGGCATTAAGTCATTTTTCTCTGCCACTGTTCAACCGGTGGCTGGGCATTAAGTCATTCTTCTCTACCACTGTTCAACCGGTGGCTGGGCATTAAGTCATTTTTCTCTACCACTGTTCAACCAGTGGCTGGGCATTACGTCATTTTTCTCTACCACTGTTCAACCGGTGGCTGGGCATGAAGTCATTTTTCTCTGCCACTGTTCAACCGGTGGCTGGGCATTATGTCATTTTTCTCTACCTCTGTTCAACCGGTGGCTGGGCATTATATCTTTCTTCTCTACCTCTGTTCAACCGGTGGTTGGGCATTAAGTCATTTTTCTCTACCACTGTTCAACCGGTGGCTGGGCATTACGTCATTTTTCTCTACCACTGTCCAAACGGTGGCTGGGCATTAAGTCATTTTTCTCTGCCACAGTTCAACCGGTGGCTGGGCATTAACTCATTTTTCTCTACCACTTTTCAAACGGTGGCTGGGCATTACGTCATTTTTCTCTACCACTGTTCAAACGGTGGCTGGGCATTAAGTCATTTTTCTCTACCTCTGTTCAACCGGTGGCTGGGCATTAAGTCATTTTTCTCTACCTCTGTTCAACCGGTGGCTGGGCATTACGTCATTTTTCTCTACACCTGTTCAACCGGTGGCTGGGCATTAAGTCATTTTTCTCTACCTCTGTTCAACCGGTGGCTGGGCATAAATCATTTTTCTCTGCCTCTGTTCAACCAGTGACTGGGCATTAAATCATTCTTGTCTACCACTGTTCAACCGGTAGCTGGGCATTACATCATTTTTCTCTACCACTGTTCAACCGGTGGCTGGGCATGAAGTCATTTTTCTATGCCACTGTTCAACCGGTGGCTGGGCATTAAGTCATTCTTCTCTACCACTGTTCAACCGGTGGCTGGGCATTAAGTCATTTTTCTCTACCACTGTTCAACCGGTGGCTGGGCATTACGTCATTTTTCTCTACCACTGTTCAACCGATGGCTGGGCATTAAGTCATTTTTCTCTGCCACTGTTCAACCGGTGGCTGGGCATTATGTCATTTTTCTCTGCCACAGTTCAACCGGTGGCTGGGCATTACATCATTTTTCTCTACCTCTGTTCAACCGGTGGTTGGGCATTAAGTCATTTTTCTCTACCACTGTTCAACTGGTGGCTGGGCATTAAGTCATTTTTCTCTACCACTGTTCAACCGGTGGCTGGGCATTACGTCATTTTTCTCTACCACTGTTCAACCGGTGGCTGGGCATTAAGTCATTTTTCTCTACCTCTATTCAACCGGTGGCTGTTCATTACGTCATTTTTCTCTACATCTGTTCAACCGGTGGCTGGGCATTAAGTCATTTTTCTCTACAACTGTTCAACCGGTGGCTGGGCATTACGTCATTTTTCTCTACCACTGTTCAACCGGTGGCTGGGCATTAAGTCATTTTACTCTACCTCTATTCAACCGGTGGCTGTGCATTACGTCATTTTTCTCTACCACTGTTCAACCGGTGGCTGGGCATTAAGTCATTTTTCTCTACCACTGTTCAACCGGTGGCTGGGCATTACGGCATTATTCTCTACCACTGTTCAACCGGTGGCTGGGCATTAAGTCATTTTTCTCTACCACTGTTCAACCGGTCGCTGTGCATTACGTCATTTTTCTCTACCACTGTTCAACCGGTGGCTGTGCATTACGTCATTTTTCTCTACCACTGTTCAACCGGTGGGTGGGCATTACGTCATTTTTCTCTACATCTGTTCAACCGGTGGATGGGCATTAAGTCATTTTTCTCTACCACTGTTCAACCGGTGGCTGGGCATTACGTCTTTTTTCTCTACCACTGTTCAACCGGTGGCTGTGTATTACGTCATTTTTCTCTACCACTGTTCAACCGGTGGCTGGGCATTACGTCATTTTTCTCTACATCTGTTCAACCGGTGGCTGGGCATTCAGTCATTTTTCTCTACCTCAGTTCAACCGGTGGCTGGGAATTACGTCATTTTTCTCTACATCTGTTCAACCGGTGGCTGGGCATTAAGTCATTTTTCTCTTCCTCTGTTCAACCGGTGGCTGGGCATTAAGTCAATTTTCTCTACCACTTTTCAAACGGTGGCTGGGCATTACGTCATTTTTCTCTACCACTGTTCAAACGGTGGCTGGGCATTAAGTCATTTTTCTCTACCTCTGTTCAACCGGTGGCTGGGCATTACTTCATTTTTCTCTACCACTGTTCAACCGGTGTCTGGGCATGAAGTCATTTTTCTCTAGCACTGTTCAACCGGTGTCTGGGCATTACATCATTCTTCTCTACCACTATTCAAACGGTGGCTGGGCATTAAGTCATTTTTCTCTACCACTGTTCAAACGGTGGCTGGGCATTAAGTCATTTTTCTCTACCTCTGTTCAACCGGTGGCTGGGCATAAATCATTTTTCTCTGCCACTGTTCAACCAGTGACTGGGCATTAAATCATTCTTGTCTACCACTGTTCAACCGGTGGCTGGGCATTACATCATTTTTCTCTACCACTGTTCAACCGGTGGCTGGGCATTAAGTCATTTTTCTCTGCCACTGTTGAACCGGTGGCTGGGCATTAAGTCATTCTTCTCTACCACTGTTCAACCGGTGGCTGGGCATTAAGTCATTTTTCTCTACCACTGTTCAACCGGTGGCTGGGCATTACGTCATTTTTCTCTGCCACTGTTCAACCGGTGGCTGGGCATTATGTCATTTTTCTCTGCCACAGTTCAACCGGTGGCTGGGCATTACATCATTTTTCTCTACCTCTGTTCAACCGGTGGTTGGGCATTAAGTCATTTTTCTCTACCACTGTTCAACTGGTGGCTGGGCATTAAGTCATTTTTCTCTACCACTGTTCAACCGGTGGCTGGGCATTACGTCATTTTTCTCTACCACTGTTCAACCGGTGGCTGGGCATTAAGTCATTTTTCTCTACCTCTATTCAACCGGTGGCTGTTCATTACGTCATTTTTCTCTACATCTGTTCAACCGGTGGCTGGGCATTAAGTCATTTTTCTCTACAACTGTTCAACCGGTGGCTGGGCATTACGTCATTTTTCTCTACCACTGTTCAACCGGTGGCTGGGCATTAAGTCATTTTACTCTACCTCTATTCAACCGGTGGCTGTGCATTACGTCATTTTTCTCTACCACTGTTCAACCGGTGGCTGGGCATTAAGTCATTTTTCTCTACCACTGTTCAACCGGTGGCTGGGCATTACGGCATTATTCTCTACCACTGTTCAACCGGTGGCTGGGCATTAAGTCATTTTTCTCTACCACTGTTCAACCGGTCGCTGTGCATTACGTCATTTTTCTCTACCACTGTTCAACCGGTGGCTGTGCATTACGTCATTTTTCTCTACCACTGTTCAACCGGTGGGTGGGCATTACGTCATTTTTCTCTACATCTGTTCAACCGGTGGATGGGCATTAAGTCATTTTTCTCTACCACTGTTCAACCGGTGGCTGGGCATTACGTCTTTTTTCTCTACCACTGTTCAACCGGTGGCTGTGTATTACGTCATTATTCTCTACCACTGTTCAACCGGTGGCTGGGCATTACGTCATTTTTCTCTACATCTGTTCAACCGGTGGCTGGGCATTCAGTCATTTTTCTCTACCTCAGTTCAACCGGTGGCTGGGAATTACGTCATTTTTCTCTACATCTGTTCAACCGGTGGCTGGGCATTAAGTCATTTTTCTCTTGCTCTGTTCAACCGGTGGCTGGGCATTACGTCATTTTTCTCTACCACTGTTCAAACGGTGGCTGGGCATTAAGTCATTTTTCTCTACCTCTGTTCAACCGGTGGCTGGGCATTACTTCATTTTTCTCTACCACTGTTCAACCGGTGTCTGGGCATGAAGTCATTTTTCTCTAGCACTGTTCAACCGGTGTCTGGGCATTACATCATTCTTCTCTACCACTATTCAAACGGTGGCTGGGCATTAAGTCATTTTTCTCTACCACTGTTCAAACGGTGGCTGGGCATTAAGTCATTTTTCTCTACCTCTGTTCAACCGGTGGCTGGGCATAAATCATTTTTCTCTGCCACTGTTCAACCAGTGACTGGGCATTAAATCATTCTTGTCTACCACTGTTCAACCGGTGGCTGGGCATTACATCATTTTTCTCTACCACTGTTCAACCGGTGGCTGGGCATTAAGTCATTTTTCTCTGCCACTGTTCAACCGGTGGCTGGGCATTAAGTCATTCTTCTCTACCACTGTTCAACCGGTGGCTGGGCATTAAGTCATTTTTCTCTACCACTGTTCAACCGGTGGCTGGGCATTACGTCATTTTTCTCTACCACTGTTCAACCGGTGGCTGGGCATGAAGTCATTTTTCTCTGCCACTGTTCAACCGGTGGCTGGGCATTATGTCATTTTTCTCTACCTCTGTTCAACCGGTGGCTGGGCATTATATATTTTTCTCTACCTCTGTTCAACCGGTGGTTGGGCATTAAGTCATTTTTCTCTACCACTGTTCAACCGGTGGCTGGGCATTACGTCATTTTTCTCTACCACTGTTCTACCGGTGGCTGGGCATTAAGTCATTTTTTTCTGCCACTGTTCAACCGGTGGCTGGGCATTAACTCATTTTTCTCTACCACTTTTCAAACGGTGGCTGGGCATTACGTCATTTTTCTCTACCACTGTTCAAACGGTGGCTGGGCATTAAGTCATTTTTCTCTACCTCTGTTCAACCGGTGGCTGGGCATTAAGTCATTTTTCTCTACCACTGTTCAACCGGTGGCTGTGCATTACGTCATTTTTCTCTACCACTGTTCAACCGGTGGCTGGGCATTACGTCATTTTTCTCTACATCTGTTCAACCGGTGGATGGGCATTAAGTCATTTTTCTCTACCACTGTTCAACCGGTGGCTGGGCATTACGTCATTTTTCTCTACCACTGTTCAACCGGAGGCTGTGTATTACGTCATTTTTCTCTACCACTGTTCAACCGGTGGCTGGGCATTGCGTCATTTTTCTCTACATCTGTTCAACCGGTGGCTGGGCATTCAGTCATTTTTCTCTACCTCAGTTCAACCGGTGGCTGGGAATTACGTCATTTTTCTCTACATCTGTTCAACCGGTGGCTGGGCATTAAGTCATTTTTCTCTTCCTCTGTTCAACCGGTGGCTGGGCATTAAGTCAATTTTCTCTACCACTTTTCAAACGGTGGCTGGGCATTACGTCATTTTTCTCTACCACTGTTCAAACGGTGGCTGGGCATTAAGTCATTTTTCTCTACCATTGTTCAAACGGTGGCTGGGCATTACTTCATTTTTCTCTACCACTGTTCAACCGGTGTCTGGGCATGAAGTCATTTTACTCTAGCACTGTTCAACCGGTGTCTGGGCATTACATCATTCTTCTCTACCACTATTCAAACGGTGGCTGGGCATTAAGTCATTTTTCTCTACCACTGTTCAAACGGTGGCTGGGCATTAAGTCATTTTTCTCTACCTCTGTTCAACCGGTGGCTGGGCATAAATCATTTTTCTCTGCCACTGTTCAACCAGTGACTGGGCATTAAATCATTCTTGTCTACCACTGTTCAACCGGTGGCTGGGCATTACATCATTTTTCTCTACCACTGTTCAACCGGTGGCTGGGCATTAAGTCATTTTTCTCTGCCACTGTTCAACCGGTGGCTGGGCATTAAGTCATTCTTCTCTACCACTGTTCAACCGATGGCTGGGCATTAAGTCATTTTTCTCTACCACTGTTCAACCAGTGGCTGGGCATTACGTCATTTTTCTCTACCACTGTTCAACCGGTGGCTGGGCATGAAGTCATTTTTCTCTGCCACTGTTCAACCGGTGGCTGGGCATTATGTCATTTTTCTCTACCTCTGTTCAACCGGTGGCTGGGCATTATATCTTTCTTCTCTACCTCTGTTCAACCGGTGGTTGGGCATTAAGTCATTTTTCTCTACCACTGTTCAACCGGTGGCTGGGCATTACGTCATTTTTCTCTACCACTGTCCAAACGGTGGCTGGGCATTAAGTCATTTTTCTCTGCCACAGTTCAACCGGTGGCTGGGCATTAACTCATTTTTCTCTACCACTTTTCAAACGGTGGCTGGGCATTACGTCATTTTTCTCTACCACTGTTCAAACAGTGGCTGGGCATTAAGTCATTTTTCTCTACCTCTGTTCAACCGGTGGCTGGGCATTAAGTCATTTTTATCTAACTCTGTTCAACCGGTGGCTGGTCATTACGTCATTTTTCTCTACACCTGTTCAACCGGTGGCTGGGCATTAAGTCATTTTTCTCTACCTCTGTTCAACCGGTGGCTGGGCATAAATCATTTTTCTCTGCCTCTGTTCAACCAGTGACTGGGCATTAAATCATTCTTGTCTACCACTGTTCAACCGGTAGCTGGGCATTACATCATTTTTCTCTACAACTGTTCAACCGGTGGCTGGGCATGAAGTCATTTTTCTATGCCACTGTTCAACCGGTGGCTGGGCATTAAGTCATTCTTCTCTACCACTGTTCAACCGGTGGTTGGGCATTAAGTCATTTTTCTCTACCACTGTTCAACCAGTGACTGGGCATTAAATCATTCTTGTCTACCACTGTTCAACCGGTGGCTGGGCATTACATCATTTTTCTCTACCACTGTTCAACCGGTGGCTGGGCATTAAGTCATTTTTCTCTGCCACTGTTCAACCGGTGGCTGGGCATTAAGTCATTCTTCTCTACCACTGTTCAACCGATGGCTGGGCATTAAGTCATTTTTCTCTACCACTGTTCAACCAGTGGCTGGGCATTACGTCATTTTTCTCTACCACTGTTCAACCGGTGGCTGGGCATGAAGTCATTTTTCTCTGCCACTGTTCAACCGGTGGCTGGGCATTATGTCATTTTTCTCTACCTCTGTTCAACCGGTGGCTGGGCATTATATCTTTCTTCTCTACCTCTGTTCAACCGGTGGTTGGGCATTAAGTCATTTTTCTCTACCACTGTTCAACCGGTGGCTGGGCATTACGTCATTTTTCTCTACCACTGTCCAAACGGTGGCTGGGCATTAAGTCATTTTTCTCTGCCACAGTTCAACCGGTGGCTGGGCATTAACTCATTTTTCTCTACCACTTTTCAAACGGTGGCTGGGCATTACGTCATTTTTCTCTACCACTGTTCAAACAGTGGCTGGGCATTAAGTCATTTTTCTCTACCTCTGTTCAACCGGTGGCTGGGCATTAAGTCATTTTTATCTAACTCTGTTCAACCGGTGGCTGGTCATTACGTCATTTTTCTCTACACCTGTTCAACCGGTGGCTGGGCATTAAGTCATTTTTCTCTACCTCTGTTCAACCGGTGGCTGGGCATAAATCATTTTTCTCTGCCTCTGTTCAACCAGTGACTGGGCATTAAATCATTCTTGTCTACCACTGTTCAACCGGTAGCTGGGCATTACATCATTTTTCTCTACAACTGTTCAACCGGTGGCTGGGCATGAAGTCATTTTTCTATGCCACTGTTCAACCGGTGGCTGGGCATTAAGTCATTCTTCTCTACCACTGTTCAACCGGTGGTTGGGCATTAAGTCATTTTTCTCTACCACTGTTCAACCGGTGGCTGGGCATTACGTCATTTTTCTCTACCACTGTTCAACCGATGGCTGGGCATTAAGTCATTTTTCTCTGCCACTGTTCAACCGGTGGCTGGGCATTATGTCATTTTCCTCTGCCACAGTTCAACCGGTGGCTGGGCATTACATCATTTTTCTCTAGCTCTGTTCAACCGGTGGTTGGGCATTAAGTCATTTTTCTCTACCACTGTTCAACTGGTGGCTGGGCATTAAGTCATTTTTCTCTACCACTGTTCAACCGGTGGCTGGGCATTACGTCATTTTTCTCTACCACTGTTCAACCGGTGGCTGGGCATTAAGTCATTTTTCTCTACCTCTATTCAACCGGTGGCTGTACATTACGTCATTTTTCTCTACATCTGTTCAACCGGTGGCTGGGCATTAAGTCATTTTTCTCTACAACTGTTCAACCGGTGGCTGGGCATTACGTCATTTTTCTCTACCACTGTTCAACCGGTGGCTGGGCATTAAGTCATTTTACTCTACCTCTATTCAACCGGTGGCTGTGCATTACGTCATTTTTCTCTACATCTGTTCAACCGGTGGCTGGGCATTAAGTCATTTTTCTCTACCACTGTTCAACCGGTGGCTGGGCATTACGGCATTATTCTCTACCACTGTTCAACCGGTGGCTGGGCATTAAGTCATTTTTCTCTACCACTGTTCAACCGGTCGCTGTGCATTACGTCATTTTTCTCTACCACTGTTCAACCGGTGGCTGTGCATTACGTCATTTTTCTCTACCACTGTTCAACCGGTGGGTGGGCATTACGTCATTTTTCTCTACATCTGTTCAACCGGTGGATGGGCATTAAGTCATTTTTCTCTACCACTGTTCAACCGGTGGCTGGGCATTACATCTTTTTTCTCTACCACTGTTCAACCGGTGGCTGTGTATTACGTCATTTTTCTCTACCACTGTTCAACCGGTGGCTGGGCATTACGTCATTTTTCTCTACATCTGTTCAACCGGTGGCTGGGCATTCAGTCATTTTTCTCTACCTCAGTTCAACCGGTGGCTGGGAATTACGTCATTTTTCTCTACATCTGTTCAACCGGTGGCTGGGCATTACGTCATTCTTCTCTACCACTGTTCAACCGGTGGCTGGGCATTATGTCATTTTTCTCTACCACTGTTCAACCGGTATCTGGGCATTAAGTCATTCTTCTCTACCTCTGTTCAACCGGTGGCTGGGCATTACGTCATTCTTCTCTACCACTGTTCAACCGGTGGCTGGGCATTATGACATTTTTGTCTACCAGTGTTCAACCGGTGTCTGGGCATTAAGTCATTCTTCTCTACCTCTGTTCAACCGGTGGCTGGGCATTACGTCATTTTTCTCTACCACAGTTCAACCGGTGGCTGGGCATTACGTCATTTTTCTCTACCACTGTTCAACCGGTTGCTGGGCATTACGTCATTCTTCTCTACCACTGTTCAACCGGTGGCTGGGCATTATGTCATTTTTCTCTACCTCTGTTCAACCGGTGGCTGGGGATTAATTCATTTTTCTCTACCACTGTTCAACCGGTGGCTGGGCATTAAGTCATTCTTCTCTACCTCTGTTCAACCGGTGGCTGGGCATTAAGTCATTTTTCTCTGCCACTGCTCAACCGGTGGCTGGGCAATATGTCATTTTTCTCTACCTCTGTTCAACCGGTGACTGGGCATTAAGTCATTCTTCTCTACCTCTGTTCAACCGGTGGCTGGGCATTAAGTCATTTTTCTCCACCACTGTTCAACCGGTGGCTGGGCATTACGTCATTTTTCTCTACCTCTATTCAACCGGTGGCTGGGCATTAAGTCATTTTTCTCTGCCACTGTTCAACCGGTGCCTGGGCATTAAGTCATTCTTCTCTACCACTGTTCAACCGGTGGCTGGGCTTTACGTCATTTTTCTCAGCCACTGTTCAACCGGTGGCTGGGCATTATGTCATTTTACTCTACCACTGTTCAACCGGTGGCTGGGCATTGAGTGATTCTTCTCTACCTCTGTTCAGCCGGTGGCTGGACATTACGTCATTTTTCTCTACCACTGTTCAACCGGTGGCTGGGCATTACGTCATTTTTCTCTACCACTGTTCACCCTGTGGCTGGGCATTACGTCATTCTTCTCTACCGCTGTTCAACCGGTGGCTGGGCATTATGTCATTTTTCTCTACCTCTGTTCCACCGGTGGCTGGGCATGAATTCATTTTTCCCTACCACTGTTCGACCGGTGGCTGGGCATTAAGTCATTCTTCTCTACCTCTGTTCAAATGGTGGCTGGGCATTAAGTCATTTTTCTCTACCACTGTTCAACCGGTGGCTCGGCATTACGTCATTTTTCTCTACCTCTATTCAAACGGTGGCTGGGCATTAAGTCATTTTTCTCTGCAAATGTTCAACCGGTGCCTGGGCATTAAGTCATTCTTCTCTACCACTGTTCAACCGGTGGCTGGGCATTATATCATTTTTCTCTACCACTGTTTAACCAGTGGCTGGGCATTAAGTCATTTTTCCCTGCCACTGTTCAACCGGTGGCTGGGCATTACGTCATTTTTCTCTACCACTGTTCAACCGGTGGCTGGGCATTAAGTCATTTTTCTCTACCTCTATTCAACCGGTGGCTGTACATTACGTCATTTTTCTCTACATCTGTTCAACCGGTGGCTGGGCATTAAGTCATTTTTCTCTACAACTGTTCAACCGGTGGCTGGGCATTACGTCATTTTTCTCTACCACTGTTCAACCGGTGGCTGGGCATTAAGTCATTTTACTCTACCTCTATTCAACCGGTGGCTGTGCATTACGTCATTTTTCTCTACATCTGTTCAACCGGTGGCTGGGCATTAAGTCATTTTTCTCTACCACTGTTCAACCGGTGGCTGGGCATTACGGCATTATTCTCTACCACTGTTCAACCGGTGGCTGGGCATTAAGTCATTTTTCTCTACCACTGTTCAACCGGTCGCTGTGCATTACGTCATTTTTCTCTACCACTGTTCAACCGGTGGCTGTGCATTACGTCATTTTTCTCTACCACTGTTCAACCGGTGGGTGGGCATTACGTCATTTTTCTCTACATCTGTTCAACCGGTGGATGGGCATTAAGTCATTTTTCTCTACCACTGTTCAACCGGTGGCTGGGCATTACGTCTTTTTTCTCTACCACTGTTCAACCGGTGGCTGGGCATTACGTCATTTTTCTCTACATCTGTTCAACCGGTGGCTGGGCATTCAGTCATTTTTCTCTACCTCAGTTCAACCGGTGGCTGGGAATTACGTCATTTTTCTCTACATCTGTTCAACCGGTGGCTGGGCATTACGTCATTCTTCTCTACCACTGTTCAACCGGTGGCTGGGCATTATGTCATTTTTCTCTACCACTGTTCAACCGGTATCTGGGCATTAAGTCATTCTTCTCTACCTCTGTTCAACCGGTGGCTGGGCATTACGTCATTCTTCTCTACCACTGTTCAACCGGTGGCTGGGCATTATGACATTTTTGTCTACCAGTGTTCAACCGGTGTCTGGGCATTAAGTCATTCTTCTCTACCTCTGTTCAACCGGTGGCTGGGCATTACGTCATTTTTCTCTACCACAGTTCAACCGGTGGCTGGGCATTACGTCATTTTTCTCTACCACTGTTCAACCGGTGGCTGGGCATTACGTCATTCTTCTCTACCACTGTTCAACCGGTGGCTGGGCATTATGTCATTTTTCTCTACCTCTGTTCAACCGGTGGCTGGGGATTAATTCATTTTTCTCTACCACTGTTCAACCGGTGGCTGGGCATTAAGTCATTCTTCTCTACCTCTGTTCAACCGGTGGCTGGGCATTAAGTCATTTTTCTCTGCCACTGCTCAACCGGTGGCTGGGCAATATGTCATTTTTCTCTACCTCTGTTCAACCGGTGACTGGGCATTAAGTCATTCTTCTCTACCTCTGTTCAACCGGTGGCTGGGCATTAAGTCATTTTTCTCCACCACTGTTCAACCGGTGGCTGGGCATTACGTCATTTTTCTCTACCTCTATTCAACCGGTGGCTGGGCATTAAGTCATTTTTCTCTGCCACTGTTCAACCGGTGCCTGGGCATTAAGTCATTCTTCTCTACCACTGTTCAACCGGTGGCTGGGCTTTACGTCATTTTTCTCAGCCACTGTTCAACCGGTGGCTGGGCATTATGTCATTTTACTCTACCACTGTTCAACCGGTGGCTGGGCATTGAGTGATTCTTCTCTACCTCTGTTCAGCCGGTGGCTGGGCATTACGTCATTTTTCTCTACCACTGTTCAACCGGTGGCTGGGCATTACGTCAGTTTTCTCTACCACTGTTCACCCTGTGGCTGGGCATTACGTCATTCTTCTCTACCGCTGTTCAACCGGTGGCTGGGCATTATGTCATTTTTCTCTACCTCTGTTCCACCGGTGGCTGGGCATGAATTCATTTTTCCCTACCACTGTTCGACCGGTGGCTGGGCATTAAGTCATTCTTCTCTACCTCTGTTCAAATGGTGGCTGGGCATTAAGTCATTTTTCTCTACCACTGTTCAACCGGTGGCTCGGCATTACGTCATTTTTCTCTACCTCTATTCAAACGGTGGCTGGGCATTAAGTCATTTTTCTCTGCAAATGTTCAACCGGTGCCTGGGCATTAAGTCATTCTTCTCTACCACTGTTCAACCGGTGGCTGGGCATTATATCATTTTTCTCTACCACTGTTTAACCAGTGGCTGGGCATTAAGTCATTTTTCCCTGCCACTGTTCAACCTGTGGCTGGGCATTACGTCATTTTTCTCTGCCACTGTTCAACCGGTGGCTGGGCATTATGTCATTTTTCTCTACCTCTGTTCAACCGGTGGCTGGGCAATATGTCATTTTTCTCTACCTCTGTTCAACCGGTGGCTGGGCATTAAGTCATTCTTCTCTACCTCTGTTCAACCGGTGGCTGGGCATTAAGTCATTTTTCTCTACCACTATTCAACGGGTGGCTGGGCATTACGTCATTTTTCTCTACCTCTATTCAACCGGTGGCTGGGCATTAAGTCATTTTTCTCTGCCACTGTGCAACCGGTGCCTGGGCATTAAGTCATTCTTCTCTACCACTGTTCAAACGGTGGCTGGGCTTTACGTCATTTTTCTCTGCCACTGTTCAACCGGTGGCTGGGCATTATGTCATTTTACTCTACCACTGTTCAACCGGTGGCTGGGCATTAAGTCATTCTTCTCTACCTCTGTTCAACCGGTGGCTGGGCATTACATCATTTTTCTCTACCACAGTTCAACCGGTGGCTGGGCATTACGTCATTTTTCTCTACCACTGTTCTACCGGTGGCTGGGCATTAAGTCATTTTTCTCTGCCACTGCTCAACCGGTGGCTGGGCAATATGTCATTTTTCTCTACCTCTCTTCAACCGGTGGCTGGGCATTAAGACATTCTTCTCTACCTCTGTTCAACCTGTGGCTGGGCATTAAGTCATTTTTCTCTACCACTGTTCAACCGGTGGCTGGGCATTACGTCATTTTTCTCTACCTCTATTCAACCGGTGGCTGGGCATAAAGTCATTTTTCTCTGCCACTGTTCAACCGGTGCCTGGGCATTAAGTCATTCTTCTCTACCACTGTTCAACCGGTGGCTGGGCTTTACATCATTTTTCTCAGCCACTGTTCAACCGGTGGCTGGGCATTATGTCATTTTACTCTACCACTGTTCAACCGGTGGCTGGGCTTTAAGTCATTCTTCTCTACCTCTGTTCAACCGGTGGCTGGGCATTACGTCATTTTTCTCTACCACTGTTCAACCGTTGGCTGGGCATTAAGTCATTCTTCTCTAACTCTGTTCAACCGGTGGCTGAGCATTACGTCATTTTTCTCTACCACAGCCCAACCGGTGGCTGGGCATTAAGTCATTCTTCTCTACCTCTGTTCAACCGGTGGCTGGGCATTACGTCATTTTTCTCTACCACAGTTCAACCGGTGACTGGGCATTACGTCATTTTTCTCTACCACTGTTCAAACGGTGGCTCGGCATTACGTCATTCTTCTCTACCACTGTTCAACCGGTGGCTGGGCATTATGTCATTTTTCTCTACCACTGTTCAACCGGTATCTGGGCATTAAGTCATTCTTCTCTACCTCTGTTCAACCGGTGGCTGGGCATTACGTCATTCTTCTCTACCACTGTTCAACCGGTGGCTGGGCATTATGACATTTTTGTCTACCACTGTTCAACCGGTGTCTGGGCATTAAGTCATTCTTCTCTACCTCTGTTCAACCGGTGGCTTGGCATTACGTCATTTTTCTCTACCACAGTTCAACCGGTGGCTGGGCATTACGTCATTTTTCTCTACCACTGTTCAACCGGTGGCTGGGCATTACGTCATTCTTCTCTACCACTGTTCAACCGGTGGCTGGGCATTATGTCATTTTTCTCTACCTCTGTTCAACCGGTGGCTGGGCATTAATTCATTTTTCTCTACCACTGTTCAACCGGTGGCTGGGCATTAAGTCATTCTTCTCTACCTCTGTTCAACCGGTGGCTGGGCATTAAGTCATTTTTCTCTACCACTATTCAACCGGGGGCTGGGCATTAAGTCATCTTTCTCTGCCACTGTTCAACCGGTGCCTAGGCATTAAGTCATTCTTCTCTACCACTGTTCAACCGGTGGCTGGGCATTTAGTCATTTTTCTCTGCCACTGTTCAACCGGTGGCTGGGCATTATGTCATTTTACTCTACCACTGTTCAACCGGTGGCTGGCCATTAAGTCATTCTTCTCTACCTCTGTTCAACCGGTGGCTGGGCATTACGTCATTTTTCTCTACCACTGTTCAACCGGTGGCTGGGCATTACGTCATTTTTCTCTACCACTGTTCAACCGGTGGCTGGGCATTAAGTCATTTTTCTCTGCCACTGCTCAACCGGTGGCTGGGCAATATGTAATTTTTCTCTACCTCTGTTCAACCGGTGGCTGGGCATTAAGTGATTCTTCTCTACCTCTGTTCAACCGGTGGCTGGGCATTAAGTCATTTTTCTCCACCACTGTTCAACCGGTGGCTGGGCATTACGTCATTTTTCTCTACCTCTATTCAACCGGTGGCTGGGCATTAAGTCATTTTTCTCTGACACTGTTCAACCGGTGCCTGGGCATTAAGTCATTCTTCTCAGCCACTGTTCAACCGGTGGCTGGGCATTATGTCATTTTACTCTACCACTGTTCAACCGGTGGCTGGGCATTAAGTCATTCTTCTCTACCTCTGTTCAACCGGTGGCTGGGATTTACGTCATTTTTCTCTACCACTGTTCAACCGGTGGCCGGGCATTACGTCATTCTTCTCTAGAACTGTTCAACCGGTGGCTGGGCATTACGTCATTTTTCTCTACCACTGTTCAACCGGTGGCTGGGCATTAAGTCATTCTTCTCTACCTCATTTCAACCGGTGGGTGGGCATTACGTCATTTTTCTCTACCACAGTTCAACCGGAGACTGGGCATTACGTCATTCTTCTCAACCACTGTTCAACCGGTGGCTGGGCATTATGTCATTTTTCTCTACCACTGTTCAACCGGTGGCTGGGCATTAAGTCATTCTTCTCTACATCTGTTCAACCGGTGGCTGGGCATTACGTCATTTTTCTCTAACACAGTTCAACCGGTGGCTGGGCATTACGTCATTTTTCTCTACCACTGTTCAACCGGTAGCTGGGCATTACGTCATTCTTCTCTACCTCTGTTCAACCGGTGGCTGGGCATTAAGTCATTTTTCTCTACCACTGTTCAACCGGTGGCTCGGCATTACGTCATTTTTCTCTACCTCTATTCAAACGGTGGCTGGGCATTAAGTCATTTTTCTCTGCAAATGTTCAACCGGTGCCTGGGCATTAAGTCATTCTTCTCTACCACTGTTCAACCGGTGGCTGGGCATTATATCATTTTTCTCTACCACTGTTTAACCAGTGGCTGGGCATTAAGTCATTTTTCCCTGCCACTGTTCAACCGGTGGATAGGCATTACGTCATTTTTCTCTGCCACTGTTCAACCGGTGGCTGGGCATTATGTCATTTTTCTTTACCTCTGTTCAACCGGTGGCTGGGCATAAAGTCATTCTTCTCTACCACTGTTCAAACGGTGGCTGGGCTTTACGTCATTTTTCTCTGCCACTGTTCAACCGGTGGCTGGGCATTATGTCATTTTACTCTACCACTGTTCAACCGGTGGCTGGGCATTAAGTCATTCTTCTCTACCTCTGTTCAACCGGTGGCTGGGCATTACATCATTTTTCTCTACCACAGTTCAACCGGTGGCTGGGCATTACGTCATTTTTCTCTACCACTGTTCAACCGGTGGCTGGGCATTAAGTCATTTTTCTCTGCCACTGCTCAACCGGTGGCTGGGCAATATGTCATTTTTCTCTACCTCTCTTCAACCGGTGGCTGGGCATTAAGACATTCTTCTCTACCTCTGTTCAACCTGTGGCTGGGCATTAAGTCATTTTTCTCTACCACTGTTCAACCGGTGGCTGGGCATTACGTCATTTTTCTCTACCTCTATTCAACCGGTGGCTGGGCATAAAGTCATTTTTCTCTGCCACTGTTCAACCGGTGCCTGGGCATTAAGTCATTCTTCTCTACCACTGTTCAACCGGTGGCTGGGCTTTACATCATTTTTCTCAGCCACTGTTCAACCGGTGGCTGGGCATTACGTCATTTTTCTCTACCACAGTCCAACCGGTGGCTGGGCATTAAGTCATTCTTCTCTACCTCTGTTCAACCGGTGGCTGGGCATTACGTCATTTTTCTCTACCACAGTTCAACCGGTGACTGGGCATTACGTCATTTTTCTCTACCACTGTTCAAACGGTGGCTCGGCATTACGTCATTCTTCTCTACCACTGTTCAACCGGTGGCTGGGCATTATGTCATTTTTCTCTACCACTGTTCAACCGGTATCTGGGCATTAAGTCATTCTTCTCTACCTCTGTTCAACCGGTGGCTGGGCATTACGTCATTCTTCTCTACCACTGTTCAACCGGTGGCTGGGCATTATGACATTTTTGTCTACCACTGTTCAACCGGTGTCTGGGCATTAAGTCATTCTTCTCTACCTCTGTTCAACCGGTGACTGGGCATTAAGTCATTCTTCTCTACCACTGTTCAACCGGTGGCTGGGCATTACATCATTTTTCTCTACCTCTGTTCAACCGGTGGCTGGGCATTAAGTCATTTTTCTCTGCCACTGCTCAACCGGTGGCTGGGCAATATGTAATTTTTCTCTACCTCTGTTCAACCGGTGGCTGGGCATTAAGTGATTCTTCTCTACCTCTGTTCAACCGGTGGCTGGGCATTAAGTCATTTTTCTCCACCACTGTTCAACCGGTGGCTGGGCATTACGTCATTTTTCTCTACCTCTATTCAACCGGTGGCTGGGCATTAAGTCATTTTTCTCTGACACTGTTCAACCGGTGCCTGGGCATTAAGTCATTCTTCTCAGCCACTGTTCAACCGGTGGCTGGGCATTATGTCATTTTACTCTACCACTGTTCAACCGGTGGCTGGGCATTAAGTCATTCTTCTCTACCTCTGTTCAACCGGTGGCTGGGATTTACGTCATTTTTCTCTACCACTGTTCAACCGGTGGCCGGGCATTACGTCATTCTTCTCTAGAACTGTTCAACCGGTGGCTGGGCATTACGTCATTTTTCTCTACCACTGTTCAACCGGTGGCTGGGCATTAAGTCATTCTTCTCTACCTCATTTCAACCGGTGGGTGGGCATTACGTCATTTTTCTCTACCACAGTTCAACCGGAGACTGGGCATTACGTCATTCTTCTCAACCACTGTTCAACCGGTGGCTGGGTATTATGTCATTTTTCTCTACCACTGTTCAACCGGTGGCTGGGCATTAAGTCATTCTTCTCTACATCTGTTCAACCGGTGGCTGGGCATTACGTCATTTTTCTCTAACACAGTTCAACCGGTGGCTGGGCATTACGTCATTTTTCTCTACCACTGTTCAACCGGTAGCTGGGCATTACGTCATTCTTCTCTACCTCTGTTCAACCGGTGGCTGGGCATTAAGTCATTTTTCTCTACCACTGTTCAACCGGTGGCTCGGCATTACGTCATTTTTCTCTACCTCTATTCAAACGGTGGCTGGGCATTAAATCATTTTTCTCTGCAAATGTTCAACCGGTGCCTGGGCATTAAGTCATTCTTCTCTACCACTGTTCAACCGGTGGCTGGGCATTATATCATTTTTCTCTACCACTGTTTAACCAGTGGCTGGGCATTAAGTCATTTTTCCCTGCCACTGTTCAACCGGTGGATAGGCATTACGTCATTTTTCTCTGCCACTGTTCAACCGGTGGCTGGGCATTATGTCATTTTTCTTTACCTCTGTTCAACCGGTGGCTGGGCATAAAGTCATTCTTCTCTACCACTGTTCAAACGGTGGCTGGGCTTTACGTCATTTTTCTCTGCCACTGTTCAACCGGTGGCTGGGCATTATGTCATTTTACTCTACCACTGTTCAACCGGTGGCTGGGCATTAAGTCATTCTTCTCTACCTCTGTTCAACCGGTGGCTGGGCATTACATCATTTTTCTCTACCACAGTTCAACCGGTGGCTGGGCATTACGTCATTTTTCTCTACCACTGTTCAACCGGTGGCTGGGCATTAAGTCATTTTTCTCTGCCACTGCTCAACCGGTGGCTGGGCAATATGTCATTTTTCTCTACCTCTCTTCAACCGGTGGCTGGGCATTAAGACATTCTTCTCTACCTCTGTTCAACCTGTGGCTGGGCATTAAGTCATTTTTCTCTACCACTGTTCAACCGGTGGCTGGGCATTACGTCATTTTTCTCTACCTCTATTCAACCGGTGGCTGGGCATAAAGTCATTTTTCTCTGCCACTGTTCAACCGGTGCCTGGGCATTAAGTCATTCTTCTCTACCACTGTTCAACCGGTGGCTGGGCTTTACATCATTTTTCTCAGCCACTGTTCAACCGGTGGCTGGGCATTATGTCATTTTACTCTACCACTGTTCAACCGGTGGCTGGGCTTTAAGTCATTCTTCTCTACCTCTGTTCAACCGGTGGCTGGGCATTACGTCATTTTCTCTACCACTGTTCAACCGGTGGCTGGGCATTAAGTCATTCTTCTCTACCTCTGTTCAAACGGTGGCTGAGCATTACGTCATTTTTCTCTACCACAGTCCAACCGGTGGCTGGGCATTAAGTCATTCTTCTCTACCTCTGTTCAACCGGTGGCTGGGCATTACGTCATTTTTCTCTACCACAGTTCAACCGGTGACTGGGCATTACGTCATTTTTCTCTACCACTGTTCAAACGGTGGCTCGGCATTACGTCATTCTTCTCTACCACTGTTCAACCGGTGGCTGGGCATTATGTCATTTTTCTCTACCACTGTTCAACCGGTATCTGGGCATTAAGTCATTCTTCTCTACCTCTGTTCAACCGGTGGCTGGGCATTACGTCATTCTTCTCTACCACTGTTCAACCGGTGGCTGGGCATTATGACATTTTTGTCTACCACTGTTCAACCGGTGTCTGGGCATTAAGTCATTCTTCTCTACCTCTGTTCAACCGGTGACTGGGCATTAAGTCATTCTTCTCTACCACTGTTCAACCGGTGGCTGGGCATTACATCATTTTTCTCTACCTCTGTTCAACCGGTGGCTGGGCATTAAGTCATTTTTCTCTGCCACTGCTCAACCGGTGGCTGGGCAATATGTAATTTTTCTCTACCTCTGTTCAACCGGTGGCTGGGCATTAAGTGATTCTTCTCTACCTCTGTTCAACCGGTGGCTGGGCATTAAGTCATTTTTCTCCACCACTGTTCAACCGGTGGCTGGGCATTACGTCATTTTTCTCTACCTCTATTCAACCGGTGGCTGGGCATTAAGTCATTTTTCTCTGACACTGTTCAACCGGTGCCTGGGCATTAAGTCATTCTTCTCAGCCACTGTTCAACCGGTGGCTGGGCATTATGTCATTTTACTCTACCACTGTTCAACCGGTGGCTGGGCATTAAGTCATTCTTCTCTACCTCTGTTCAACCGGTGGCTGGGATTTACGTCATTTTTCTCTACCACTGTTCAACCGGTGGCCGGGCATTACGTCATTCTTCTCTAGAACTGTTCAACCGGTGGCTGGGCATTACGTCATTTTTCTCTACCACTGTTCAACCGGTGGCTGGGCATTAAGTCATTCTTCTCTACCTCATTTCAACCGGTGGGTGGGCATTACGTCATTTTTCTCTACCACAGTTCAACCGGAGACTGGGCATTACGTCATTTTTCTCTACCACTGTTCAAACGGTGGCTGGGAATTACGTCATTCTTCTCAACCACTGTTCAACCGGTGGCTGGGCATTATGTCATTTTTCTCTACCACTGTTCAACCGGTGGCTGGGCATTAAGTCATTCTTCTCTACATCTGTTCAACCGGTGGCTGGGCATTACGTCATTTTTCTCTAACACAGTTCAACCGGTGGCTGGGCATTACGTCATTTTTCTCTACCACTGTTCAACCGGTAGCTGGGCATTACGTCATTCTTCTCTACCTCTGTTCAACCGGTGGCTGGGCATTAAGTCATTTTTCTCTACCACTGTTCAACCGGTGGCTCTGCATTACGTCATTTTTCTCTACCTCTATTCAAACGGTGGCTGGGCATTAAGTCATTTTTCTCTGCAAATGTTCAACCGGTGCCTGGGCATTAAGTCATTCTTCTCTACCACTGTTCAACCGGTGGCTGGGCATTATATCATTTTTCTCTACCACTGTTTAACCAGTGGCTGGGCATTAAGTCATTTTTCCCTGCCACTGTTCAACCGGTGGATAGGCATTACGTCATTTTTCTCTGCCACTGTTCAACCGGTGGCTGGGCATTATGTCATTTTTCTTTACCTCTGTTCAACCGGTGGCTGGGCATTATATCATTCTTCTCTACCTCTGTTCAACCGGTGGTTGGGCATTAAGTCATTTTTCTATACCACTGTTCAACCGGTGGCTGGGCATTACGTCATTCTTCACTACCTCTGTTCAACCAGTGACTGGGCATTAAGTCATTCTATTCTACCTCTGTTCAACCGGTGGCTGGGCATTAAGTCATTCTTCTCTACCACTGTTCAACCGGTGGCTGGGCATTACATCATTTTTCTCTACCACTGTTCAACCGGTGGCTGGGCATTAAGTCATTTTTCTCTACCACTGTTCAACCGGTGGCTAGGCATTACGTCATTATTCTCTACCACTGTTCAACCGGTGGCTAGGCATTACGTCATTTTTCTCTACCACTGTTCAACCGGTGGCTAGGCATTACGTCATTATTCTCTACCACTGTTCAAACGGTGGCTAGGCATTACGTCATTTTTCTCTACCTCTGTTCAACCGGTGGCTGGGCATTAATTCATTTTTCTCTGCCACTGTTCAACCGGTGGCTTGGCATTAAGTCATTCTTCTCTACCACTGTTCAACCGGTGGCTGGGCATTAAGTCATTTTTCTCTACCACTGTTCAACCGGTGGCTGGGCATTACGTCATTTTTCTCCACCACTGTTCAACGGGTGGCTGGGCATTAAGTCATTTTTCTCTGCCACTGCTCAACCGGTGGCTGGGCAATATGTCATTTTTCTCTACCTCTGTTCAACCGGTGGCTGGGCATTAAGTCATCTTCTCTACCTCTGTTCAACCGATGGCTGGACATTACGTCATTTTTCTCTACCACAGTTCAACCGGTGGCTGGGCATTACGTCATTTTTCTCTACCACTGTTCAACCGGTGGCTGGGCATTAAGTCATTCTTCTCTACCACTGTTCAACCGGTGGCTGGGCTTTACGTCATTTTTCTCTGCCACTGTTCAACCGGTGGCTGGGCATTATGTCATTTTACTCTACCACTGTTCAACCGGTGGCTGGGCATTAAGTCATTCTTCTCTACCTCTGTTCAACCGGTGGCTGGGCATTACTTCATTTTTCTCTACCACAGTTCAACCGGTGGCTGGGAATTACGTCATTTTTCTCTACCACTGTTCAACCGGTGGCTGGGCATTACGTCATTCTTCTCTAGAACTGTTCAACCGGTGGCTGGGCATTACGTCATTTTTTTCTACCACAGTCCAACCGGTGGCTGGGCATTAAATCATTCTTCTCTACCTCTGTTCAACCGGTCGCTGGGCATTACGTCATTTTTCTCTACCACAGTTCAACCGGAGTCTGGGCATTACGTCATTTTTCTCTACCACTGTTCAAACGGTGGCTGGGCATTACGTCATTCTTCTCTACCACTGTTCAACCGGTGGCTGGGCATTATGTCATTTTTCTCTACCACTGTTCAACCGGTGGCTCGGCATTAAGTCATTCTTCTCTACCTCTGTTCAACCGGTGGCTGGGCATTACGTCATTTTTCTCTACCACAGTTCAACCGGTGGCTGGGCATTACGTCATTTTTCTCTACCACTGTTCAACCGGTGGCTGGGCATTACGTCATTCTTCTCTACCACTGTTCAACCGGTGGCTGGGCATTATGTCATTTTTCTCTACCTCTGTTCAACCGTTGGCTGGGCATTAATTCATTTTTCTCTACCACTGTTCAACCGGTGGCTGGGCATTAAGTCATTCTTCTCTACCTCTGTTCAACCGGTGGCTGGGCATTAAGTCATTTTTCTCTACCACTGTTCAACCGGTGGCTCGGCATTACGTCATTTTTCTCTACCTCTATTCAAACGGTGGCTGGGCAATAAGTCATTTTTCTCTGCAAATATTTAACCGGTGCCTGGGCATTAAGTCATTTTTCTCTACCACTGTTCAACCGGTGGCTGGGCATTATATCATTTTTCTCTACCACTGTTTAACCAGTGGGTGGGCATTAAGTCATTTTTCCCTGCCACTGTTCAACCGGTGGATGGGCATTACGTCATTTTTCTCTGCCACTGTTCAACCGGTGGCTGGGCATTATGTCAATTTTCTTTACCTCTGTTCAACCGGTGGCTGGGCATTATATCATTCTTCTCTACCTCTGTTCAACCGGTGGTTGGGCATTAAGTCATTTTTCTCTACCACTGTTCAACCGGTGGCTGGGCATTACATCATTTTTCTCTACCACTGTTCAACCGGTGGCTGGGCATTCAGTCATTTTTCTCTACCACTGTTCAACCGGTGGCTAGGCATTACGTCATTATTCTCTACCACTGTTCAACCGGTGCTAGGCATTACGTCATTTTTCTCTACCACTGTTCAACCGGTGGCTAGGCATTACGTCATTATTCTCAACCACTGTTCAACCGGTGGCTAGGCATTACGTCATTTTTCTCTACCTCTGTTCAACCGGTGGCTGGGCATTAATTCATTTTTCTCTGCCACTGTTCAACCGGTGGCTTGGCATTAAGTCATTCTTCTCTACCGCTGTTCATCCGGTGGCTGGGCATTAAGTCATTTTTCTCTACCACTGTTCAACCGGTGGCTGGGCATTACGTCATTTTTCTCTACCATTGTTCAACCGGTGGCTGGGCATTACGTCATTCTTCTCTACTACTGTTCAACTGGTGGCTGGGCATTATGTCATTTTTCTCTACCACTGTTCAACCGGTGGCCGGGCATTAAGTCATTCTTCTCTACCTCTGTTCAACCGGTGGCTGGGCATTACGTCATTTTTCTCTACCACAGTTCAACCGGTGGCTGGGCATTACGTCATTTTTCTCTACCTCTGTTCAACCGGTGGCTGGGCATTATGTCATTTTTCTCTACCACTGTTCAACCGGTGGCTGGGCATTAAGTCATTCTTCTCTACCTCTGTTCAACCGGTGTCTGGGCATTACGTCATTTTTCTCTACCACTATTCAAACGGTGGCTGGGCATTAAGTCATTTTTCTCTACGTCTGTTCAACCGGTGGCTGGGCATTAAGTCATTCTTCTCTACCACTGTTGAACCAGTGACTGGGCATTAAGTCATTCTTCACTACCACTGTTCAACCGGTGGCTAGGCATTACGTCATTTTTCTCTACCTCTGTTCAACCGGTGGCTGGGCATTAATCATTCTTCTCTACGTCTGTTCAACCGGTGGCTGGGCATTAAGTCATTCTTCTCTACCACTGTTCAACCAGTGACTGGGCATTAAGTCATTCTTCTCTACCACTGTTCAACCGGTGTCTGGGCATTACATCATTTTTCTCTATCTCTGTTCAACCGGTGGCTGGGCATTACGTCATTTTTCTCTACCTCTGTTCAACCGGTGGCTGGGCATTAAGTCATTCTTCTCTACCTCTGTTCAACCGGTGGCTGGGCATTAAGTCATTCTTCTCTACCACTGTTCAACCAGTGACTGGGCATTAAGTCATTCTTCCCTACCACTGTTCAACCAGTGACTGGGCATTAAGTCATTCTTCTCTACCACTGTTCAACCAGTAACTGCGCATTAAGTCATTCTTCTCTACCACTGTTCAACCGGTGGCTGGGCATTAAGTCATTTTTCTCTACCACTGTTCAACCGGTGGCTAGGTATTACGTCATTTTTTTCTACCTCTGTTCAACCGGTGGCTGGGCATTAAGTCATTTTTCTCTACCACTGTACAACCGGTGGCTAGGCATTACGTCATTTTTCTCTACCTCTGTTCAACCGGTGGCTGGGCATTAAGTCATTCTTCTCTACCTCTGTTCAAAAGGTGGCTGGGCATTAAGTCATTCTTCTGTACCACTGTTCAACCAGTCACTGGGCATTAAGTCATTCTTCTCTACCACTGTTGAACCAGTGACTTGGCATTAAGTAATTTTTCTCTACCACTGTTCAACCGGTGGCTGGGCATTAAGTCATTCTTCTCTACCACTGTTCGACCAGTGACTGGGCATTAAGTCATTCTTCTCTACCTCTGTTCAACCGGTGGCTGGGCATTAAGTCATTTTTCTCTACCACATTTCAACCAGTGACTGGGCATTAAGTCATTCTTCTCTACCACTGTTCAACCAGTGACTGGGCATTAAGTCATTCTTCTCTACCACAGTTCAACCAGTGACTGGGCATTAAGTCATTCTTCTCTACCACTGTTCAAACGGTGGCTGGGCATTAAGTCATTTTTCTCTACCACTGTTCAACCGGTGAGTAGGCATTACGTAATTTTTCTCTACCTCTGTTCAACCGGTGTCTGGGCATTAAGTCATTCTTCTCTACCACAGTTCAACCGGTGGCTGGGCATTACGTCATTTTTCTCTACATCTGTTCAACCGGTGGCTGGGCATTACGTCATTTTTCTCTACCACTGTTCAACCGGTGGCTGGGCATTAAATCATTCTTCTCTACCTCTGTTCAACCGGTGTCTGGGCATTACGTCATTTTTCTCTACCACTGTTCAAACGGTGGCTGGGCATTAAGTCATTTTTCTCTACCACTGTTCAACTGGTGGCTGGGCATGATGTCATTTTTCTCTACCTCTGTTCAACCGGTGGCTGGGCATTAAGTCATTTTTCTCTACCACTGTTCAACCGGTGGCTGGGCATTAGTCATTTTTCTCTACCACTGTTCAACCAGGGACTGGGCATTAATCATTCTTCTCTACGTCTGTTCAACCGGTGGCTGGGCATTAAGTCATTCTTCTCTACCACTGTTCAACCAGTGACTGGGCATTAAGTCATTCTTCTCTACCACTGTCCAACCGGTGGCTGGGCATTACATCATTTTTCTCTACCTCTGTTCAACCGGTGGCTGGGCATTACGTCATTTTTCTGTACCTCTGTCCAACCGGTGGCTGGGCATTAAGTCATTCTTCTCTACCTCTGTTCAACCGGTGACTCGGCATTAAGTCATTCTTCTCTACCACTGTTCAACCAGTGACTGGGCATTAAGTCATTCTTCCCTACCACTGTTCAACCAGTGACTGGGCATTAAGTCATTCTTCTCTACCACTGTTCAACCAGTGACTGGGCATTAAGTCATTCTTCTCTACCACTGTTCAACCGGTGGCTAGGCATTACGTCATTTTTCTCTGCCTCTGTTCAACCGGTGGCTGGGCATTAAGTCATTTTTCTCTACCACTGTTCAACCGGTGAGTAGGCATTACGTAATTTTTCTCTACCTCTGTTCAACCGGTGTCTGGGCATTAAGTCATTCTTCTCTACCACAGTTCAACCGGTGGCTGGGCATTACGTCATTTTTCTCTACATCTGTTCAACCGGTGGCTGGGCATTACGTCATTTTTCTCTACCACTGTTCAACCGGTGGCTGGGCATTAAATCATTCTTCTCTACCTCTGTTCAACCGGTGTCTGGGCATTACGTCATTTTTCTCTACCACTGTTCAAACGGTGGCTGGGCATTAAGTCATTTTTCTCTACCCCTGTACAACTGGTGGCTGGGCATGATGTCATTTTTCTCTACCTCTGTTCAACCGGTGGCTGGGCATTAAGTCATTTTTCTCTACCACTGTTCAACCGGTGGCTGCGCATTAGTCATTTTTCTCTACCACTGTTCAACCAGGGACTGGGCATTAATCATTCTTCTCTACGTCTGTTCAACCGGTGGCTGGGCATTAAGTCATTCTTCTCTACCTCTGTTCAACCGGTGTCTGGGCATTACGTCATTTTTCTCTACCACTGTTCAAACGGTGGCTGGGCATTAAGTCATTTTTCTCTACCCCTGTTCAACTGGTGGCTGGGCATGATGTCATTTTTCTCTACCTCTGTTCAACCGGTGGCTGGGCATTAAGTCATTTTTCTCTACCACTGTTCAACCGGTGGCTGCGCATTAGTCATTTTTCTCTACCACTGTTCAACCAGGGACTGGGCATTAATCATTCTTCTCTACGTCTGTTCAACCGGTGGCTGGGCATTAAGTCATTCTTCTCTACCACTGTTCAACCAGTGACAGGGCATTAAGTCATTCTTCTCTACCACTGTTCAACCGGTGGCTGGGCATTACATCATTTTTCTCTACCTCTGTTCAACCGGTGGCTGGGCATTACGGCATTTTTCTCTACCTCTGTTCAACCGGTGGCTGGGCATTAAGTCATTCTTCTCTACCTCTGTTCAACCGGTGACTCGGCATTAAGTCATTCTTCTCTACCACTGTTCAACCAGTGACTGGGCATTAAGTCATTCTTCCCTACCACTGTTCAACCAGTGACTGGGCATTAAGTCATTCTTCTCTACCACTGTTCAACCAGTGACTGGGCATTAAGTCATTCGTCTCTACCACTGTTCAACCGGTGGCTGGGCATTAAGTCATTTTTCTCTACCACTGTTCAACCGGTGGCTAGGCATTACGTAATTTTTCTCTACCTCTGTTCAACCGGTGGCTGGGCATTAAGTCATTTTTCTCTACCACTGTTCAACCGGTGGCTAGGCATTACGTCATTTTTCTCTGCCTCTGTTCAACCGGTGACTGGGCATTAAGTCATTCTTCTCTACCTCTGTTCAAAAGGTGGCTGGGCATTAAGTCATTCTTCTCTACCACTGTTCAACCAGTGACTGGGCATTAAGTCATTCTTCTCTACCACTGTTCAACCGGTGGCTGGGCATTAAGTCATTTTTCTCTACCACTGTTCAACCGGTGACTAGGCATTACGTAATTTTTCTCTACCTCTGTTCAACCGGTGCCTGGGCATTAAGTCATTCTTCTCTACCTCTGTTCAACCAGTGACTGGGCATTAAGTCATTCTTCTCTACCTCTGTTCAACCGGTGGCTGGGCATTACGTCATTTTTCTCTACCACAGTTCAACCGGTGGCTGGGCATTACGTCATTTTTCTCTACCTCTGTTCAACCGGTGGCTAGGCATTACGTTATTTTTCTCTACCTCTGTTCAACAAGTGGCTGGGCATTAAGTCATTTTTCTCTACCCCTGTTCAACTGGTGGCTGGGCATGATGTCATTTTTCTCTACCTCTGTTCAACCGGTGGCTGGGCATTAAGTCATTTTTCTCTACCACTGTTCAACCGGTGGCTGGGCATTAGTCATTTTTCTCTACCACTGTTCAACCAGTGACTGGGCATTAAGTCATTTTTCTCTACCTCTGTTCAACCGGTGGCTGGGCATTAAGTCATTCTTCTCTACCTCTGTTCAAAAGGTGGCTGGGCATTAAGTCATTCTTCTCTACCACTGTTCAACCAGTGACTGGGCATTAAGTCATTCTTCTCTACCACTGTTCAACCGGTGGCTTGGCATTACGTCATTTTTCTCTACCACTGTTCAACCGGTGGCTGGGCATTAAGTCATTTTTCTCTGCCACTGTTCAACCGGTGGCTGGGCATTATGTCATTTTTCTCTACCTCTGTTCAACCGGTGGCTGGGTTTTAAGTAATTCTTCTCTACCTCTGTTCAACCGGTGGCTGTGCATTAAGCCATTTTTCTCTACCACTGTTCAACCGGTGGCTGGGCTTTACGTCATTTTTCTCTACCACTGTTCAACCGGTGGCTGGGCATTAATTCATTCTTCTCCACCTCTGTTCAACCGGTGGCTGGGCATTACGTCATTTTTCTCTACCACAGTTCAACCGGTGGCTTGGCATTACGTCATTTTTCTCTACCACTGTTCAACCGGTGGCTGGGCATTACGTCATTCTGCTCTACCTCTGTTCAACCGGTGTCAGGGCATTACGTCATTTTTCTCTACAACTGTTCAACCGGTGGCTGGGCATTACGTCATTCTTCTCTATCACTGTTCAACCGGTGGCTGGGCATTATGTCATTTTTCTCTACCACTGTTCAACCGGTGGCTGGGCATTAAGTCATTCTTCTCTACCTCTGTTCAACCGGTGGCTGGGCATTACGTCATTTTTCTCTACCACAGTTCAACCGGTGGCTGGGCATTACGTTATTTTTCTCTACCACTGTTCAACCGGTGGCTGGGCATTACGTCATTCTTCTCTACCACTGTTCAACCGGTGGCTGGGCATTATGTCATTTTTCTCTACCACTGTTCAACCGGTGGCTGGGCATTAAGTCATTCTTCTCTACCTCTGTTCAACCGGTGGCTGGGCATTACGTCATTTTTCTCTACCACAGTTCAACCGGTGGCTGGGCATTACGTCATTTTTCTCTACCTCTGTCCAACCGGTGGCTGGGCTTTACGTCATTTTTCTCTACCACTGTTCAACCTGTGGCTGGGCATTAAATCATTCTTCTCTACCTCTGTTCAACCGGTGTCTGGGCATTATGTCATTTTTCTCTACCACTGTTCAAACGGTGGCTGGGCATTAAGTCATTTTTCTCTACCCCTGTTCAACTGGTGGCTGGGCATGATGTCATTTTTCTCTACCTCTGTTCAACCGGTGGCTGGGCATTAAGTCATTTTTCTCTGACACTGTTCAACCGGTGGCTGTGCATTAAGTCATTCTTCTCTACCACTGTTCAACCGGTGGCTGGGCATTAAGTCATTTTTCTCTACCACTGTTCAACCGGTGGCTTGGCATTACGTCATTTTTCTCTACCACTGTTCAACCGATGGCTGGGCATTAAGTCATTTTTCTCTGCCACTGTTCAACCGGTGGCTGGGCATTAAGTCATTCTTCTCTACCTCTGTTCAACCGGTGGCTGGGCATTACGTCATTTTTCTCTACCACAGTTCAACCGGTGGCTGGGCATTACGTCATTTTTCTCTACCACTGTTCAACCGGTGGCTGGGCATTACGTCATTCTTCTCTACCACTGTTCAACCGGTGGCTGGGCATTATGTCATTTTTCTCTACCACTGTTCAACCGGTGGCTAGGCATTACGTCATTTTTCTCTGCCTCTGTTCAACCGGTGACTGGGCATTAAGTCATTCTTCTCTACCTCTGTTCAAACGGTGGCTGGGCATTAAGTCATTTTTCTCTACCCCTGTTCAACTGGTGGCTGGGCATGATGTCATTTTTCTCTACCTCTGTTCAACCGGTGGCTGGGCATTAAGTCATTTTTCTCTACCACTGTTCAACCGGTGGCTGCGCATTAGTCATTTTTCTCTACCACTGTTCAACCAGGGACTGGGCATTAATCATTCTTCTCTACGTCTGTTCAACCGGTGGCTGGGCATTAAGTCATTCTTCTCTACCACTGTTCAACCAGTGACAGGGCATTAAGTCATTCTTCTCTACCACTGTTCAACCGGTGGCTGGGCATTACATCATTTTTCTCTACCTCTGTTCAACCGGTGGCTGGGCATTACGGCATTTTTCTCTACCTCTGTTCAACCGGTGGCTGGGCATTAAGTCATTCTTCTCTACCTCTGTTCAACCGGTGACTCGGCATTAAGTCATTCTTCTCTACCACTGTTCAACCAGTGACTGGGCATTAAGTCATTCTTCCCTACCACTGTTCAACCAGTGACTGGGCATTAAGTCATTCTTCTCTACCACTGTTCAACCAGTGACTGGGCATTAAGTCATTCGTCTCTACCACTGTTCAACCGGTGGCTGGGCATTAAGTCATTTTTCTCTACCACTGTTCAACCGGTGGCTAGGCATTACGTAATTTTTCTCTACCTCTGTTCAACCGGTGGCTGGGCATTAAGTCATTTTTCTCTACCACTGTTCAACCGGTGGCTAGGCATTACGTCATTTTTCTCTGCCTCTGTTCAACCGGTGACTGGGCATTAAGTCATTCTTCTCTACCTCTGTTCAAAAGGTGGCTGGGCATTAAGTCATTCTTCTCTACCACTGTTCAACCAGTGACTGGGCATTAAGTCATTCTTCTCTACCACTGTTCAACCGGTGGCTGGGCATTAAGTCATTTTTCTCTACCACTGTTCAACCGGTGGCTAGGCATTACGTAATTTTTCTCTACCTCTGTTCAACCGGTGCCTGGGCATTAAGTCATTCTTCTCTACCTCTGTTCAACCAGTGACTGGGCATTAAGTCATTCTTCTCTACCTCTGTTCAACCGGTGGCTGGGCATTACGTCATTTTTCTCTACCACAGTTCAACCGGTGGCTGGGCATTACGTCATTTTTCTCTACCTCTGTTCAACCGGTGGCTAGGCATTACGTTATTTTTCTCTACCTCTGTTCAACAAGTGGCTGGGCATTAAGTCATTTTTCTCTACCCCTGTTCAACTGGTGGCTGGGCATGATGTCATTTTTCTCTACCTCTGTTCAACCGGTGGCTGGGCATTAAGTCATTTTTCTCTACCACTGTTCAACCGGTGGCTGGGCATTAGTCATTTTTCTCTACCACTGTTCAACCAGTGACTGGGCATTAAGTCATTTTTCTCTACCTCTGTTCAACCGGTGGCTGGGCATTAAGTCATTCTTCTCTACCTCTGTTCAAAAGGTGGCTGGGCATTAAGTCATTCTTCTCTACCACTGTTCAACCAGTGACTGGGCATTAAGTCATTCTTCTCTACCACTGTTCAACCGGTGGCTTGGCATTACGTCATTTTTCTCTACCACTGTTCAACCGGTGGCTGGGCATTAAGTCATTTTTCTCTGCCACTGTTCAACCGGTGGCTGGGCATTATGTCATTTTTCTCTACCTCTGTTCAACCGGTGGCTGGGTTTTAAGTAATTCTTCTCTACCTCTGTTCAACCGGTGGCTGTGCATTAAGCCATTTTTCTCTACCACTGTTCAACCGGTGGCTGGGCTTTACGTCATTTTTCTCTACCACTGTTCAACCGGTGGCTGGGCATTAATTCATTCTTCTCCACCTCTGTTCAACCGGTGGCTGGGCATTACGTCATTTTTCTCTACCACAGTTCAACCGGTGGCTTGGCATTACGTCATTTTTCTCTACCACTGTTCAACCGGTGGCTGGGCATTACGTCATTCTGCTCTACCTCTGTTCAACCGGTGTCAGGGCATTACGTCATTTTTCTCTACAACTGTTCAACCGGTGGCTGGGCATTACGTCATTCTTCTCTATCACTGTTCAACCGGTGGCTGGGCATTATGTCATTTTTCTCTACCACTGTTCAACCGGTGGCTGGGCATTAAGTCATTCTTCTCTACCTCTGTTCAACCGGTGGCTGGGCATTACGTCATTTTTCTCTACCACAGTTCAACCGGTGGCTGGGCATTACGTTATTTTTCTCTACCACTGTTCAACCGGTGGCTGGGCATTACGTCATTCTTCTCTACCACTGTTCAACCGGTGGCTGGGCATTATGTCATTTTTCTCTACCACTGTTCAACCGGTGGCTGGGCATTAAGTCATTCTTCTCTACCTCTGTTCAACCGGTGGCTGGGCATTACGTCATTTTTCTCTACCACAGTTCAACCGGTGGCTGGGCATTACGTCATTTTTCTCTACCTCTGTCCAACCGGTGGCTGGGCTTTACGTCATTTTTCTCTACCACTGTTCAACCTGTGGCTGGGCATTAAATCATTCTTCTCTACCTCTGTTCAACCGGTGTCTGGGCATTATGTCATTTTTCTCTACCACTGTTCAAACGGTGGCTGGGCATTAAGTCATTTTTCTCTACCCCTGTTCAACTGGTGGCTGGGCATGATGTCATTTTTCTCTACCTCTGTTCAACCGGTGGCTGGGCATTAAGTCATTTTTCTCTGACACTGTTCAACCGGTGGCTGTGCATTAAGTCATTCTTCTCTACCACTGTTCAACCGGTGGCTGGGCATTAAGTCATTTTTCTCTACCACTGTTCAACCGGTGGCTTGGCATTACGTCATTTTTCTCTACCACTGTTCAACCGATGGCTGGGCATTAAGTCATTTTTCTCTGCCACTGTTCAACCGGTGGCTGGGCATTAAGTCATTCTTCTCTACCTCTGTTCAACCGGTGGCTGGGCATTACGTCATTTTTCTCTACCACAGTTCAACCGGTGGCTGGGCATTACGTCATTTTTCTCTACCACTGTTCAACCGGTGGCTGGGCATTACGTCATTCTTCTCTACCACTGTTCAACCGGTGGCTGGGCATTATGTCATTTTTCTCTACCACTGTTCAACCGGTGGCTTGGCATTAAGTCATTCTTCTCTACCTCTGTTCAACCGGTGGCTGGGCATTACGTCATTTTTCTCTACCACAGTTCAACCGGTGGCTGGGCATTACGTCATTTTTCTCTACCACTGTTCAACCGGTGGCTGGGCTTTACGTCATTTTTCTCTACCACTGTTCAACCGGTGGCTGGGCATTAAATCATTCTTCTCTACCTCTGTTCAACCGGTGGCTGGGCATTAAGTCATTTTTCTCTACCACTGTTCAACCGGTGGCTAGGCATTACGTCATTTTTCTCTACCTCTGTTCAACCGGTGGCTGGGCATTAAGTCATTCTTCTCTACATCTGTTCAAAAGGTGGCTGGGCATTAAGTCATTCTTCTCTACCACTGTTCAACCAGTGACTGGGCATTAAGTCATTCTTCTCTACCACTGTTCAACCAGGGACTGGGCATTAAGTCATTCTTCTCTACCACTGTTGAACCAGTGACTGGGCATTAAGTAATTTTTCTCTACCACTGTTCAACCGATGGCTGGGCATTAAGTCATTCTTCTCTACCACTGTTCGACCAGTGACTGGGCATTAAGTCATTCTTCTCTACCTCTGTTCAACCGGTGGCTGGGCATTAAGTCATTTTTCTCTACCACTTTTCAACCAGTGACTGGGCATTAAGTCATTCTTCTCTACCACTGTTCAACCAGTGACTGGGCATTAAGTCATTCTTCTCTACCACAGTTCAACCGGTGGCTGGGCATTACGTCATTCTTCTCTATCACTGTTCAACCGGTGGCTGGGCATTATGTCATTTTTCTCTACCACTGTTCAACCGGTGGCTGGGCATTAAGACATTCTTCTCTACCTCTGTTCAACCGGTGGCTGGGCATTACGTCATTTTTCTCTACCACAGTTCAACCGGTGGCTGGGCATTACGTTATTTTTCTCTACCACTGTTCAACCGGTGGCTGGGCATTACGTCATTCTTCTCTACCACTGTTCAACCGGTGGCTGGGCATTATGTCATTTTTCTCTACCACTGTTCAACCGGTGGCTGGGCATTAAGTCATTCTTCTTTACCTCTGTTCAACCGGTGGCTGGGCATTACGTCATTTTTCTCTACCACAGTTCAACCGGTGGCTGGGCATTACGTCATTTTTCTCTACCTCTGTCCAACCGGTGGCTGGGCTTTACGTCATTTTTCTCTACCACTGTTCAACCTGTGGCTGGGCATTAAATCATTCTTCTCTACCTCTGTTCAACCCGTGTCTGGGCATTATGTCATTTTTCTCTACCACTGTTCAAACGGTGGCTGGGCATTAAGTCATTTTTCTCTACCCCTGTTCAACTGGTGGCTGGGCATGATGTCATTTTTCTCTACCTCTGTTCAACCGGTGGCTGGGCATTAAGTCATTTTTCTCTGACACTGTTCAACCGGTGGCTGTGCATTAAGTCATTCTTCTCTACCACTGTTCAACCGGTGGCTGGGCATTAAGTCATTTTTCTCTACCACTGTTCAACCGGTGGCTTGGCATTACGTCATTTTTCTCTACCACAGTTCAACCGGTGGCTGGGCATTACGTCATTTTTCTCTACCACTGTTCAACCGGTGGCTGGGCATTACGTCATTCTTCTCTACCACTGTTCAACCGGTGGCTGGGCATTATGTCATTTTTCTCTACCACTGTTCAACCGGTGGCTGGGCATTAAGTCATTCTTCTCTACCTCTGTTCAACCGGTGGCTGGGCATTACGTCATTTTTCTCTACCACAGTTCAACCGGTGGCTGGGCATTACGTCATTTTTCTCTACCACTGTTCAACCGGTGGCTGGGCTTTACGTCATTTTTCTCTACCACTGTTCAACCGGTGGCTGGGCATTAAATCATTCTTCTCTACCTCTGTTCAACCGGTGGCTGGGCATTAAGTCATTTTTCTCTACCACTGTTCAACCGGTGGCTAGGCATTACGTCATTTTTCTCTACCTCTGTTCAACCTGTGGCTGGGCATTAAGTCATTCTTCTCTACATCTGTTCAAAAGGTGGCTGGGCATTAAGTCATTCTTCTCTACCACTGTTCAACCAGTGACTGGGCATTAAGTCATTCTTCTCTACCACTGTTCAACCAGGGACTGGGCATTAAGTCATTCTTCTCTACCACTGTTGAACCAGTGACTGGGCATTAAGTAATTTTTCTCTACCACTGTTCAACCGATGGCTGGGCATTAAGTCATTCTTCTCTACCACTGTTCGACCAGTGACTGGGCATTAAGTCATTCTTCTCTACCTCTGTTCAACCGGTGGCTGGGCATTAAGTCATTTTTCTCTACCACTTTTCAACCAGTGACTGGGCATTAAGTCATTCTTCTCTACCACTGTTCAACCAGTGACTGGGCATTAAGTCATTCTTCTCTACCACAGTTCAACCAGTGACTGGGCATTAAGTCATTCTTCTCTACCACTGTTCAACCGGTGGCTGGGCATTAAGTCATTTTTCTCTACCACTGTTCAACCGGTGGCTAGGCATTACGTAATTTTTCTCTACCTCTGTTCAACCGGTGCCTGGGCATTAAATCATTATTCTCTACCTCTGTTCAACCGGTGGCTGGGCATTAAGTCATTCTTTTCTACCACTGTTCAACCAGTGACTGGGCATTAAGTCATTCTTCTCTACCTCTGTTCAACCGGTGGCTCGGCATTACGTCATTTTACTCTACCACAGTTCAACCGGTGGCTGGGCATTACGTCATTTTTCTCTACCTCTGTTCAACCGGTGGCTAGGCATTACGTTATTTTTCTCAACCTCTTTTCAACCAGTGGCTGGGCATTAAGTCATTTTTCTCTAACCCTGTTCAACTGGTGGCTGGGCATGAAGTCATTTTTCTCTACCTCTGTTCAACCGGTGGCTGGGCATTAAGTCATTTTTCTCTACCACTGTTCAACCGGTGGCTGGGCATTAGTCATTTTTCTCTACCACTGTTCAACCAGTGACTGGGCATTAAGTCATTTTTCTCTACCTCTGTTCAACCGGTGGCTGGGCATTAAGTCATTCTTCTCTACCTCTGTTCAAAAGGTGGCTGGGCATTAAGTCATTCTTCTCTACCACTGTTCAACCAGTGACTGGGCATTAAGTCATTCTTCTCTACCACTGTTCAACCGGTGGCTTGGCATTACGTCATTTTTCTCTACCACTGTTCAAACGGTGGCTGGGCATTAAGTCATTTTTCTCTGCCACTGTTCAACCGGTGGCTGGGCATTATGTCATTTTTCTCTACCTCTTTTCAACCGGTGGCTGGGTTTTAAGTAATTCTTCTCTACCTCTGTTCAACCGGTGGCTTGGCATTAAGCCATTTTTCTCTACCACTGTTCAACCGGTGGCTGGGCTTTACGTCATTTTTCTCTACCACTGTTCAACCGGTGGCTGGGCATTAAGTCATTCTTCTCCACCTCTGTTCAACCGGTGGCTGGGCATTACGTCATTTTTCTCTACCACAGTTCAACCGGTGGCTGGGCATTACGTCATTTTTCTCTACCACTGTTCAACCGGTGGCTGGGCATTACGTCATTCTTCTCTATCACTGTTCAACCGGTGGCTGGGCATTATGTCATTTTTCTCTACCACTGTTCAACCGGTGGCTGGGCATTAAGTCATTCTTCTCTACCTCTGTTCAACCGGTGGCTGGGCATTACGTCATTTTTCTCTACCACAGTTCAACCGGTGGCTGGGCATTACGTCATTTTTCTCTACCACTGTTCAACCGGTGGCTGGGCATTACGTCATTCTTCTCTACCACTGTTCAACCGGTGGCTGGGCATTATGTCATTTTTCTCTACCACTGTTCAACCGGTGGCTGGGCATTAAGTCATTCTTCTCTACCTCTGTTCAACCGGTGGCTGGGCATTACGTCATTTTTCTCTACCACAGTTCAACCGGTGGCTGGGCATTATGTCATTTTTCTCTACCTCTGTTCAACCGGTGGCTGGGCTTTACGTCATTTTTCTCTACCACTGTTCAACCTGTGGCTGGGCATTAAATCATTCTTCTCTACCTCTGTTCAACCGGTGTCTGGGCATTATGTCATTTTTCTCTACCACTGTTCAAACGGTGGCTGGGCATTAAGTCATTTTTCTCTACCCCTGTTCAACTGGTGGCTGGGCATGATGTCATTTTTCTCTACCTCTGTTCAACCGGTGGCTGGGCATTAAGTCATTTTTCTCTGACACTGTTCAACCGGTGGCTGTGCATTAAGTCATTCTTCTCTACCACTGTTCAACCGGTGGCTGGGCATTAAGTCATTTTTCTCTACCACTGTTCAACCGGTGGCTTGGCATTACGTCATTTTTCTCTACCACTGTTCAACCGATGGCTGGGCATTAAGTCATTTTTCTCTGCCACTGTTCAACCGGTGGCTGGGCATTAAGTTATTTTTCTCTACCACTGTTCAACCGGTGGCTTGGCATTACGTCATTTTTCTCTACCACTGTTCAACCGATGGCTGGGCATTAAGTCATTTTTCTCTGCCACTGTTCAACCGGTGGCTGGGCATTACGTCATTTTTCTCTACCACAGTTCAACCGGTGGCTGGGCATTAAGTCATTTTTCTCTACCACTGTTCAACCGGTGGCTTGGCATTACGTCATTTTTCTCTACCACTGTTCAACCGGTGGCTGGGCATTAAGTCATTCTTCTCCACCTCTGTTCAACCGGTGGCTGGGCATTACGTCATTTTTCTCTACCACAGTTCAACCGGTGGCTGGGAATTACGTCATTTTTCTCTACCACTGTTCAACCGGTGGCTGGGCATTACGTCATTCTTCTCTACCTCTGTTCAACCGGTGTCAGGGCATTACGTCATTTTTCTCTACCACTGTTCAACCGGTGGCTGGGCATTACGTCATTCTTCTCTATCACTGTTCAACCGGTGGCTGGGCATTATGTCATTTTTCTCTACCACTGTTCAACCGGTGGCTGGGCATTAAGTCATTCTTCTCTACCTCTGTTCAACCGGTGGCTGGGCATTACGTCATTTTTCTCTACCACAGTTCAACCGGTGGCTGGGCATTACGTCATTTTTCTCTACCACTGTTCAACCGGTGGCTGGCCATTAAATCATTCTTCTCTACCTCTGTTCAACCGGTGGCTGGGCATTAAGTCATTTTTCTCTACCACTGTTCAACTTGTGGCTAGGCATTACGTCATTTTTCTCTACCTCTGTTCAACCGGTGGCTGGGCATTAAGTCATTCTTCTCTACCTCTGTTCAAAAGGTGGCTGGGCATTAAGTCATTCTTCTCTACCACTGTTCAACCAGTGACTGGGCATTAAGTCATTCTTCTCTACCACTGTTCAACCAGGGACTGGGCATTAAGTCATTCTTCTCTACCACTGTTGAACCAGTGACTGGGCATTAAGTAATTTTTCTCTACCACTGTTCAACCGATGGCTGGGCATTAAGTCATTCTTCTCTACCACTGTTCGACCAGTGACTGGGCATTAAGTCATTCTTCTCTACCTCTGTTCAACCGGTGGCTGGGCATTAAGTCATTTTTTTCTACCACTTTTCAACCAGTGACTGGGCATTAAGTCATTCTTCTCTACCACTGTTCAACCAGTGACTGGGCATTAAGTCATTCTTCTCTACCACAGTTTTAACCAGTGACTGGGCATTAAGTCATTCTTCTCTACCACTGTTCAACCGGTGGCTGGGCATTAAGTCATTTTTCTCTACCACTGTTCAACCGGTGGCTAGGCATTACGTAATTTTTCTCTACCTCTGTTCAACCGGTGCCTGGGCATTAAGTCATTCTTCTCTACCTCTGTTCAACCGGTGGCTGGGCATTAAGTCATTCTTCTCTACCACTGTTCAACCAGTGACTGGGCATTAAGTCATTCTTCTCTACCTCTTTTCAACCGGTGGCTGGGCATTACGTCATTTTTCTCTACCACAGTTCAACCGGTGGCTGGGCATTACGTCATTTTTCTCTACCTCTGTTCAACCGGTGGCTAGGCATTACGTTATTTTTCTCTACCTCTGTTCAACCAGTGGCTGGGCATTAAGTCATTTTTCTCTACCCCTGTTCAACTGGTGGCTGGGTATGATGTCATTTTTCTCTACCTCTGTTCAACCGGTGGCTGGGCATTAAGTCATTTTTCTCTACCACTGTTCAACCGGTGGCTGGGCATTAGTCATTTTTCTCTACCACTGTTCAACCAGTGACTGGGCATTAAGTCATTTTTCTCTACCTCTGTTCAACCGGTGGCTGGGCATTAAGTCATTCTTCTCTACCTCTGTTCAAAAGGTGGCTGGGCATTAAGTCATTCTTCTCTACCACTGTTCAACCAGTGACTGGGCATTAAGTCATTCTTCTCTACCACTGTTCAACCGGTGGCTTGGCATTACGTCATTTATCTCTACCACTGTTCAACCGGTGGCTGGGCATTAAGTCATTTTTCTCTGCCACTGTTCAACCAGTGGCTGGGCATTATGTCATTTTTCTCTACCTCTGTTCAACCGGTGGCTGGGTTTTAAGTAATTCTTCTCTACCTCTGTTCAACCGGTGGCTGGGCATTAAGCCATTTTTCTCTACCACTGTTCAACCGGTGGCTGGGCTTTACGTCATTTTTCTCTACCACTGGTCAACCGGTGGCTGGGCATTAAGTCATTCTTCTCCACCTCTGTTCAACCGGTGGCTGGGCATTACGTCATTTTTCTCTACCACAGTTCAACCGGTGGCTGGGCATTACGTCATTTTTCTCTACCACTGTTCAACCGGTGGCTGGGCATTACGTCATTCTTCTCTACCTCTGTTCAACCGGTGTCAGGGCATTACGTCATTTTTCTCTACCACTGTTCAACCGGTGGCTGGGCATTACGTCATTCTTCTCTATCACTGTTCAACCGGTGGCTGGGCATTATGTCATTTTTCTCTAGCACTGTTCAACCGGTGGCTGGGCATTAAGTCATTCTTCTCTACATCTGTTCAACCGGTGGCTGGGCATTACGTCATTTTTCTCTACCACAGTTCAACCGGTGGCTGAGCATTACGTCATTTTTCTCTACCACTGTTCAAACGGTGGCTGGGCATTATGTCATTTTTCTCTACCACTGTTCAACCGGTGGCTGGGCATTAAGTCCTTCTTCTCTACCTCTGTTCAACCGGTGGCTGGGCATTACGTCATTTTTCTCTACCACAGTTCAACCGGTGGCTGGGCATTACGTCATTTTTCTCTACCTCTGTTCAACCGGTGGCTGGGCTTTACGTCATTTTTCTCTACCACTGTTCAACCGGTGGCTGGGCATTAAATCATTCTTCTCTACCTCTGTTCAACCGGTGTCTGGGCATTATGTCATTTTTCTCTACCACTGTTCAAACGGTGGCTGGGCATTAAGTCATTTTTCTCTACCCCTGTTCAACTGGTGGCTGGGCATGATGTCATTTTTCTCTACCTCTGTTTAACCGGTGGCTGGGCATTAAGTCATTTTTCTCTGACACTGTTCAACCGGTGGCTGTGCATTAAGTCATTCTTCTCTACCACTGTTCAACCGGTGGCTGGGCATTAAGTCATTTTTCTCTACCACTGTTCAACCGGTGGCTGGGCATTAAGTCATTTTTCTCTGCCACTGTTCAACCGGTGGCTGGGCATTAAGTCATTCTTCTCTTCCACTGTTCAACCGGTGGCTGGGCATTAAGTCATTTTTCTCTGCCACTGTTCAACCGGTGGCTGGGCATTAAGTCATTTTTCTCTGCCACTGTTCAACTGGTGGCTGGGCATTAAGTCATTCTTCTCTACCACTGTTCAACCGGTGGCTGGGCATTAAGTCATTTTTCTCTACCACTGTTCAACCGGTGGCTTGGCATTACGTCATTTTTCTCTACCACTGTTCAACCGGTGGCTGGGCATTAAGTCATTTTTCTCTGACACTGTTCAACCGGTGGCTGGGCATTAAGTCATTCTTCTCTACCACTGTTCAACCGGTGGCTGGGCATTAAGTCATTTTTCTCTACCACTGTTCAACCGGTGGCTTGGCATTACGTCATTTTTCTCTACTTCTGTTCAACCGGTGGCTGGGCATTAAGTCATTTTTCTCTGACACTGTTCAACCGGTGGCTGGGCATTAAGTCATTCTTCTCTACCACTGTTCAACCGGTGGCTGGGCATTAAGTCATTTTTCTCTGACACTGTTCAACCGGTGGCTGGGCATTAAGTCATTCTTCTCTACCACTGTTCAACCGGTGGCTGGGCATTAATTCATTCTACTCTACCACTGTTCAACCGGTGGCTGGGCATTAAGTCATTTTTCTCTACCACTGTTCAACCGGTGGCTTGGCATTACGTCATTTTTCTCTACCACTGTTCAACCGGTGGCTGGGCATTAAGTCATTTTTCTCTGCCACTGTTCAACCGGTGGCTGGGCATTATGTCATTTTTCTCTACCTCTGTTCAACCGGTGGCTGGGCATTAAGTCATTCTTCTCTACCACTGTTCAACCGGTGGCTGGGCATTAAGTCATTTTTCTCTACCACTGTTCAACCGGTGGCTTGGACTTACGTCATTTTTCTCTACCACTGTTCAACCAGTGGCTGGGCATTAAGTCATTTTTCTCTACCACTGTTCAACCGGTGGCTGGGCATTATGTCATTTTTCTCTACCTCTGTTCAACCGGTGGCTGTGCATTACGTCATTTTTCTCTACCACTGTTCAACCGGTGGCTGGGCATTAAGTCATTCTTCTCCACCTCTGTTCAACCGGTGGCTGGGCATTACGTCATTTTTCTCTACCACAGTTCAACCGGTGGCTGGGCATTACGTCATTTTTCTCTACCACTGTTCAACCGGTGGCTGGGTATTACGTCATTCTTCTCTACCTCTGTTCAACCGGTGTCAGGGCATTACGTCATGTTTCTCTACCACTGTTCAAACGGTGGCTGGGCATTAAGTCATTTTTCTCTACCACTGTTCAACTGGTGGCTGGGCATTAAGTCATTTTTCTCTACCACTGTTCAACCGGTGGCTTGGCATTACGTCATTTTTCTCTACCACTGTTCAACCGGTGGCTGGGCATTAAGTCATTTTTCTCTGCCACTGTTCAACCGGTGGCTGGGCATTAAGTCATTCTTCTCTTCCACTGTTCAACCGGTGGCTGGGCATTAAGTCATTTTTCTCTGCCACTGTTCAACCGGTGGCTGGGCATTAAGTCATTTTTCTCTGCCACTGTTCAACTGGTGGCTGGGCATTAAGTCATTCTTCTCTACCACTGTTCAACCGGTGGCTGGGCATTAAGTCATTTTTCTCTACCACTGTTCAACCGGTGGCTTGGCATTACGTCATTTTTCTCTACCACTGTTCAACCGGTGGCTGGGCATTAAGTCATTTTTCTCTGACACTGTTCAACCGGTGGCTGGGCATTAAGTCATTCTTCTCTACCACTGTTCAACCGGTGGCTGGGCATTAAGTCATTTTTCTCTACCACTGTTCAACCGGTGGCTTGGCATTACGTCATTTTTCTCTACTTCTGTTCAACCGGTGGCTGGGCATTAAGTCATTTTTCTCTGACACTGTTCAACCGGTGGCTGGGCATTAAGTCATTCTTCTCTACCACTGTTCAACCGGTGGCTGGGCATTAAGTCATTTTTCTCTGACACTGTTCAACCGGTGGCTGGGCATTAAGTCATTCTTCTCTACCACTGTTCAACCGGTGGCTGGGCATTAAGTCATTTTTCTCTACCACTGTTCAACCGGTGGCTTGGCATTACGTCATTTTTCTCTACTACTGTTCAACCGATGGCTGGGCATTAAGTCATTTTTCTCTGCCACTGTTCAACCGGTGGCTGGGCATTATGTCATTTTTCTCTACCTCTGTTCAACCGGTGGCTGGGCATTAAGTCATTTTTCTCTGACACTGTTCAAGCGGTGGCTGGGCATTAAGTCATTCTTCTCTACCACTGTTCAACCGGTGGCTGGGCATTAAGTCATTTTTCTCTACCACTGTTCAACCGGTGGCTGGGCATTAAGTCATTTTTCTCTACCACTGTTCAACCGGTGGCTTGGCATTACGTCATTTTTCTCTACCACTGTTCCACCGGTGGCTGGGCATTAAATCATTTTTCTCTGCCACTGTTCAACCGGTGGCTTGGCATTACGTCATTTTTCTCTACCACTGTTCAACCGGTGGCTGGGCATTAAGTCATTTTTCTCTACCACTGTTCAACCGGTGGCTGGGCATTAAGTCATTTTTCTCTACCACTGTTCAACCGGTGGCTAGGAATTACATCATTTTTCTCTACCTCTGTTCAACCGGTGGCTGGGCATTAAGTCATTTTTCTCTGACACTGTTCAACCGGTGGCTGGGCATTAAGTCATTCTTCTCTACCACTGTTCAACCGGTGGCTGGGAATTAATTCATTTTTCTCTACCACTGTTCAACCGGTGGCTTGGCATTACGTCATTTTTCTCTACCTCTGTTCAACCGGTGGCTGGGCATTAAGTCATTTTTCTCTGACACTGTTCAACCGGTGGCTGGGCATTAAGTCATTCTTCTCTACCACTGTTCAACCGGAGGCTGGGCATTAATTCATTTTTCTCTGACACTGTTCAACCGGTGGCTGGGCATTAAGTCATTCTTCTCTACCACTGTTCAACCGGTGGCTGGGCATTAAGTCATTTTTCTCTACCACTGTTCAACCGGTGGCTTGGCATTACGTCATTTTTCTCTACCACTGTTCAACCGATGGCTGGGCATTAAGTCATTTTTCTCTGCCACTGTTCAACCGGTGGCTGAGCATTATGTCATTTTTCTCTACCTCTGTTCAACCGGTGGCTGGGCATTAAGTCATTTTTCTCTGACACTGTTCAACCGGTGGCTGGGCATTAAGTCATTCTTCTCTACCACTGTTCAACCGGTGGCTGGGCATTAAGTCATTTTTCTCTACCACTGTTCAACCGGTGGCTTGCCATTACGTTATTTTTCTCTACCACTGTTCAACCGGTGGCTGGGCATTAAGTCATTTTTCTCTGCCACTGTTCAACCGGTGGCTTGGCATTACGTCATTTTTCTCTACCACTGTTCAACCAGTGGCTGGGCATTAAGTCATTTTTCTCTGCCACTGTTCAACCGGTGGCTGGGCATTATGTCATTTTTCTCTAACTCTGTTCAACCGGTGGCTGGGCATTAAGTAATTCTTCTCTACCTCTGTTCAACCGGTGGCTGGGCATTAAGTCATTCTTCTCTACCACTGTTCAACCGGTGGCTGGGCATTAAGTCATTTTTCTCTACCACTGTTCAACTGGTGGCTGGGCATTAAGTCATTTTTCTCTACCACTGTTCAACCGGTGGCTTGGCATTACGTCATTTTTCTCTACCACTGTTCAACCGGTGGCTGGGCATTAAGTCATTTTTCTCTGCCACTGTTCAACCGGTGGCTGGGCATTAAGTCATTCTTCTCTTCCACTGTTCAACCGGTGGCTGGGCATTAAGTCATTTTTCTCTACCACTGTTCAACCGGTGGCTTGGCATTACGTCATTTTTCTCTACCACTGTTCAACCGGTGGCTGGGCATTAAGTCATTTTTCTCTGCCACTGTTCAACCGGTGGCTTGGACTTACGTCATTTTTCTCTACCACTGTTCAACCGGTGGCTGGGCATTAAGTCATTTTTCTCTGCCACTGTTCAACCGGTGGCTGGGCATTATGTAATTTTTCTCTACCTCTGTTCAACCGGTGGCTGGGCATTAAGTCATTTTTCTCTGACACTGTTCAACCGGTGGCTGGGCATTAATTCATTCTACTCTACCACTGTTCAACCGGTGGCTGGGCATTAAGTCATTTTTCTCTACCACTGTTCAACCGGTGGCTTGGCATTACGTCATTTTTCTCTACCACTGTTCAACCGGTGGCTGGGCATTAAGTCATTTTTCTCTGCCACTGTTCAACCGGTGGCTGGGCATTATGTCATTTTTCTCTACCTCTGTTCAACCGGTGGCTGGGCATTAAGTCATTCTTCTCTACCACTGTTCAACCGGTGGCTGGGCATTAAGTCATTTTTCTCTACCACTGTTCAACCGGTGGCTTGGACTTACGTCATTTTTCTCTACCACTGTTCAACCAGTGGCTGGGCATTAAGTCATTTTTCTCTACCACTGTTCAACCGGTGGCTGGGCATTATGTCATTTTTCTCTACCTCTGTTCAACCGGTGGCTGTGCATTACGTCATTTTTCTCTACCACTGTTCAACCGGTGGCTGGGCATTAAGTCATTCTTCTCCACCTCTGTTCAACCGGTGGCTGGGCATTACGTCATTTTTCTCTACCACAGTTCAACCGGTGGCTGGGCATTACGTCATTTTTCTCTACCACTGTTCAACCGGTGGCTGGGTATTACGTCATTCTTCTCTACCTCTGTTCAACCGGTGTCAGGGCATTACGTCATGTTTCTCTACCACTGTTCAAACGGTGGCTGGGCATTAAGTCATTTTTCTCTACCACTGTTCAACTGGTGGCTGGGCATTAAGTCATTTTTCTCTACCACTGTTCAACCGGTGGCTTGGCATTACGTCATTTTTCTCTACCACTGTTCAACCGGTGGCTGGGCATTAAGTCATTTTTCTCTGCCACTGTTCAACCGGTGGCTGGGCATTAAGTCATTCTTCTCTTCCACTGTTCAACCGGTGGCTGGGCATTAAGTCATTTTTCTCTACCACTGTTCAACCGGTGGCTTGGCATTACGTCATTTTTCTCTACCACTGTTCAACCGGTGGCTGGGCATTAAGTCATTTTTCTCTGCCACTGTTCAACCGGTGGCTTGGACTTACGTCATTTTTCTCTACCACTGTTCAACCGGTGGCTGGGCATTAAGTCATTTTTCTCTGCCACTGTTCAACCGGTGGCTGGGCATTATGTAATTTTTCTCTACCTCTGTTCAACCGGTGGCTGGGCATTAAGTCATTTTTCTCTGACACTGTTCAACCGGTGGCTGGGCATTAATTCATTCTTCTCTACCACTGTTCAACCGGTGGCTGGGCATTAAGTCATTTTTCTCTACCACTGTTCAACCGGTGGCTTGGCATTACGTCATTTTTCTCTACCACTGTTCAACCGGTGGCTGGGCATTAAGTCATTTTTCTCTGCCACTGTTCAACCGGTGGCTGGGCATTATGGCATTTTTCTCTACCTCTGTTCAACCGGTGGCTGGGCATTAAGTCATTCTTCTCTACCACTGTTCAACCGGTGGCTGGGCATTAAGTCATTTTTCTCTACCACTGTTCAACCGGTGGCTTGGACTTACGTCATTTTTCTCTACCACTGTTCAACCGGTGGCTGGGCATTAAGTCATTTTTCTCTACCACTGTTCAACCGGTGGCTGGGCATTATGTCATTTTTCTCTACCTCTGTTCAACCGGTGGCTGTGCATTACGTCATTTTTCTCTACCACTGTTCAACCGGTGGCTGGGCATTAAGTCATTCTTCTCCACCTCTGTTCAACCGGTGGCTGGGCATTACGTCATTTTTCTCTACCACAGTTCAACCGGTGGCTGGGCATTACGTCATTTTTCTCTACCACTGTTCAACCGGTGGCTGGGTATTACGTCATTCTTCTCTACCTCTGTTCAACCGGTGTCAGGGCATTACGTCATGTTTCTCTACCACTGTTCAAACGGTGGCTGGGCATTAAGTCATTTTTCTCTACCACTGTTCAACCGGTGGCTGGGCATTAAGTCATTCTTCTCTACCTCTGTTCAACCGGTGTCTGGGCATTACGTCATTTTTCTCTACCACTGTTCAACCGGTGGCTTGGCATTACGTCATTTTTCTCTACCACTGTTCAACCGGTGGCTGGGCATTAAGTCATTTTTCTCTGCCACTGTTCAACCGGTGGCTGGGCATTATGTCATTTTTCTCTACCACTGTTCAACCGGTGGCTGGGCATTAAGTCATTTTTCTCTGCCACTGTTCAACCGGTGGCTGGGCATTATGTCATTTTTCTCTACCTCTGTTCAACCGGTGGCTGGGCATTAAGTAATTCTTCTCTACCTCTGTTCAACCGGTGGCTGGGCATTAAGTCATTTTTCTCTACCACTGTTCAACCGGTGGCTGTGCATTACTTCATTTTTCTCTACCACTGTTCAACCGGTGGCTGGGCATTAAGTCATTCTTCTGCACCTCTGTTCAACCGGTGGCTGGGCATTACGTCATGTTTCTCTACCACTGTTCAAACGGTGGCTGGGCATTAAGTCATTTTTCTCTACCACTGTTCAACCGGTGGCTGGGCATTAAGTCATTCTTCTCTACCTCTGTTCAACCGGTGTCTGGGCATTACGTCATTTTTCTCTACCACTGTTCAACCGGTGGCTTGGCATTACGTCATTTTTCTCTACCACAGTTCAACCGGTGGCTGGGCATTAAGTCATTTTTCTCTGCCACTGTTCAACCGGTGGCTGGGCATTACATCATTTTTCTCTACCACTCTTCAAACGGTGGCTGGGCATTAAGTCATTTTTCTCTACCACTGTTCAACCGGTGGGTGGGCATTAAGTCATTTTTCTCTACCACTGTTCAACCAGTGACTGGGCATTAAGTCATTCTTCTCTACCACTGTTCAACCGTTGGCTGGGCTTAAATCATTATTCTCTACCACTGTTCAACCGTTGGCTGGGCTTTAAGTCATTCTTCTCTACCACTGTTCAACCAGTGACTGGGCATTAAGTCATTCTTCTCTACCACTGTTCAAACGGTGGCTGGGCATTAAGTCATTCTTCTCTACCTCTGTTCAAACGGTGGCTGGGCATTAAGTCATTCTTCTCTACCACTGTTCAAACGGTGGCTGGGCATTACGTCATTTTTCTCTACCTCTGTTCAACCGGTGGCTGGGCATTAAGTCATTTTTCTATGCCACTGTTCAACCGGTGGCTGGGCATTACATCATTTTTCTCTACCACTCTTCAAACGGTGGCTGGGCATTAAGTCATTTTTCTCTACCACTGTTCAACCGGTGTGTGGGCATTAAGTCATTTTTCTCTACCACTGTTCAACCAGTGACTGGGCATTAAGTCATTCTTCTCTACCACTCTTCAACCGGTGGCTTGGCATTAAGTCATTATTCTCTACCACTGTTCAACCGTTGGCTGGGCTTTAAGTCATTCTTCTCTACCACTGTTCAACCAGTGACTGGGCATTAAGTCATTCTTCTCTACCACTGTTCAACCGGTGGCTGGGCATTACATCATTTTTCTCTACCACTGTTCAACCGGTTGCTGGGCATTAAGTCATTTTTCTCTACCACTGTTCAACTGGTGGCTGGGCATTACGTCATTTTTCTCTACCACTGTTCAACCGGTGGCTGGGCATTACGTCATTTTTCTCTACCACTGTTCAACCGGTGGCTGGGTATTACGTCATTTTTCTCTACCACTGTTCAACCGGTGGCTGGGCATTAAGTCATTTTTCTCTAGCACTGTTCAACCGGTGGCTGGGCATTAAGTCATTTTTCTCTACCACTGTTCAACCGGTGGCTGGGCATTACGTCCTTTTTCTCTACCACTGTTCAACCGGTGGCTGGGCATTACGTCATTTTTCTCTACCACTGTTCAACCGGTGGCTGGGCATTAAGTCATTTTTCTCTACCACTGTTCAACCGGTGGCTGGGCATTACGTCATTTTTCTCTACCACTGTTCAACCGGTGGCTGGGCATTACATCATTTTTCTCTACCACTGTTCAACCGGTGGCTGGGCATTAATCATTTTTCTCTACCACTGTTCAACCGGTGGCTGGGCATTACGTCATTTTTCTCTACCACTGTTCAACCGGTGGCTGGGCATTACGTCATTTTTCTCTACCACTGTTCAACCGGTGGCTGGGCATTACGTCATTTCTCTCTACCACTGTTCAACCGGTGGCTGGGCATTACGTCATTTTTCTCTACCACTGTTCAACCGGTGGCTGGGCATTAAGTCATTTTTCTCTACCACTGTTCAACCGGTGGCTGGGCATTAAGTCATTTTTCTCTACCACTGTTCAACCGGTGGCTGGGCATTACATCATTTTTCTCTACCACTGTTCAACCGGTGGCTGGGCATTAAGTCATTTTTCTCTACCACTGTTCAACCGGTCGCTGGGCATTACGTTATTTTTCTCTACCACTGTTCAACCGGTGGCTGGGCATTACGTCATTTTTCTCTACCACTGTTCAACCGGTGGCTGGGCATTACGTCATTTTTCTCTACCACTGTTCAACCGGTGGCTGGGCATTACGTCATTTTTCTCTACCACTGTTCAACCGGTGGCTGGGCATTAAGTCATTTTTCTCTACCACTGTTCAACCGGTGGCTGGGCATTACATCATTTTTCTCTACCACTGTTCAACCGGTGGCTTGGCATTAAGTCATTATTCTCTACCACTGTTCAACCGTTGGCTGGGCTTTAAGTCATTCTTCTCTACCACTGTTCAACCAGTGACTGGGCATTAAGTCATTCTTCTCTACCACTGTTCAACCGGTGGCTGGGCATTACATCATTTTTCTCTACCACTGTTCAACCGGTTGCTGGGCATTAAGTCATTTTTCTCTACCACTGTTCAACTGGTGGCTGGGCATTACGTCATTTTTCTCTACCACTGTTCAACCGGTGGCTGGGCATTACGTCATTTTTCTCTACCACTGTTCAACCGGTGGCTGGGTATTACGTCATTTTTCTCTACCACTGTTCAACCGGTGGCTGGGCATTAAGTCATTTTTCTCTACCACTGTTCAACCGGTGGCTGGGCATTAAGTCATTTTTCTCTACCACTGTTCAACCGGTGGCTGGGCATTACGTCCTTTTTCTCTACCACTGTTCAACCGGTGGCTGGGCATTACGTCATTTTTCTCTACCACTGTTCAACCGGTGGCTGGGCATTAAGTCATTTTTCTCTACCACTGTTCAACCGGTGGCTGGGCATTACGTCATTTTTCTCTACCACTGTTCAACCGGTGGCTGGGCATTACATCATTTTTCTCTACCACTGTTCAACCGGTGGCTGGGCATTAAGTCATTTTTCTCTACCACTGTTCAACCGGTGGCTGGGCATTACGTCATTTTTCTCTACCACTGTTCAACCGGTGGCTGGGCATTACGTCATTTTTCTCTACCACTGTTCAAACGGTGGCTGGGCATTACGTCATTTCTCTCTACCACTGTTCAACCGGTGGCTGGGCATTACGTCCTTTTTCTCTACCACTGTTCAACCGGTGGCTGGGCATTACGTCATTTTTCTCTACCACTGTTCAACCGGTGGCTGGGCATTAAGTCATTTTTCTCTACCACTGTTCAACCGGTGGCTGGGCATTACGTCATTTTTCTCTACCACTGTTCAACCGGTGGCTGGGCATTACATCATTTTTCTCTACCACTGTTCAACCGGTGGCTGGGCATTAATCATTTTTCTCTACCACTGTTCAACCGGTGGCTGGGCATTACGTCATTTTTCTCTACCACTGTTCAACCGGTGGCTGGGCATTACGTCATTTTTCTCTACCACTGTTCAACCGGTGGCTGGGCATTACGTCATTTCTCTCTACCACTGTTCAACCGGTGGCTGGGCATTACGTCATTTTTCTCTACCACTGTTCAACCGGTGGCTGGGCATTAAGTCATTTTTCTCTACCACTGTTCAACCGGTGGCTGGGCATTAAGTCATTTTTCTCTACCACTGTTCAACCGGTGGCTGGGCATTACATCATTTTTCTCTACCACTGTTCAACCGGTGGCTGGGCATTAAGTCATTTTTCTCTACCACTGTTCAACCGGTCGCTGGGCATTACGTTATTTTTCTCTACCACTGTTCAACCGGTGGCTGGGCATTACGTCATTTTTCTCTACCACTGTTCAACCGGTGGCTGGGCATTACGTCATTTTTCTCTACCACTGTTCAACCGGTGGCTGGGCATTACGTCATTTTTCTCTACCACTGTTCAACCGGTGGCTGGGCATTAAGTCATTTTTCTCTACCACTGTTCAACCGGTGGCTGGGCATTACATCATTTTTCTCTACCACTGTTCAACCGGTGGCTTGGCATTAAGTCATTATTCTCTACCACTGTTCAACCGTTGGCTGGGCTTTAAGTCATTCTTCTCTACCACTGTTCAACCAGTGACTGGGCATTAAGTCATTCTTCTCTACCACTGTTCAACCGGTGGCTGGGCATTACATCATTTTTCTCTACCACTGTTCAACCGGTTGCTGGGCATTAAGTCATTTTTCTCTACCACTGTTCAACTGGTGGCTGGGCATTACGTCATTTTTCTCTACCACTGTTCAACCGGTGGCTGGGCATTACGTCATTTTTCTCTACCACTGTTCAACCGGTGGCTGGGTATTACGTCATTTTTCTCTACCACTGTTCAACCGGTGGCTGGGCATTAAGTCATTTTTCTCTACCACTGTTCAACCGGTGGCTGGGCATTAAGTCATTTTTCTCTACCACTGTTCAACCGGTGGCTGGGCATTACGTCCTTTTTCTCTACCACTGTTCAACCGGTGGCTGGGCATTACGTCATTTTTCTCTACCACTGTTCAACCGGTGGCTGGGCATTAAGTCATTTTTCTCTACCACTGTTCAACCGGTGGCTGGGCATTACGTCATTTTTCTCTACCACTGTTCAACCGGTGGCTGGGCATTACATCATTTTTCTCTACCACTGTTCAACCGGTGGCTGGGCATTAAGTCATTTTTCTCTACCACTGTTCAACCGGTGGCTGGGCATTACGTCATTTTTCTCTACCACTGTTCAACCGGTGGCTGGGCATTACGTCATTTTTCTCTACCACTGTTCAACCGGTGGCTGGGCATTACGTCATTTCTCTCTACCACTGTTCAACCGGTGGCTGGGCATTACGTCATTTTTCTCTACCACTGTTCAACCGGTGGCTGGGCATTAAGTCATTTTTCTCTACCACTGTTCAACCGGTGGCTGGGCATTAAGTCATTTTTCTCTACCACTGTTCAACCGGTGGCTGGGCATTACATCATTTTTCTCTACCACTGTTCAACCGGTGGCTGGGCATTAAGTCATTTTTCTCTACCACTGTTCAACCGGTCGCTGGGCATTACGTCATTTTTCTCTACCACTGTTCAGCCGGTGGCTGGGCATTACGTCATTTTTCTCTACCACTGTTCAACCGGTGGCTGGGCATTACGTCATTTTTCTCTACCACTGTTCAACCGGTGGCTGGGCATTACGTCATTTTTCTCTACCACTGTTCAACCGGTGGCTGGGCATTACGTCATTTTTCTCTACCACTGTTCAACCGGTGGCTGGGCATTACGTCATTTTTCTCTACCACTGTTCAACCGGTGGCTGGGCATTACGTCATTTTTCTCTACCACTGTTCAACCGGTGGCTGGGCATTACGTCATTTTTCTCTACCACTGTTCAACCGGTGGCTGGGCATTAAGTCATTTTTCTCTACCACTGTTCAAACGGTGGCTGGGCATTAAGTCATTTTTCTCTACCTCTGTTCAACCGGTGGCTGGGCATTAAGTCATTTTTCTCTACCACTGTTCAACCGGTGGCTGGGCATTAAGTCATTTTTCTCTACCACTGTTCAACCGGTTCCTGGGCATTAAGTCATTTTTCTCTACCACTGTTGAACCGGTGGCTTGGCATTACGTCATTTTTCTCTACCACTGTTCAACCGGTGGCTGGGCATTACGTCATATTTCTCTACCACTGTTCAACCGGTGGCTGGGCATTACATCATTTTTCTCTACCACTGTTCAACCGGTGGCTGGGCATTACGTCATTTTTCTCTACCACTGTTCAACCGATCGCTGGGCATTAAGTCATTTTTCTCTACCACTGTTCAACCGGTGGCTGGCATGAAGTCATTTTTCTCTACCACTGTTCAACCGGTGGCTTGCATGAAGTCATTTTTCTCTACCACTGTTCAACCGGTGACTAGCATGAAGTCATTTTTCTACCACTGTTCAACCGGTGGCTGGGCATTACGTCATTTCTCTCTACCATGGTCAACCGGTGGCTGGGCATTACGTCATTTTTCTCTACCACTGTTCAACCGGTGGCTGGGCATTAAGTCATTTTTCTCTACCACTGTTCAACCGGTGGCTGGGCATTAAGTCATTTTTCTCTACCACTGTTCAACCGGTGGCTGGGCATTACATCATTTTTCTCTACCACTGTTCAACCGGTGGCTGGGCATTAAGTCATTTTTCTCTACCACTGTTCAACCGGTCGCTGGGCATTACGTCATTTTTCTCTACCACTGTTCAACCGGTGGCTGGGCATTACGTCATTTTTCTCTACCACTGTTCAACCGGTGGCTGGGCATTACGTCATTTTTCTCTACCACTGTTCAACCGGTGGCTGGGCATTACGTCATTTTTCTCTACCACTGTTCAACCGGTGGCTGGGCATTAAGTCATTTTTCTCTACCACTGTTCAACCGGTGGCTGGGCATTACATCATTTTTCTCTACCACTGTTCAACCGGTGGCTGGGCATTAAGTCATTTTTCTCTACCACTGTTCAACCGGTGGCTGGGCATTACGTCATTTTTCTCTACCACTGTTCAACCGGTGGCTGGGCATTACGTCATTTTTCTCTACCACTGTTCAACCGGTGGCTGGGCATTACGTCATTTTTCTCTACCACTGTTCAACCGGTGGCTGGGCATTACGTCATTTTTCTCTACCACTGTTCAACCGGTGGCTGGGCATTACGTCATTTTTCTCTACCACTGTTCAACCGGTGGCTGGGCATTACGTCATTTTTCTCTACCACTGTTCAACCGGTGGCTGGGCATTAAGTCATTTTTCTCTACCACTGTTCAAACGGTGGCTGGGCATTAAGTCATTTTTCTCTACCTCTGTTCAACCGGTGGCTGGGCATTAAGTCATTTTTCTCTACCACTGTTCAACCGGTGGCTGGGCATTAAGTCATTTTTCTCTACCACTGTTCAACCGGTTCCTGGGCATTAAGTCATTTTTCTCTACCACTGTTGAACCGGTGGCTTGGCATTACGTCATTTTTCTCTACCACTGTTCAACCGGTGGCTGGGCATTACGTCATATTTCTCTACCACTGTTCAACCGGTGGCTGGGCATTACATCATTTTTCTCTACCACTGTTCAACCGGTGGCTGGGCATTACGTCATTTTTCTCTACCACTGTTCAACCGATCGCTGGGCATTAAGTCATTTTTCTCTACCACTGTTCAACCGGTGGCTGGCATGAAGTCATTTTTCTCTACCACTGTTCAACCGGTGGCTTGCATGAAGTCATTTTTCTCTACCACTGTTCAACCGGTGACTAGCATGAAGTCATTTTTCTACCACTGTTCAACCGGTGACTGGCATGAATTCATTATTCTCTACCACTGTTCAACCGGTGGCTGGGCATTACGTCATTTTTCTCTACCACTGTTCAACCGGTGGCTGGGCATTAAGTCATTTTTCTCTACCACTGTTCAACCGGTGGCTGGGCATTACATCATTTTTCTCTACCACTGTTCAACCGGTGGCTGGGCATTAAGTCATTTTTCTCTACCACTGTTCAACCGGTGGCTGGGCATTACGTCATTTTTCTCTACCACTGTTCAACCGGTGGCTGGGCATTACGTCATTTTTCTCTACCACTGTTCAACCGGTGGCTGGGCATTACGTCATTTTTCTCTACCACTGTTCAACCGGTGGCTGGGCATTACGTCATTTTTCTCTACCACTGTTCAACCGGTGGCTGGGCATTACGTCATTTTTCTCTACCACTGTTCAAACGGTGGCTGGGCATTAAGTCATTTTTCTCTACCTCTGTTCAACCGGTGGCTGGGCATTAAGTCATTTTTCTCTACCACTGTTCAACCGGTGGCTGGGCATTCAGTCATTTTTCTCTACCACTGTTCAACCGGTGGCTGGCATGAAGTCATTTTTCTCTACCACTGTTCAACCGGTGGCTTGCATGAAGTCATTTTTCTCTACCACTGTTCAACCGGTGACTAGCATGAAGTCATTTTTCTACCACTGTTCAACCGGTGACTGGCATGAATTCATTATTCTCTACCACTGTTCAACCGGTGGCTGGGCATTACATCATATTCTGTATCACCGGTAAAGCGGTGGTCAGGTCTGAAAAGGTTAAACGTGAAATAAATTCATAAGTTAAGATAGACAGAAAGAAATAACAGATAAAGGAGAAAAATAAAGAAGATGAAAAATTTAAATTTCAAAAGGAATGAAAAAAGAAATCGGATAAAGAGGAAAATAAAGATCGAAAATATAAATTTAAAAAGAAAGAAATAAAGAAAAAAGAAAATAAACAAAATGGATGACAAAGAGAAGTCAATAAATCAACAAATAAATAGAGAACGAAAGAAAGAATGAAAGAAAGAAAGAAAGAAAGAAAGAAAGAAAGAATGTGCGCCACTGAAGCTAAGAATCAATAGAAATATAAAATGTGTCTCAATTGTTATCATCGTTGGAAACGTAATCAGCGAATCTCATCCGAGCCTTCTCAATGTCCACATTTCTATGCCTTTGGGAAAAGGCATGAATCCCATTGACAAGTGTCTCGACACTGACATCTCTCATTAGATGACAGGGACGTGAACTCGGTCAGGTCAAGGATTTTTCCCCGCCAGCATGGATCCCGGTGCTACTTGTCACATGATACAAGCAGAAAGAATTGGCAGTCATTACGAAACTCTCCATCTTGCCATTTGGGGAACCACCGAGAAGAAGGAATTTTTTAGTATTGCCCAACACCTCTCCTCAAACAACCCTTGAGTTATCAGATAGAAAGATAAAAAAATTGAAGTGGAATAAATGTAGATGAGAATGAATATCATGAAAAAAGGGGACGTGTCAGAGGCTGAAATCTGGGAAAAAGAAATATTCAGAGTAAAGAAAGACGTCAAGGGAAAATAGAATGATACCAAGAAATTTAATGGCGAAAAAGGAAGAAAATAGAAAGTGAACGAGTGAAAAGAAGTGTGAATAGAAGGAGGTCGACGAAAAGATAGAAAGAAAAATAAAAGATGGATAAGATGTATAAAGGAAAGAAGAAAGTAAGGATTAAAATAGAAGTAAATAGTTAAAGATAAAAAAAGAAAGGTTCAATGAGAATATAAAGAAGAAGAATCAGATGAGAAAGAAAGAAAGAAAGAAAGAAAGAAAGAAAGAAAGAAAGAAAGAAAGGAAAATTTAAGGGGGAAACAAAGTGGAAGAATCAAATAAGAAAGAAAGAATGAAAAGTTTGAGGGGAAAACAAAGATGAAGAAGAAAGAATTAAAGAAAGAAAGAAAGAAAGAAAGAAAGAAAGAAAAGAAGGAAAATTTGAGGGGGAAACAAAGTGGAAGAATCAAATAAGAAAGAAAGAAAGAAAGAAAGAAAGAATGAAAGAATGAAAAGCTTGAGGGGAAAACAAAGATGAGGAATCAGATAAGAAGAAAGAAAGAAAGTAAGAAAGAAAGAAAGAAGGAAGATAAGCACGAAAGAAAGAAAAAAAGAAAGAAAGAAAGAAAGAAAGGAAAGAATGTTTCAGGGGGAAACAAAGTGGAAGAATCAGATAAGAAGAAAGAAAGAAAGTAAGAAAGAAAGAAGGAAGGAAGGTAAGAAGGAAAGAAATAAAGAAAGACAGAAAGAAAGGAAAGAAAGAAAGTTTGAGGGGGAAACAAAGTGGAAGAATCAAATAAGTAAGAAAGAAAGAAAGAAAGAAAGAAAGAAAGAAAGAAAGAAAGAAAGAAAGAAAGAAAGAATGGATGAAAAGTTTGAGGGGAAAACGACGATGAAGAATCAAATAAGAAAAGAAAGAGAGAGAGGGAGAGAGAGAAAGAAAGAAAGAAAGAAAGAAAGAAAGAAAGAAAGAAAGAAAAGTTTGAGGGAAAAACAAAAAAAAGGAAAGAAAAAAAGCGAAAAGAACCAAGTCATATATGCAGGAATGAAAAATTAGGTAGTAAAAAGTTAAAAGGAATGAAATTAAAAATGTCATGCCTATAACTTAAGTTAAAAAGAAGAAAATGAAAAAATAGAAAAGCAAAATAGATAAAGAAAGTGAAAAGACATGAATATACAAGTGGCCAGAGTAAAAAAAAAATAGTGAAAATTTACAAAAGGATAAAGAAAACAATTGATCATTCCCATCGGTCAATAATGTTGGCAAAATAATTGACCCCTATGAAATACGAAACTTGGCCCAGGATGAATGTCAACGATTCTTCCTTTCCCAGTTGGTTATGTAACAATTACCGTCGCTGACTTTAGTCGGCCCCACCCTGCTGGACGACGACACCTGTAGATAGACCAACGTTTACAACTACGAAGCGCAGAAATTAGTATAATCGACTCTTTTCCCCTTAAAAGCAATTGAAGACAACAAAGATGAAGCCACTATTTAAATAATAATTACAATAAGAAGAAGCTTAATACTTGATGCTATACCAGGAATGCTATCACGTGGTTTCTAATGTTAATTGATTTCATGACTTAACATGTGCATGTATTGTCAGGGTGAATATAAATGAACTACAGTTGTCTTAACCCGTTTGATTTGTTCCTTAGCGTTGGATGTATCATAAATCTCTGTTCATGAGCGTGAGTCGTGAGAAAGAGTCAGGCAAAAGTATCTTAGTTTCAATTTAAAGAATGAGACAAACAAGTAGGACTTCGTATATTTCGCACCAAGCATAAATTACGTTGCTTGGTTCAAACAAAAACAACAGTAAACATAGAATATTGCACACTGGACAATATGTGTCAAATTATATTTCGTGATTTTTGATAAAGTAGAAAGTAGACGTAGTAATATTATTGATCTTGACAAAGAAATTTACTAATAAGTACTACGAGTTTTCTTTGATTGTAGAAAGAAAGAAAGAAAGAAAGAAAGAAAGAAAGAAAGAAAGAAAAGTTTGAGGGGGAAATGTAAGAAAGAAAGAAAGAAAGAAAGAAAGAAAGAAAAATGTGAGGAAGAAGTAAAGACAAAGAATCAGATAAGAAAGAAAGGAAGTAGTAAAGAAAAAAGAAAGAAAGAAAGATAAATGTGAGGAAGAAGTAAAGACAAAGAATCAGATAAGAAAGAAAGGAAGAAAGAAAGAAAGAAAGAAAGAAAGAAAGAAAGAAAGAAAGAAAGAAAAAAGTACAGGAATAATCAGGTAAGAAAGAAAGAAAGAAAGAAAGAAAGCACGAAAGAAAGCACGAAAGAAAGAAAGAAAGAAAGAAAGAAAGAAAGAAAGAAAAGTTTGAGGGGGAATGTATAAAAATAATCAGGTAAGAAAGAAAGAAAGAAAGAAAGAAAGAAAGAAAAAAGAGAGTGGAAACAAAGAGGAAGATTCAGATAAGATAAAAGAAAGACAATTTTGAGGGAGAAATAAAGAGAAATAATCAGATTAAAAAAAGAAAAAAATAGCGTGAAATCCCGGGCAAATATTTATAATATCAAAGTACTATATATATATATATATATATATATATATATATATATATATATATATATATATATATATCGGATGTAACAGCAAAATTGTCCAAATCGTGTAACAGCGTGGATTAATTATCCATCCCACAAAATGTTAAATATCTAACATACCCAAAATTAATTGTGTTTCTTTTTTCCAGGTTTTCAGATAAGATGTTTAGTCCTCTTGACATCATTTTCGTAAGCAACATTGAAAAACCCTTTGAGTTATGGTGCTAGAAAGAGCTGTGATTAAAATCGTTTTGTGCCAGGCCCACTTTCTTCCGAACTGAGCAATGGTGAGAGGAATATGTTCATTCAGGCCTTCAGTAATGCTACCAACATTCACTCACTGGCTTCCATCTTCAAAGTCATTTCAAGAACCATCAAGAGAACGGTGAATAAGTTTAAGAAAGAGGGAAACAGTAGACGAGAAAACTGGATCAGGAGATCAGCATTTCAAATTACAGCTAAAGAGATCAATTAGAAAAGATCCAAATCAATCCATAAGACGTTTGGCACGCGAGAGAGGAGTTTCAGCTATGACAGTCCAAACAGCAATGCAAAAAGACTTGAAAATGAAATCGTGTGTGAAACCAGTAAGGCAGCTTGTTACTCCAAAACAGAAAGTTAAAAGGTCAGAGAATGTGAATGTCATCATATACTTATTATAAAACCCCTGTTGTGTGTGTGTGTGTGTGTACGTTTATATATTGGATCGGATTTCCTACATTTTTCAACCGATTTCAACAAAACTTCACAGGACTACGTAAAATTACCTTGCGGTGGTGTTGACAGCGCCCAAATTGAAAAAACACAATTGTTTTTGCACGAAATCAATCTGAAAACACGATTAAGAGGCATCGCGAGAATGAAAGGGGGACAACTCATATCGAGTTATACTTATTACAAAAACCCAGGTTGTTTGATTGTGTGTGTGTTCCTTTATATATGGGATCGGCTTTCCTACATTTTTCTACCGATTTCAACAAAACATCACTTTTTTTTTTGGCAGGTAGTGTTTCTTATTGTCTTGCACACTTTTTCCTTTATTTTTACATTCAGAATGCTTTAAAAATTCCATTTACAAGACAATTGTTTATAATAAAATTCTATTCAATCGGCAGACTCATAACGATTGAAAACAGTGTTTTTGTTTGAGTTTGACCAATTCGTAAAAAAAAAAAAAAAAACTAATCAAGACAGGCGTGTCTGTCAACCTTAAACAATAATCTTTGTCAATTTTATTTTTCAGTCTTTATAATGGTCGATACTTGATCTACCTCTTACTGTTACATCCCCGGACAACACCGGGCTCTACTGCTCATAATCTATATAAATAAAATATCTGCATATACACAAAATAAGTTCCTGAGGAAAACGAACTATTTCATTAATCAGTTCCTTTACTTCTACATTTCTTAGATTGCAGTCTTATTTTTTCAAGCCGCTAGTCTTGAAGAAATTGTAAAATGATCCTGGAATGTATATATATATATATATATATATATATATATATATATATATATATATATATATATATATATTTGCACATTATTTCAATCCTTCATGAGCTTAGCTAGGAATTAAGTAATGATGAACATGTCATTTTCGTTTATGATCGATTTCATCACGATACTTCTGTTAAGTATCTAAAGTGATTATACATTGTTATTGGTCAAAATAGTGCCCAGTCGTTTTATAAAATTTCATAGAGTTCCAGTGAGACATCTTTAGACATTTCTAAGATTCCGAGCTTAATCTAGCAATTGAACAATATTGCTGTGACACAATTTGAACAATTTTGCTGTTACACGCGATATATATATATATATATATATATATATATATATATATATATATATATATATATATATATATATATATATATATATATTGTTTTTAGTAAATCCAGGTATTTAATATTTCGTCTCAGCTACAACCTGGATTTAGTTAAAACAAATTTCCATGCCTGAGGATGACTGTGTGTATAGTTGAAGTACTAGCAGAATAAAAAAAACACCTCATACAACTTGTAGTTATTAAAAACAAGGATCATAACATTCATCGAGTGGTTCGAAGGTTAATGCAACTTTAAAATTTTGTTTGCGAAAGGATTTCGCCATTTTATATCATTAACTTTACAAATCTACTTTTTGTATGAATGATTCATTGTAACACACACACACACACACACACACACACACACACACATATATATATATATATATATATATATATATATATATATATATTCGAATTCCAGTCGGATCCATTACATTCACTTAAATGGTAATACCCTTGCGAAAGGTATAAATCCTCTTCTTCTCCCTCCAGCTATGGGTAAATAGTAGGACAGATTGGGTTCTATAGCCTTGGATGGCAACTGGTCTAGGAGAAGGGCAACTCTGAATTCAAAACCTGCGGAGAGTCGATTGGGGACCTTCTGGCAGGTAGTGCACCAGGTTTCTGTATTTGACCCTTCAAAAATTGTGGATGGTTATGCACAAAGCGTTCAATATTAAAATCAAATATCATGTGTTTGGGTCGGGCTGTCGGTTTCCTAGAATTTGATCCGCTTGACTCTCACATGTCGTATTCAACGCGAGAGTCGAGTATATATCTATATCTATCTATCTATCTATCTATCTATATATATATATATATATATATATATATATATATATATATATATATATATATTCAGACACACACACACATATATATATATTAGGTTGGTGCAAAAATAATGACGTAATAATGTCGTTTTTTTATGTTAAAAATACGTCAAAAAACGACATTATTACGTCATTATTTTTGCACCAACCTAATATATATATATATATATATATATATATATATATATATATATGAAATATAGGGTGCGGAAAAAGTAACATTTTTTTAATTTAAATTTTATTGAAGAAAAATAAAAATAACTACAGCAGTTTAAGATTAACAATGACTTACGCGCTCGGGAATGGTTTAATCTTAATTTCGAGCTGAGGTGAATATGACGACGTGAAGCAATTTAGCAGCCATCACAGACCAAACACCACCAAACAGTTTCTTGTCGGTTCGAAAGACCAACGTTGATCATAGGCTCAAACCGAAAACAATTCCTGTTTAAAAACAAGAAATGTTTCTCTTTCGTAGTTGTGTTGCTTTTTCAACTTTGTCATATATATTATATATATATATATATATATATATATATATATATATATATATATATATATATATATATATATATATATATTGACAGCTTGTCATTATTGAGGCATCATCGTTTAATTTATTTTTTTCTTGCTTTCTCGCAAGTTTCTTTGTTTTTGGGTCCTTGACGTTTTACCGAGCGCTTTCAGTTGCCATCAACCGTCATTATGGCTGTGTGTTTCGGTTTGAATATGGTTTTTAATAACTTATCCGCAAAATAAAAAAAATACCACCTCGCCTCTAATTGGTAATGAACTAACCCAATAACACTGCCTAAATACTCACAATATATTATATATATAAAGTACAGTGTATGGGTGTGTCTGTTCATATGTGTGTCAAAGCAAATCCTCCGCTCCCACTGGTCTGCTTTCAATGATTCCTAGCTCATACTACAGCCCTAGAAAAATTATACACTGAGAACGATTTTCGTTGAGCTCAGATTCAGGGTTGCCAGATTATGCGCGGTTAAAAATATATTAATATATTATACTAGCCATTATCGCTGTTTTCATCGTTCAAGGTGATTAATTTTTTTTTGTATCCATAATTGCAGCTAGGTTAAAATTTTAAAAAGCCCTATCGGGTGGCATTTAAACTAGCTCCTTTGGAGGATTATTGGTTTGGCCATTATCGTAGTAGCTAGGGAGGAGTACATGTGAATGGCATCGATAAACTACAAAATAATTGCTTCTGTACAATTATTTTTATTTCATGGTTGAAAGAACAGGAGACATTTATGAGATAAAATTGATGTGGTATAAAAATGGGAAAATAGAAATTAGAATTAGTTATACATTCAATATTTGAAGAGTTAGAGAAACATAATTGCTAATTAAGTAAAACCAATGTTATGGAATCTATCTGAATAAATGCAAAATTGGAGCTCAATTCTCCCGTGAATTCTGAGATTAAAAACTCCAGCCCCTTCTTTATAATAATTTGCGCACTGAAAGCTCAATATCTGTATCATACATGATACACTTCTAGGCAATATCACTCTTCAGGTTTAGATAATTTGCATACTGATTTTTAAAAAAAAAAGAAGTGTATTTCATTAACTTTCCTTCATTAGTGTTAATTTCTTTGAGCATTATTTTGGTATTCATATGGAATATATATTGTTTAGGAATATCGTCTTATATATTGCAGAAAAGTCTTTGATATTTGCATTTTACTTGGCCTTCAACAAGTTGGTATCTATTTGTAAAACTTTACTTAACTGTAACAAACCAATTTCTGAATGAAATATTCATTTTTGTTTCAAATATTTCAAGTAAGGAATGTATGGTACTTTGCGAAGCAATAGCGAGTGGGCGAAGCCTGCAAGTTATCTATAAAATAAAATGATAAGCAACTGACTTCAAACCGAAACTGAGAGTCATGGTGACAACCGGAACCGCGCGGTAAAACACCAAGTATATCTATTTTTTAGCAACATTGGCCCAAATATTTTTAAAAATGAGAAAACGCAAGAAAAAAACAGAAAAAGGATAAATAAACAGAAAAGTTCTGTAGCCTTTAACAAAATATGCCCCTATAATACACACACACACACACGCACGCACACACACCACACACGCATATATATATATATATATATATATATATATATATATATATATATATATATATATATATTAGGTTGGTGAAAAAATAATGACGTAATAATGTCGTTTTTTGACGTTACATAAACGTCAGAAAACTACATTATTATGTCATTATTTTTGCACCAACCTAATATATGCGTGTGTGTGAGTGTATATATATATATATATATATATATATATATATATATATATATATATATATGTAATAATACATTGGCAAATAATCCAAGTGACTCCAAATTATATAAAATATTAAAACTCATCAAACAAAATGCTCAATAATAGTACTTAGTAGAAAGCGCTAGATATCATTGACAGAGCTAACATATTCAGTTGTATTGATATGAGCTTGTGACCCTGGTTTCCACGTTCGCAAAATCGTGAAACCTAGCGTCACAATTTCATATCAATACAACTGAATATATATATATATATATATATATATATATATATATATATATATATATATATATATATGACAAATCTGCAACACGTTTATAATTAAGCGTTTCGTCCTTTAGGACTTCATTGCACTATTTTACATTGGTTTGCATGAGTTGACATGTAAAAATAAACAAAACTACACCTATAAAGTCCAACATGATGAACACGTCACACTTTGTCATACATTTTTCATCCAAAATCTTCCTTGATGTATAAAAAATTATATATTCTCATCCCATATATATATATATATATATATATATATATATATATATATATTAGGGGATAGCATATATGGTATATATCAGTGTATATGGGATATATATGTATGCGCACGTAGACGCGTAATTAGAACGTTCGCATTCGGACAGTAGGGGTCGGTCCCTGTGTGTAGTACATTTGGAAAGTGCCCGAAAACCATACTACGGGTTGATCCAAGACATGTGAGTGTACTCAGGGAATCGGAATCCTTAGGGGACTCGATAGCTTTGCTAGCACGATTCAAGAGCCATCGTGGCTGAGGTCTTGAGCATGTTGTCCTTGTTCAAATTTATTCACGCTACATAACACGCTCTTTCCCAGAAAGTGTAACTAAATTCTGCTCAGCATTGTTGCAGTAAAACACAAATGCGCCTGAGCAGGCATCTGCAATAGGGATTGACTAGTCACCCTAGTAGGCGGGTATCCTCGAATACTAGTGGCCAGCTATTACTATTATATATATATATATATATATATATATATATATATATATATATATATATTACAAATTAATTGATTTAAAATGTTTTCTTTTGCTACACAGTTCTAACCATGCTTCAAAAATGGAAGTTGAAAGGTCCGAAATATATATATATATATAATACTGTTATATTGCAACAGTGTATAATATATATATGTATATATATATATATATATATATATATATATATATATATATATGTATATATATATATTATACACTGTTACAATATAACAGTATTATATATTATATAACGCTATTACGTTACAAAAGAACAAGTAAGTTACGACTAAAAATTGTACATTTTGTTTCGACGTTGAATATGCAACATCTCACCAGGTTTAACAATGTTTATTCAATGTTTAAGACGTCTCATTCGGTAGTTTAAAATGCTACCTACCTGATGAGACGTTACTTATTCAACATCGAAACAAAATGTATAATTTTGTAGTAGTAACCTACATGTTCTAATATAACAGTGTATAATAAATATTTATTGCTCTACTCTTGTATTCAGACCCGTTTTAAATTAATGATTTGAAAATTGGAATTTTATTCTTCCTTATTTTACATTATATTATAAAACATCTTTAAATAATAAACCCCTACATATGATTTTTGAAGGAGAGAGAGAAACATTTTTGTAATCTTTAAAAAAAAATGTCTTCTCTTGTTACTCGTTAAAAGAGAATAAATTGATTTTTTTAAACATTATTAAGCGAAGATGTTCTACTTATTTTTGCGTAGGCACGAAAACACCTACTTTTGGCCTTATTTTGCAAAAATCTCTCTTCAATTTATCTATCAAAGTAAAGAGAAGATCTGCAGTTTTTAAATGTGTTTCCAAACAGCTTATGCAACTTAGACGCTCCTGAGAGAAAGACAATAAAAATTTTTACCTTTAATCCACAAATATTCCTACTGAATTTCCAGACATTAAATCCCCTCTAATATTTTCCCGCTGCTGTACCCAGCGTGACAAAAAACGATTGATCCAATCCCCGGTGCTCCAATACACGTATTATCAAAGCGTGTTACGAACCACAAATCTACGATGGTTTTTTTTTTTTCTAATAGACCATGAAAAAATATCTTGGCCCCAGTGATGTTCAGTGAACATATGCCAACTATCTGAAGAGTAATTGTTAAAGTGAATGAACACTGGAGATATAAAATGAGATAATGAACAACAGCAAATACAGAAAAAAAAAACTAATAAAAAATTCTCATTGTGACGGTTTCCGTTTTACGGAGAAAATGGTGTTGTATAAATTTATAAAATCTGACAAATACGTTTTAATAATTTAGCTTGATATAAACAATACAAACACCTTATTTACGCTATTAATAGTTGGATTATTGTACGTATCTCTGTGTTTTTTATCACGACATTTCGGCCGTTGCGCCTTCCGGCCTTCATTAGGTTTATATAGATCTGGGTAACCAACAGGGAATTCCGAACTCTAACCCTTTATTTAATCTGCGAGAGGTAGACTGTTCTCCATTGTTATTCCATTATTCAAGTCTGGAGAGATCGTTTAGTATCTTTCTATATTTCTGAGATGAGGTATTATGTACACTATTTATATTATTCGGACTATTGTCCTCATCTTTGTCGCCATATTTATTACAACGTTTCGGCCTTTCAGTATCTGTCTATATTTCTGAGATGAGGTATTATGTACACTATTTACATTATTCGGACTATTGTCCTCATCTTTGTCGCCATATTTATTACAACGTTTCGGCCTTTCAGTATCTGTCTATATTTCTGAGATGAGGTATTATGTACACTATTTACATTATTCGGACTATTGTCCTCATCTTTGTCGCCATATTTATTACAACGTTTCGGCCTTTCAGTATCTGTCTATATTTCTGAGATGAGGTATTATGTACACTATTTACATTATTCGGACTATTGTCCTCATCTTTGTCGCCATATTTATTACAACGTTTCGGCCTTTCAGTATCTGTCTATATTTCTGAGATGAGGTATTATGTACACTATTTACATTATTCGGACTATTGTCCTCATCTTTGTCGCCATATTTATTACAACGTTTCGGCCTTTCAGTATCTTTCTATATTTCTGAGATGAGGTATTATGTACACTATTTATATTATTCGGACTATTGTCCACATCTTTGTCGTCATATTTATTACAACGTTTCAGCCCTCTTGCGCTCCGGCCTTCTTCAGGTGTTTGGAATGTCGAACTGAACTCTTTATTTCGCTCACTGGGATAGACTGTTTGTCATTCCTTTTCCTTTTAACTATTCCGTCGCGTCCGTGAAATACAGTGTTATTATGTCACAGATATAATAATGCTCATAATGGGGAGGGGCAAAGGGGAGAATAATTCTTTCTACCGTAGCTGCCTCCCATTATACTACTAATTCATGTCTCGATCCAAATTCGGCAGCTGAAAAGCTGCATTTTTTTTCTTTCTTCGTTGCTTTCAAACAGAAAAATGACAGCATAAGTGTTCGGATGCCGAAGCTTGAAGATGTATAAATTTTTTTTTATTTAACCATTTTTTTTCCGTCAGTAAAAGTGAATTCAATTGTTTTGACTTTTACCTGCAGTCGAAAAACTAAAACGAAAAAGGTGTCTTCTTAAATTAGAGTATATGATATTGTGGTATGTGTGAACAAAAGAAAAAAAAAAGGAAATAATACAAAGTTTTTCGATACAGAGACACAGTTTAATAATAAACAAGACAAAAATAAAAGAGAGTTTCAGGGGGATTTTAATTAATTCACATTTGAAATTTCCAAAAGAACTTCAGGAAGAAAATTGGCCTTTTTATATTGTTTATTTTAAAAGTTATATTCTCTATTAATATTTGAAAATTTAATATCTTTTCTTCTTGATTAGACATTTTTTTATTTATTTTGAATCAAAACATTCTTTTCTTTCCGATTTTTTTTTTATTACACATTTCCCCGCTCACTCCAGATGCCTATTGGTCGTAGCTTGGTACGTTAGTGAATTCATGTCTCTTCATATCTGTTGCTTTTTTTTACATTCTCTCAATATTCTTATGAAAGCCACTACTGTAGTGATCTGGATAGATATTATTAGCTGATTTCAGATCATCTCTTGGTCTTAGCTGTTTCAATTTGGTGACGACGACCATATCTCAGTTCTTACTCGAAGCTTAAAGACACACAATTTTCCACAGAATCTGAGCTTTTCCAAGGAACGCAGCCGCGGACACACTACCGTTGATGATAAATATCCCCAAGGTGTTTTTCGGGCAGAATCAATTTTAAATACAACTGGGACGAATTCAGCTAATACGTGAGGCATTTCTACAATTGACCCTGTTAGGTATTAGTACTTTTGTCTCGTTCTTCTTCCTCTTCTTCTTCTTCTTATTATCATTATTATTATTATTATTATTATTATTATTATTATTATTATTATTATTATTATTATTACTACTACTACTACTAAACTACTATAAGTCATGTATTGGTATTTGTTTAATCTTGTTGGTGTTATTATTATTAGAAAACAATGACTGAACATCTAGTCCATGTCTATTGAACTGGAGTAGAGGTCCATCACTTGTTCCCTGTTTAGGATATGGTTTAATGGTTCTCTTTTTCCTTCTTCTACCAGAGTCACAATAACTTAACAGTCTTAACTTTTTAGGGATCAGCCTATCCAGTGGCTGAGACTTCCCATGTGAGATGACTGGGTTGGCAGTTTGTTGACCGCTGCCTCCGACTGGTCGTTAGGATCCCGAACTCTTTGGTAGCGCTTAGAAAATATGTTCTTATCAACAGCATAATATCGGGGCACTTGTAGCGCCATTCACGCGTCACTAGATGTCCCTGTAAGTATTTCCGGTGGGCAACTCTGAATGCACATTATGGTTTGTTCTCAACCATGCTCTGATTGTTTGATTGCAAGGGGTGATACCGATTTAAAAAAAAAAAAAAATCTTCTTCTTCTTCTTCTTCTTTATTATTTTTATTTCCTTTGATTTCTGGCGTGTACTCATTTCTTTCCGGGTGCCGCTTAAGAACCTAAGGTTAGAAATGGCATCATGACACTTTCCACTGACAAAAAAAAAAAAAAAAAAATTACACAGATAAAGCCCTTTATAAATTGTGCGCTGTACTTGTCAGAACAATTTATTGTATTTCTTAGAGGCATGGACTTCCAGGAATCCCTTCAATTAGTCTACTGGAGTCTTTTCCAACCATTCCTAGGGCTCCAACTACAACACGGATTGTTGATGTTTCTATGTGCTACATTTTTCAGATTTCGATTTCAAGGTCCTTGTATTTTGAGAGCTTTTTGAAAATCTTCAAAGATACATTGCAGTCTGCAGCGACTGCCATATCAATAAGGAGGCACGTTTTTTGTTTGAGGTCTCGTTATAACAATGTTTGGGAGATTAGCTTTGATTGTTCTCTCTGTGTGTATTGTGTAGTCCCATTAAAATGTTACAGGTCCTATCTCCGTAAACGAGTCTGGGTTTTATCATTATTATTATTATCATTATTATTATTATTATTAGCACTTCATCTTCTTTATGATATATATATATATATATATATATATATATATATATATATATATATATATATATATATATATATATATATATAGCTCTCGAAGCAAACGTTTAAGTGAATTTTAAATACAAAATTTTACATAGATTTATTTACACGACTAAAATTCAGACTGTTTTCCTCATCTTATTTTTTTTTTATCACAACGTTTCTACTATTATACCATCGCCCTTTCTCAGGGGTGTATCGAACTGGGTAACCTGCAGTCTTCAGTTCGGAATTCGTTGTAAGATAACCTTAATGATATCTCCACATCAGACAGAAATTACATACATTTATTCACCCATTTATGAGTCAATACTTGATTTTTGAACCTGGAATCTTTCTGGTTGATGTAGTCGAAGAGTTTTTACAAGTTTCAAAAGAGTTTCAGAGAAAGTTCTTCACAGGAAAATAATTTTGTAGGGATCAAGTGTGGTATTCAGAAGGTAGACGATCAAGTTAATTGGTTCAGTGTAGGATATTCAAACAAGTCTGTACTAATTTCTGTTTGGTTGCCAAAGAGACATAAGGATGAGGTTGTACTTTTTCTCTTCACATTGTTGTAAACAAACTATTATTCAACGCCTGTGCTTGTTCAATGTAAAAAAAATGGTTGACTTTGTTGCAATCGTTAAGAGTACCGCCGATAGATAGGTAGCCAATTAAGTTTTCCCGTTAAGTCGTGACACACTCAAGCAATTCCTTTGAGTGGTTATATAAGATACGTGGAGTATTTTTGCGATGTTTCATGTGACCTCGAATATTTTTAATCGACGTTCCAAATCAATATTTCCAATTTCTAAGCTAGAGAGCTTCTTACGAAAAGTATTCCTAGCTCTGAAAACATCTCCATAAACGGCACATATATATTTCGCTGCATGCAAAACGTTTTTTAAACATTTTTCCTCCAAGCAAGGCGGGAATGCCACTGGTACGCAGGGAGTTACAGAGAGTGAAGGTGAGAAAAAAAGAGTCAGTATAGCGGCGAAGAAAGGTTGAAATCTGAATGTGGTTCAAAAAGTTAAAAGATGGCGATTGGCGTTGTATTTAACACAGAAAGGATGTGCGAGAAAGAAACTGTTGGAGTAGAAGTGGCGGTTGCATTTAGCTATTTGAATATAAATGGATGGGACCTATATCTAGTAGCACGCTTAAATTCATGTAGTTAGGGCACAAGGGGACAAAATAACTTGTCAGATCAGTTACCATGAAAATATTTGTAGAAAAGACAGAGGGAAGCCATGTCACGTCGGTGAGAAGGTGACTGAAGTCGAGATGCCAGGTTAGGATAGATTATATTAAAGATCCTTCTTTGGATTTTATCAAGAACCTCGAGATGAAAAGCCTGAGCACCTGACCAGATATGGTAACCGTATTCAATGTGAGGATGAATGGTAGATTTGTAAATGTGCAAGATAGTTTAATTCCCGGAAATAAAAGTGCATCCAAAGACGAAAACGGATCTCGTTTTGATTTGCATGATCTATTTTTGACGGTATATCAACCCTTTGCAGGTTATTTAAAGCCAGAAAAAAACAGGTTTTTTAGATTGTTAGACTTCTCTTCCTCCTCCTCCTTCTCCTCCTTCTTCTCCTGCTCCTTCTTCTTTGGTCTTTGCTCACATGTACAGTCCAAAGTATTTCCAGGCTCCTTCAGTAGAACCACATTTCTATTGCCTTCTACCTGTCCTTCATCTGAGATGAGATTGTCCAGAATTCATTGCTATATGGGTGGACCGATATTATATAACAATACACTATTCCTTTCCTAGTTTCTAAGGAAATTTTCCTTTTTCTTAATACTTTCCTGAGCTTTTGGTAGACACTTTTCCCGCCTTCGTATTTCGGCGTCATAATTTTCGTCCTCTATTAAAACGCTTTTTAGATATTTAATTTTTTTTTTGATTTACTTCATTTTGGTGACTACAGATCGTTGTTCATGTCTTTGGCGATTCCTTGTACTGACAAGCATACTTTAACTTAGTTTAGTCAAAGTCGAAGCATTGGTTGCTATCCAACTCATAAGTTAACGATGATTTATCTCAAGAACGAACAGCGTATACGGAATTAGAATTTAGGAGAATATGAGGAATATGGGAGTCAAAAAGCTCCAGATTCATTCTATTGACATTTCCTCCTTGAACCAGTCATTAAGTCTAGAATTGATGCTCGAGGACCTATTAGAGGGAATATGCTGACCAGGTTTCGATTCAAGAGATGTCTTTATCTAATTTCACAGAAGGTTTGTTCTTACATGGCCGCTCATCCTCCGAGACAATTCTTCTGTTCTCCATCAAGTAGTGGGAATTAACCTTTGTTCTTTGAGAGCGAATGTCTTACCAATTCTAAACAGCACAGTTTAACTCCCTATAATACTAAATTTAATAAAAGAATGATAACCAAAAATATTTTGATAAACATCGCATTAAAAAGAAAAATCTCTTATTAAATCGGAGTAAAGGCAAGGTCGAGTAATGGATAGTGGCTCGGATTATAGGAATCGGAGAGCCGAGTTCGAATTCGAGTCGAATCTGTTACATTCACTTACGTGCTAATACCCTTGGGAAAGTTATGAATCCTCTTCTTCTCCCCCCACCCCAGCTATAGATAAATAGCAGGACAGACCGAGTTATATAGCCTTGGATGGATGTACCGCAGAAAGAAATGGCAACCTACTGCGGGAAAAAAATCTGCCTTTTCAATCGTGTATCAAAAGATACATGATCGCCTAAGCGTGTATGACGCATGCCTCATAATTGACTGACTGACGTGATAATACCCTTGGAAAAAGTATGAATCCTCTTCTCTTCCCAGCTATGGGTAAATGGCAGGACAGACTGGGTTCTATAGCCTTGGATGGATGTACCGCAGAAAGAAATGACAATCTACTGCGGGAAAAATCTGCCTCGTCAGTCATGTATCGACAGATACATGATCGCCTAAGCGTGCATCACACATGGTACATAACTGATCTGATTGTCTTCAGCTAGATTATTATCGATGTTTTCATAAACGCAACGTTTCTAGCCATCTCCAGGTATTTGACTGAATTTTTTATATCTGTTTTGAAGCATTGATATCTAGGTCGTTCTTTCTGAAGCAGAATTTCGCTAACTGGTTCAGTGACTGAACTCACAACAAAACTTAAGTGGTATATTTTGGGCGGCTTTACTCTGAATTTCAGGTGGTTTTCGGCATTTTGTTATTATGCCGAGTCTCAAATAATTTTGAAAATTGTGTATTTAACTTTTTTAGATGGGTATTTTTAATGCCCTTTAGTATGTTCGAAATATTGTTCTCATCTTGCTTATTAATGCTAATATTAAGCACACAACGTTTCATCCAAGTACCCTCTGGTCCTCATCAGTGTAACACCTGTTAATAAATATTACCTAATATCAAAATATGTTAGATTTAGATGAGCATGCACGCGTAGTAATTTAATTACAGCCTAAAATCCGTGTTGGTTATTTATTAAAGAATCGATATTTTTTTTTTGTTAAATCGGATTTTCTTTTCATTTTTTTATGGAAGCAAAAGAAAGAGCAAACCTGATAGAGATTGAGACATTGAGATTGTAGGATTATTTAGGGTTGCCAAATGTATGTTATTTTATTATATCTGGCTTAATTTTTTTCCCAATTTAGTCGATAAAAAAAATCTATATTTCTTGAGAGCCTCTAACCTTACTAGTTTGGTTTTGGACGTACTGAATATTACAGTCATTCCATACCACTATTCAGACACCTTAGCTTGGTCGGAGGGGGTTAACTTACAGGAATCAAGTCTTCAAGATTCTAGAGGTGAAGATGTACACTGTTGTATCACCTACGTAGATACTCCTTCAGGATCGAATTATGCTCTTAGATAGATCATTAATATACAGTAGAAAGCGGGTAGGAGCGAGAAAAGAACACTTTGGAACGAAGGCACTGATCTCAAAGGCTTCCGATGATTGGTCATTAAAAACAACATTCAGGGACTTATCTGTTAGAAAACGACATGTTATCATCAAGGATGTGTGAATTAGGTCGGAGGCAAGATCACATGTCAGATTCTGACCTTCTAGATATTTAGAGGTGCACCCATAAAGTCTGCATAGATATTTCTTAAATCAATCTTAATTATGTACAATTATCACACATAAACACACGGTAGTCAAAAGTGTGTGTATGTCTATGCGTTAGTGTGTTATTGCCTCTCTATCTCTTTTCATAGACAGGCACACACATACTCACGCAGACACATACACACACACATACGCACACACACACACACACGTATATATATATATATGAAACTTTTTTGTTTGAAAGTAAAGTCTGATGATCCGCAGTCCTTTTAAAAGGGCTGTGATGAAATAATTTATTACATGGAACCTAAAAGTGGTCTTTTTTTTAATTTAAATTAATATATATATATATATATATATATATATATATATATATATATATATATATATATATATATATATATATATATATATATATATACTAGCAAGCTTCGCCCGCTCGCTATCACTTCGCAAATAAAATATTAGGTTGGTGCAAAAATAATGACGTAATAATGTCTTTTTTGACGTATTATTTAATGTCAAAAAACGACATTATTACGTCATTATTTTTGCGCCTACGTAATACTTGAAATCTTTGAAACAAAATGTTTTCAATGAATATTTCATTCATAAATTGGCTTGTTATAGTTAAAGAAAGGTTTTACAAATAGATACCAAGTTATTGAAGGCCATGTAAAATACAAATTTCAAACACTTTTCTGCACTATATAAGACGATATTCCTAAACAGAACTATTTTTGATATGAAAATCAAAACAATCCTCGAATAAAAGAACAGTAATGAAAGGCAGTTAATTAATGAAATAAACTTTTTTAATGTTCACATTACTGTTTTAAATTACTATTTTTTAGTGTGTAAATTAGTATAAAGTAAAGGTGAGGCTTTAATCACAGAATTCGTGAGAGAATAGAAGTCCAATTTCACATTTATTTATATAGATTCCATAATATGTTTTACTTAATTAGCTATTATGTTTCTCTAACTCTTCATATGTTGAGTGTATAACTAATTCTACTTAATATTTTCCCATCTTTACCCTGTATGAATTTTATCTAATAAATTGTCCCCTCCTCTGTCACCCATGAAATAAAAATAATTGTTTGTACGGAAAATAAGGATCTACATACATCAAATCGTCTTTAAGTTAAGTGGCAGCAGAAGAATTATCGTTGAACTTTTAAAAGATTACATTAAACATTAATTCAAGACTTAAATGCGTGATCAATTTTGAGTTCTGTAGTTTATTGATGCATATCCCATCTACTCCTCACTAGCTATTTTGATAATAGACAAGCCAAGAGTCCTGCACCGGAGCTAGCTTAAATGCTAGCCGATAGGTCGGCTTTTATAATAAAACGTGCATTGCAATTGTGGATACGAAAGGAAAATAAGTGTTACTCCCCTTAAACCATGAAAGCAGCGATAATGGCTGTATAATATATTAATATATATTTTTAACTTCGCATAATCTTGCAACCCTTAATCTGAGAATCGTTCTTGCGCCTAACTTTTTTAGGGCTGTTGAATGAGCTATGAATCATTAAAATCGGACCTGTGGGAGCACAGGAGTTGCCTGTACACACACACACACACGCACAAACACAAACACAAATAGATGCCAACTTGTTTAAGGCCAAGTAAGATGCAAATTTCAAGCATTTTTCTACACTCTATAAGACAATATTCCTCGACAGAACTATTTTTCATGTTAAAAACAAAAGAATCCTTTAATAAAAGAATACAATGAAGGACAGTTAATTACTTAAATAAACCTTTTTGAAATCAATTTAAAAATTAGCTAAACCTGAAGAGGGATATTACGTAGAAGTAGATAATATATAATACACATATTGAGAATTTAACGTTAAACAGAGGGATTTGGCATTACTTATCATCTCCTAGTTGCGTCTCTATCCTTGGACAGAGTGAGCTCAGGGGCGACTCCGTTAAAGGAGAGAGTCGCAACTGAGGAAAATTTTACTGAGAGGTGCTTGCCCGAGGCCGCGCCTCCTCATTGCACTAGAGAGAAGGATCGGTGCACGCACCGATGCCAGCGCAATCGACGGTTGCGGGGACTCGGGGAATTTTTATTCCTTGCCCGGGTGCACGCGCTCGGGCTCCCCACATTAAACCGACCTTGTGTCACAACCTGACCTCGTGGGGGATCAAGTAAATACCGTGCGCTCAGGGGCTTTTCTGTCAAAGAACAGGGGCAACTGAGGAAAATTATACTGAAGAGGAAGAGCTGCCCGAGGGCGCGCCCTCCCATTGCACCAGAGGGAGGGATCGGTGCTCCCACCGATGCCAGGGCAACCGACGGTTTCGGGGGCTGGGGGAAATTTTTGTCTCTGTCCGAGTGTACGCGCTCAGGTTCCCACATTAAAACAACCTTGTGTCACATCTCATTCACGTGGGGGAATGGGTAAACACTGTAGAAATTCCTATAAAATCTATAAAATTCCTATAAAATGTGGTACACTTTAACTTTGTTGGATAATTGCGCTTTTCTTCATATAGATTCTATTATATAGGTTTTACCATTTTTAGTGTGTAAATTACTATAAAGTAGAGCTGAGGTTTTTAATCACAGAATTCGTGAGAGAATAGAGCTCCAATTTCGCATTTATTCATACACGTTCCATAATATAAGTTTTACTTAAGTTATTATGTTTCTCTAACACTTCAAATATTGAATGTATAACTAATTCTAATTTCTATTTTCCCATCTTTACACTATATTAATTTTATCTTATAAATTCTCCCCTGTTATGTCACCCATGAAATAAAAATAATTGTTTTTATGAAAATAAGGATATACATCTAATAATTATCGTTGAAAGGTAATGTCAAACATTAATTCAGTAACTTAAATGCAGCGCGATCAAATTTTGAGTCTTTCCGTAGTTTATTGATGTCAATATAGTGATTATGGCCAAACCAAGAGTCCTCCACGGGAGCTAGCTTAAATGCTTGTCGATAGGGAGACTTTTAAGATAGTTTATAATAAAAAGTGCACTGCAATTTTGGATACGAAAGAAAAGCGTTACTTCCCTTGAACTATGAAAGTAACGATAATGGCTAGTATAATATATTAATATATATTTTTAACCTCGCATAACCTGTCAACCCTCAACGAAAATAGTTCCCAACGCCTGACTTTTCTAGGGTTTTTGAATGAACTATGAATCATTGAATTCGGACCAGTGGGAGCGGAGGTGTTGCTTGGACATACACACACGCATAAACACACAAACGTACACTATACTTTATATATAAGATATATATGATATGTCCTTCTGTGTGTGTGTGTGCGGTGTGTGTGTGTGTGCGTGTGTGTGTTTTAGGGGCACTTAATAACTCTCCTCCTGATAAATATCTGGTAGTTGGCTATTAGATTTGAGGGAATGAGGTTCGGCCATATTCTTTTCAGCAACCACCGCCGCCCTTATATATTAGATTGGTGCAAAAATAATGTCGTTTTCTCACATATGTGAGAAAACGACATTATTTTTGCACCAACCTAATATAAGCTGGCATCAATACGTTTACAAAATGTCACTTAGTTATGGGTAGAATATCGATCTGAAATATTCACCGTATAATGTTTAGCTTATGTAATTAATATTCATTATTGAATTGAGTCCATTTGCAAGGAAGACGATAATATAGAAAATAAACACTTTCATAAAAACTCTGTTTTATTCATCATTAGGCTGTAAAATAGAATTAATCTTCAAATTTGAACAGAGATTATTTTATGAATTTCATACATTTCTTTGTCTTTTCTTTAACTTTTTCCAATTCATTCGTTACTTTTTAATTAGGAAAAAAAAATCGATATTCTTTCTTTTTCTCTTCCTTTCGCTCGCCTTTCTTTCTTTTTTTTTCTAGCTTACTGATATCTTCACAATATTCCTTCAGATTTCCTGGTTTGTCCATTTTCAATAGAAGCTTAACAACCAAATAAAATCAAGCAAGCAACCACAAGCGAAAGCGGAAATCCATTCGCAGAGAAATGGTTACGTCAATATCTATGCAAATGGCAAAAAAAAAAAAAAAAAAATGGCCAACGCTTATTTGCAGGCAAACATTTTTTTAATTGCTTTCTCCTGTTAACGCAAGGCCGTCTCAATCGACAAACATCAGTGACGTTATTTCTACTTTCTAAATTGAATATATTTTCAACGTCACTTCTCTTTTTTTCTCGCTTTCGCTCTCTTGCTATATATATATATATATATATATATATATATATATATATATATATATATATATATATATATACATACATACATATATATATATATATATATATATAATTTTTTATCAAATAAAAAGTCTTGCTCGATATGATTGAACTGAAACATAGGCAATATCGCTCTCTCTCTCTATCTATCTATATATATATATATATATATATATATATATATATATATATATATATATATATATAAAGTATTTTTTTGTATTCCTTGTCACGAATTCTTCTCTGTTTTCTTCCGTTCGATACAACTTACAAACCCACAAATACATCTCTCTTTCCGTCGGCTGGATAAAGCTTTATAGACACGAATATACATCTATATACATATATATTTACATGGCTTAAGAGGCCTTCGTTTTAGTAGCTGAGGTCGTAAAGTATATAGAAGAGGCGTTAGCATCCGATATGTTATACCACATATGTATATAATGTTTTATATATATATATATATATATATATATATATATATATATATATATATATATATGTGTGTGTGTGTGTGTGTTTGTGTGTGTGTGTGTGTGTGTTTCGTTGTATAGTTGAGACATGTTAAGTTTTCTTATTTTTGATAGGATCCTTTCATACTCGCGGATAATTTTTTGATGTCCTTATTAAAGGTCGAGACAAACTTGCCCTGTTTATACATATTTACTTTATCTCCAAATACTTTTCAAATATCTATGTCATCATCGGGGCATTGCTAATTATAAAATAAATATTTTAGTATTCATTATTGTCAGGGATAAATTGTTCTGTTATCTGGCGTTAAATTTCTCAAAAATGGAGGAAAGAATGCTGCATCTGTGCGTGATCGTTTAAAGGGAGGTGATAAAGTATAGTTTGGTGATTAAGTATGGTTTTATATATATATATATATATATATATATATATATATATATATATATATATATATATATAAAAGTGAAAATTGAATTCAAAACTTAGAGGTGACAGATTATTTCATGCTAAACGCAATCATCATGCTACATGCGTTGTGTTTTTTCTCGACAATTTATAAATGCGGAGTCAGTGGCGACTTGTGGGTAATCTGTTCTAACGGTTATTTTGGCGGAACCGATTTGTTAATTTGTTTATTATTTACTTTATTTATGCATTTATTTTGATTAATTTATTTTACTTGTGATTGCGCATTTATTTTTATTTTATTTATTTTTATTTTATTTATTTTTATTTATTCTTTTGTAAAAATTTGTATTCGTTTCTGCGTTTTGATATGAGTTCTGTTTGTTTATTTAGTAGTTTGTTTTGGTTTAGGGCGGTAATTATAGCTCTTTTCGACTCCATGCAGCTTTAATATATATATATATATTGCCATCCACTGACTGTTTCGCGGTATCACAACTCATCAATGTAGCTAGACATCCGGTTGCCTCTAGTTAGGATCGAAACCCGAATAAAGTGGCATCAGTCAAGGATTCCACCACTAAGCCGTCGGCGCATGGCAGGGATAAAGGTGAATTTAAGCGTATTTATTTTTAGCTAAACTCCCAGTAACTGAGAGAACTCGATTCGATTTACCGAAGTGTCTTACATTATTAACCATGTTTACAAACACACACTTCCTCCCCAATGAATAATAAAAACTATAATCTAAAGCTTAAGTTATAAAATTAACTCTGGACTCCAATCCCAAAGTCAGCAGTGATTAAATACTATATATTATAAAAAATATTATTAGCATTAAGATGCTAATAAAAATATGCTACTCAGAGTTTCATGTCGTAATGCCATCGTCAGGTGGATAAGATAATTCCTATAACGTTTTAACGAGATCCTTAAGTATTTCATCCGTCTTAGTGGCATTATCGCCTTGCCAAAATGATTAAATTTCTATTTGTTTTTTAATTTATTTACTCATTTATTTTGGTTCATTTTAAGAAAGTAATCCCGATCATATTAATGCCAATCATTCTGATCCCAATCAAAGTATTCGAACAACGTACAATACCGATTGGTTGGAATATTTTTCACTTTTCATATTGAGTCATTCTATAACTGATCGTAAATCCGGGATAGCGTTAACAGTTTAAGATTTTCAGTGAGTTATTGCTGTACACGCACACACATGTACACACACAAATACATACATATTTTAGAAATGTCTAATTCGAACAGACCATAATGTTTTACGCAGGGAATACTTCGAGGGAATTCTGATAAATATTTTGACATCTAAAAACACAGGTCAACACACACATTATCATATCAACAACTTTACTAAAATCAATCAGAGAACAGAGTAAGATATGTATGCCAATCACCACAACCGGTGCAACTTAAATTATTTCAACCACGTACAAAACGTACCTGAATTAACAGACGGACAACCAACAAACATAAATAAAAATGCCCACTAGACGCACGGACACAAAGTGATTTTCCAAGCGTAGCTTGGATGTGGCACAAGGCCGAAAGTAAGAGGCACTCAGTGAGGATCGAACTCACTACTCAGTCGTAATTGTTCTAGCGAGACAAGCTTGCTAACCATTACACCACTTCGAGGTGCCCAGACGCACGGACACATATGTGCGCGCGCACAACCCCTTACATATTTTCTATCTTTTTCTGAGATCATCACCAGGTGTGCAATTGGTAACTATATGTTGCTATCATTTTCTTTTGCTTTTAAATGTAACGGCTGACAATTATCCATTATGGATTCTTACTTTTATATTGGAATGTCATGGTGAAGCGAGAATTAAAGCCTTAAAAACAAACAAAAAATGTAAAAACTCATGGAACTGACTTGGGAAATAAAACTGATCTTTATTTCTTGTATCATTTGATTGTAATATACGGAAAATATTCGTGAATATGAAAGGATTATGATAAAAATAAGCAGACTTAAAGTTAGTCATTTATTCAGTCAGACATACCTAAATCCACAAATGTACCGTACTCCACTTCAACCTTTCCTTTTTCATGTCTCTTTACTCTTTCTCTCAGTCTCTGTAATGCCCTTGCCTGCTAGTGGCACTCCTGCTTTGCTTGGGGTGAAAAGTTATATATATATATATATATATATATATATATATATATATATATATATATATATATATGTGTGTGTGTTTGAAACTGTACAGAAACGTATTATGGCATAAAGAGCAAGAAATTGTATATTATAGACCATGATAGATTTAAAATAAAAACAAAAACACACACCAGTCGACCGGTTTCGTCCCCTTTCATCAAAACTGTTAACGGGGAACACAAATTATGAAGAGAAAAAAAAAGTCTGTCATGGATGACGGCAATTAATGGACAGTGAGAAGAAAAAATATATAATTATAAAAATTATACCAACAAAGATGCTAGAAGCGCAGCGCAGCACTGCAAGTCCAAGCAAACAATCTCTTTGTTTACAAAGAGCAGGTCGCCTGGACCTGATGTACAGCGTCTCCAACACCTTAAGATGGAATAATGACTGCGCTCTGGCCAAAACGGAAAACCAGTTCACACTGAAATCCATCGCACAAGTCGGATTCTTTATAAAGTGATCCGCACTCGAAGACCCATACGTGTTACGAATGGTATCGCCCAACGAAAAATTTTTATTCAGTATTATAGCAGGTACGTGTTGTTTAATTCTAACGTCCAACCGCTGTGTCGTTCTACCTATCTAATCGCATCCACAACTACATTTGAAATGGTAAATAACAGAATTAATATGGTGGGGGGGATAAAACGTCTTTACACATAGATGAAAGCACGGACTTAGTTTGAAAGACAACACGAACGTTGGCTGCAAAATAACACTGACGTGAACTACATGAAATACGCTTGGCGAAGGATTCACTAATCCTACCCAACCGGGGTAAACGAAGATAGACCGGACATTTACCCACTGAAGCAGGTTTGATTTTGTTGAACCTGGCAGTCTTATCCCGAATAACCGATTGAACAATGTTCAACAGATAACCATTGTTCACAAAGATCTCAGTTAAACAACCGATTTCATTTTTCAAGGTGTTATTTGAACAAATCATTAACGCCCTATGG